>WBMZ01008888.1:0-13100 GCA_013400975.1 Atrichornis clamosus
TCCCACCGCCCTCGGCCCCCACGAACAAAACCCCCGCGCTCGGCCCGGGCTCGCTCGTGGCGGAGCAGAGAGGAGGAGGAGGAGGAGGAGGAGGAGGAGGTGGCGGAGGAGGAGGTGGAGGAGGGAGGCAGCCAGAGAGAAACTTGTCTTGGGGATTAATAAGAGGCAGGAGGAGGGAGAGGTGCACACAGGTAAGCTCTGGGCAGGTGTTTTCCCTCTTCTCACCTTGCCTGAGCCTCCCACCCAGGGCGCTGCGCTGCTCCTGCGCTCTGCAGCCTCCCTTCCATCCCGAACAGCATCCTGCTCTTCCTTCTCTTCTTCCCTCTCTTCTCGTCGGTTTTTCTGCCCTGCAGCGGTCTGGGCTCTTTGTTCTCTCCCTCTGCTCTGGTCGCAGGAGTTTTTCTCTGGGACAGGCTGGGATGGAGGGAGGGAGTCGGGGGCTGCAGGGTCACAGGGAAGTCCTGGGTCGGACAGCGCTGCAGCCGCTGCCAGGCCCTTTTTTGGGGGGGCTGCGGTGCCCTTTAGGTGCCCCCACAGCGACCTGTGCCGCCACACACCCCCCACCCCACGCACGTCCCCACTCTGGCTCTGCAACCAAAACTGGGGGTGTCGGGGGGGCTGCGCAGCCAAAACTGGGGGTGTCGGGGGCGCTGAACACCCCCAGCCGTGCCCGGGACAGCCTCGGGAAGCCGGAGGGAAAACACGCAAGGAGTGGGAGAGGCTGAGAGGAGAACGGACACCTCCGGAGCCAGGAATGCCACCAGGAGCCTCCGGGGACATCGGGACACCTCGTCCTTCCTTGTGCAGGATCTGAGGAGCCGGGCGGGGCCTGGGGGGCTCTGGGGCGCTGCTCCCATGGGCGGGGGGCTGTGCTGAGCCCCTCTTCCCGTGCCCGAGTGGGGATCAGGGAGTTTCTGCTTTGCTTCCAGAGCGAGGTGGGAGCGAGAAGCCCGACAGCTCCAGGGCCACTTCCAACAAGCTGAGTTTTCTGCCCGAAATGTAGGTGGTAAAGCCCTTCTTTCCTGCCTGGATCACACCGAGCATTCCCAGGGCGTGCAATCCCACTTTTCCTGCCTTGCTGGTGGAGAGCTGAGCCAGCTCAGCCCCAGGTCGGCGGGGAGGTGCAGCCCCCTCCCCGCAGCCCCCGCGGGGGTCCCGTTTGGAGCCGGCTCTTTGTCTCCGCTCCGGCAGGAGATGATGGGAGGAAGCAACAGGGCAGTGATGTTCGCTGAAATCCTGGGAAAAGGGTTTTACTTGGAAGAGACTCATCCCAAACCTGCCCTTCCCCGCCGCTCTGAGCGGTTCAGAAAAAGCAACTCCAAAGCAAAACATGGAAATTCATCCCTCTGGCGCTGCAGGCAAAGCGTGCTGCACATGAGGGCTTGGAAACTTTCCTGGGATCCTGCGATCCCGGCCCTGCCTTATGTGGTGCTCAGCCGGCGGCATCCCGGAGCTGCCTCCCGGGAAGCCGAGCGCCCTTTCCCGGGACAGCCCGGAGCGGGAATGCGGCGTGTCCCTGCTCCCCGGGGAAGGAGGGATAAGTGCTTCCAACTGGGAAGAGACCAAAGTGCAGCCGTGGGAGGTTTCCTCTGCCCTTGGAAGAGGCTGGAGACGAGGGAATGAGGTGTCAGAGCAGTTTCCCAGCCTTAGGGAATTGGAGCGGGATGAGGCGGTTCCTTGGGGTGGGAGCAGGGCGCGTGTGGGGTCCGGGCTGCGGGGCTTTGGCAGCGTCTTCTCCCAGGATTTGCTTTTGTCTGCGTCCAGCCATTCCCACTGTGTGTGGCAGAGGGATCTGCGGGCAGGCTGAGCTGGGAGCAGCGCCGGGAAGGGTCAGGACATGCACGGAGGGAGGAGGAGGAGGAGGAGGAATTGCTGACACGGAGAAGGCAGCGGGAAAGTGTTCCCTGCCAGGGCTGCCTTCCCACGGACCCTGCTGCGGGAGGAGGGAGCAGAGGACGGGACGAGCCTTTTGCGAGGATCCTGCGGACTGTGGGAACGCTCCCGGCACGCAGGAGCCCCGCGCTGCCGTCCCCGTGTCCTGCAGGCCTTGGGCTGAGCCCAGAGAGAGCCCGGGAGCCTTGGGAGAGCCCGGGAGCGTCTCACCCATCCCCGCATGGACACAGCGCTATCCCTGGAGAAGGAAAGCAGCAGGACCGAGCCCCCGTGCGCCGGCTCCAAGCAGGCTCCCTGGGAAAGGGCTGGGAAAGGGCGAGAGCGGCGCTTGTTGCTTCAGGGCTGCGCTTCCCAGGGGACCCCGGGGACGCCTGGGTGTCAGCCTGGCTGCCCTCCGCTCGGAGGACAGGATTTTCCAAGATTCCCAGCGCTCCAGGGCCGCTGGATACAGAGCTCCCTGTTCGATTCCGGCTGATTTGGCTCTTGCAGAGACACGAGGCGTGGTTGGACACGAGGGAAGCCAAGGAAGGAGCTTTGCTGGGTCCCTGTGGTTATTTTTATCCTGCTCTCCTTGTTCTGCTCAGGTTCCCAGGCTGGGTGGGGGCTTTTCCCCCACCAGAAACGATGGAAGTTGGGGATCCCGGTGGGGAAGGTGTGAGAAGCGCAAACAAGGGGCTGGAAAGGGGCCCTGGTCCAGCCATCCAGGCTTTCCCTTCCTCTCCCAAAATTAAAACTCCATGGGAGCGGGGGTCCCGGGCAGCTGTCCTGAGCCAGCTGCTGCTCCCTGCACCTCTCACTGCTGGAGCGGGAGGGCAGGAGGCACCCAAGGGACAGCGCTGGGATTTGTGCCCGGGACAAATCCCCCCCGACCTTTGCACAGCTCCCTCTCGCCCCGGGGGGAGGTTCCTGCCTGCCCTTGGCGCCCATCCCGGGGCTGGGAGCTGTGGGTGAGAGGGATGCAGGGAAGATAAAACTATGTGGAAAGCAAACACCAGCGGCATTCGGGGCTGGAATTTCCAGCTGTTGCGCGGATTCTTTTGTCCATTGTAAGGGGATGGCTGAGGAAGCAGCTGCCTCTTTCTGGGAAAAACCCCGGGCTGGGATTTGTTGGGTGCCTTGGTCTTGCCCCCAGGCCAGGCTCAAGGCGCAGCCAGTGGCTCAGGAGGTGTCAGGACTGGTTTTATCCATGAATGGAGCCTTTTCAGGCAGTTGGTTCCCTGAGAACATTCATTGCTTCATGGCTTAACTTTATTCCAGTGGCACGGATTCCTTGTGGGCAGCTGGGATCGGAGCTGTCCCATCCGTCGGGAGCAACGGGAAAGGTCAAGTGGAGAAGTTTGCAGGGCAGGGGCTGTGCCGGGGCTCCGGCCACGCCGTCGGTGCTCCCGCAGAATCGGGGTGTGGGATTTGGAAATTTGGCTCCTTGCATGCATCCCAGAAAATCCGACTGGATGGAGAACAGGGTTCCAACTGTGCCGGGTGCAGGGAGAGCTGGCTTTCCACCTTCCAGGGCGTTGGAGGCGATTGTGAAGCTTGTGGTGGCCTTGGGCTCGCTGTATTCCCGGTCTTCCAGAGGCAGGGCTGTCAGCTGCCTTCCTGCAGTTTGCTTGGAAGTGGATCCTGCTTTTCCCAGGAAGGCCTGGAAGTGGAGGGGACCGGCATCAGGGAAGGGCGGTGGCAGTGCTGGCGGTGCCCGGAGCCGTGGGGCTGTGACAGTGCCCACGGGGATGTGGGGCGGACAAAAGGGGCAGCATCTCCCTCCCGACCCTTCCCTGGGGCGCTGGGAAAACGCCACAGGATGCTGCCGCTCTCCAGCCTGGATTTCTGGCTCGGTGGCTGTTCCTGCTCCATGCCGAGCCCCCAAAACATCTGGAATGTCAAATCCTGGTGTGGAGGGGCTGGCGAAGGCCCAGGCAGCTCCTGGCACCGGCGGGGTGACAGCTCTGCCCTGTCCCACGCCCTCCCTGGGCAGCCTGAGCTGAGCCCGTGAGTGGAAGGAGCCCAGCGCCTGGATCACAGCTGGAATATCGTGTCCCAGCTGGAATATCGTGTCCCAGCTGGAATATCATGTCCCAGCTGGGATATCACGTCCCAGTTGCTTCGTCCCCTCCGCACCGGACCAAACTCAGGCCTCAGCCCCCGCCGCTCCCTCAGGCATCGTGGGTGTTAAAATCCTGGTTTTAGAGCAGGATCAAAATCCCACGGAAAGCTCCAGGACCGGGCGGAGGCAGAGCCAGGTGCAGGGAGCGCCGTGGCTGGGGAAGGAGCGGGATGCTGAAGGAACGGGAAGGGCACTGCACAGACAGCAGATCCCTGTCGTGAACGTGCCGATTTTCCGGGCGCTGAATCCAAGCTGCGGAGACAGGAGCACATCCATCCCCGGCGGGGACCTGCTGGGCTGAGGATCCGGCAGCTTTTGGCTCCGCTGGCCCTTCCCCTGCTCCATCTCCCTTCCCCCAGCGAGATGCCAGAGCCCTGATGGAAAGCAGGCGGCACGGGAGGCGCGTGGGGTTAACCAGAGCCAGATGGGAGCCGAGGGAAGCGAGGGAAGGAACAGGCTGGGCCTGGAGGGGGGGGCGAGAACGGGATCTTTTCTTGGAGAAAGTCGATTACTTGGAGCCCCAGGAATGCCTGGGATCGCTTCAAAGGGAGCCCAGGCTGGCAAAGGCAGCCCTGGGAGAGGGTGGCCGGGGCAGGGACAGCCCTGGGTGGGATGCAGATCCTGCTGGGAAGCTGTGAGGAAAAGGGGGTGGGTGTGCCCCGGTCCCTGTGGCCAGGAAATCCCACTCCGCTGGATGGGAGAGCTGGAATAGCCGGATTCCCCTCCAAAATCAGCACCACCAGCTCCGGCACCACCAAAGGCTTCTCCCATCCCAGACACTCCACTTGCCCACCTTCCTCTGGCTTTCCTCCTCTTCCTCTCTCTCATCTGACTCCCTGCTCTTTCCCAGCTCCTCCCATGCATCCAGCTCGGCTCTGATCCCGCTGGGGTGACGAATTCCGCCGGGAAGAGCCTGGCGAGCACCACGGGGTCTGTGCCCAGGAAGGCCCCCCCCATCCTGGCCTGCTCCAGCTGGCCCTGGGAAATGTGGGAGCATCCAAACCCCTCCTGCCCGGGGCTCTCTGGGAAGCTCGGCTGCAACAGGCTGGATCCCTCCGTCCTCCGAGGCATCAGAGAATTCCCAGAAATTCTGGCAAGGAAAATTGCTGCTGTTCCAGGCAGCAGCAGGGAGAGCAGGATGGGAGAGGCTGATAAGGACCTGGAGAAGAGGGAGAGGTGACCAGGGATGGTGTCCAGGAGAAACTCCCTGGCTTGGGGCACACAGACCTCGCCTGATCCCTCCTGATCTCCAGCTTCTTCCCAAATAACTTCCCAGCAGCGGGACTGGAGCTGATGGATGGGTTATTTGGGCAGCGCAGGGAGCTGCAGAGCCAAACACCTTCGGTGTTTCTGATGTTTAAACTTTGAAATGCCCTTTCTGTCACCTGGAAAAGGAGCTGTTCCTCCTCCCGGCCTCATCCCAGCGCCATCCATCTCTCCTGCTCCGTTAACTCCCGACACTTTTCCTCAGCCAATTTCCTACTGAATCATTCATTTGCTGGCTCAAGTGCAAAATTAAGCCTAATCCATCAAGGCCTCTGAAGGGGTGATCCATCCTTCGGGAAGAGAGGAGGGTGGAGTCCTGCAGGGTGGCAAAATGGGAAAAAAAAAAAGCAAATTAAAAAATCCCCAGCACCCTCCATGGATAATGGAGATCCAGGGAGAGGGACCTCATGGATAATGGTGATCCAGGGAGAAGGGACCCCATGGATAATGGAAATCCAGGGAGAGGGACCCCATGGATAACGGAGATCCAGGGAGAGGGAACCAATGGATAATGGAGATCCAGGGAGAGGGACCCCATTGATAATGGTGATCCAGAGAAAGGGACCCCATGGATAATGGAAATCCAGGGAGAGGGACCCCATGGATAATGGAGATCCAGGGAGAGGGACTCAATGGATAATGGTGATCCAGGGAGAGGGACTCAGTGGATAATGGTGATCCAGGGAGAGGGANAGAGGGACCCATAACGGTGATCCAGAGAAAGGGACCCCATGGATAACAGAGATCCAGGGAGAGGGACCTCAGTGACTTGTGCTCTGGAGCGGGGTTGGGTTTGAAGATGACATCCAAAGGGAAGGAGAGAAGAAGGCAGGTTCCAGGGATGTGGGGCTTCCAGCAGCGGGGAGATGACCCAGTTCCTCCACCAGGCCCTTCCTAACCCCCCTCTCCTCGCTGCCTCCCTGCAGGGAAACACCTGGACCATGAGGGTGGCCCTCGGCTTGCTTCTCCCACTGGTTCTCGCGCTGGTCCCGGAGGCGAGCGGGCAGCGGCGGAAACCCCCCCGGAAGCCCACCCGCCCTCCCGCCCCCTTCGTGGAGCCCGTGGAGCCCACGGAGCTGCCCCCGCCTCTTCCCCCGGGGCCCCCGTCCGTGTTTCCCGACTGCCCCCGGGAATGCTACTGCCCCCCGGACTTCCCGTCGGCCCTGTACTGCGACAGCCGCAACCTGCGCAAGGTGCCGGTGATCCCGCCCCGCATCCACTACCTGTACCTGCAGAACAACTTCATCGACGACCTCCCCGAGGAGGCCTTCCGCAACGCCACCGGCCTCAAGTGGGTCAACCTGGACAACAACCGCATCCGCAAGGTGGACAGGAGGGTGCTGGAGAAGCTGGAGAACCTCGTCTTCCTCTACATGGAGAAGAACCAGCTGAAGGAGGTGCCCGCCTTCCTGCCGCCCAACCTGGAGCAGCTGCGGCTGAGCAGGAATCAGATCTCCAAGATCCCCGCCGGGGTGTTCAACAAGCTGGAGAACCTGGTGCTGCTGGACCTGCACCACAACAAGCTGAGCGATGGGGTCTTCAACAAAAACACCTTCAAGGGACTCAAGAACCTCATGCAGCTCAACCTGGCCCACAACATCCTGAGGAAGATGCCCCCCGGGGTGCCCAGCGCCATCCACCAGCTCTTCCTGGACAGGAACAACATCGAGGATATCCCCAGTGATTACTTCAAGGAGTTTCCCAACCTGGCGTTCATCCGGCTCAACTACAACCAGATCTCGGACAAGGGGCTGCCCAAGAATTCCTTCAACCTCACCAACCTGCTGGTGCTGCACCTGGCCCACAACAAACTCACCAACGTGCCCTTCATCAGCCCCAAGCTGGAGCACCTCTACCTGAACAACAACTCCATCGAGAGTGAGTCCCGCCGGCCGCTCGGGGGGCTGTGGTGTGGTTTTCGGGGAGGAACGTTTCCTTGGAATGTTTTTCCCCACCGGGAAGAGGGGCGGGATGAGGTGGGAGCTCCACGGAGGGAAGGATGGAGGGAGGATGTGGGTGGTGGGTGAGGAGCAGAGTGAAATCCCCGCTGGGGCTGCAGGACTTTTCCTGGTTGTCACGGGCAGCTCCTCTTTGGAGCCTTCCAAACAGCTCCTTTTTCCCCCCCTGGGCGAAAATCGGGATATTTAGAAGGGAGAATCCTTGCAGAGATTTTAGGAACAGATGCCAAAGACACGGCTCAGGATGGTGAGGAATTGCCCAGCTCAGCTCCCGAGGGAAGGAACAAGGAGAACGAGGCTGCCCTGGAGGCTGCCCTGGAAGAGCAGCCGGGGCTGTGCCACCCTGCTCCAGGGAAAGCGCTGCAATTCCAGGGGAAATGTGTAACCACAGATGAGGAGACAGGAACCCATCACACTCCCGTTCTGCTTTCCAGGGCCTAAAGGGGCTCCAGGAGAGCTGGAGAGGGACTTGGGACGAGGGCTGGGGTGCCAGGACGCAGGGAATGGCTTCCCAGAGGGCAGGGATAGATGGGATATTGGGAAGGAATTCTTCCCTGTGAGGGCGGTGAGGCTCTGGCTCGGGTTGTCCCAGAGAAGCTGTGGCTGCCCCTGGATCCCTGGGAGTGTCCAAGGCCAGGTTGGAGCACCCTGGGATAGTGGAAGGTGTCCCTGCCCATAGCAGGGACCTTTATGGTCCTTCCAACCCAAACCATTCCATGATTCCATGATTCCTGGTCTCCCCAGAGGTTTCTGCTGGAGGAACCTCCAGCACAGGAACCTCCTGTGATAAACATCTGGTTCCAGTGCTCGTTAATCTGTATTTTAATCAAGCACCACCAAACTGGGGCCGGGGGGACCTTGGGATGAAGGTGGTGACTCCTGCTGGCTTCACATCCCCCATCCCAAAATCCAGGTCCTGCCATGACTTTCCACGGAGAGAAGTCCTGTGCAGCTTTCCCCTGCCTATTTAACCCAGTTTTTCATAAGGTTTCAATCCCTGGAGCTGGGCAATGACATCAGAATCCCGGGGTTTATTTTCCACACTGCAGGCCCTGGGTGGGGAGGCACACGTGGAATTCCAGAGGCGAGCAAGGAGCCGGGTACTGACGTTATCTCCGGCGTGACAGGGCTGGAGCGGCTTCCTTGATGTTTTTTTGGAGGCTTAGGGCTGGCTCGGCAGGTTCCGTGAGAGGAATGATCCCTTTTCTCTCTGGAATGACACCGCATCCCTCGGAGGAACGTGACCTACTTCGCTCCTGATCAAAAGCGAGATGTTTCCTCTGGCTGGGGCTGCGAGGAAGAGGCTGGGGGCGGGCCCCCTCGGCAGCAAAGCAACAACATTTTGGGGTTCAGTAGGGAGGGCGGGGCTCAAGCATCCCTCTCCACGTTCCCTCTCCACATTCCCTCTCCACATTCCCCCTCCACGTTCCCTCTCCACGTTCCGTCTCCACGTTCCCGCTCCACGTTCCCTCTCCACGTTCCCTCTCCCCGTCCCCGCTCCACGCTCCCTCTCCCCGTTCCNCTCCACGTTCCCTCTCCATGTTCCCTCTCCACGTTCCCTCTCCACGTTCCCGCTCCACGTTCCCTCTCCACGTTCCCTCTCCTCTAACCTGCGTCCCGCCCTTCCTCCCCTCCCTGCAGAAATCAACGGGACTCAGATCTGCCCCACCTCGCTGGTGTCCATCCACGATTTCTCCCCCTCCGACCTGGACAGCGTTCCCCGGCTCCGGTACCTGCGGCTCGACGGGAACCTCCTGAAGCCCCCCATCCCCTTGGACCTGATGATGTGTTTCCGCCTCCTGCAGTCCGTGGTTTTCTAGCCCTGCCCTCCCTCTCTCCCAGGGCTTGGCTTTGCACAGACTCTTGAGCCCCCCGTGGGACCCTCCCTGCTCGCTCCCTGCCTCCATCCCTCTTCCCTTTTCCCCGCTTTCCTGCCCCCCACGAGGCCTCCTTGGGGACCGCTCCCTGCAGGACGGCTCCGCGTCCCAGCAGCGCCCCCGGGTCACAGAATCAACCCCGGGGGGGGCTGCCACGCCCGGCCCCGCTCCCCACCCGGGGGTCCTGCCTTCCCTGTGCACCCCCAGGCCAACCCCGGAGCCGGCGCCGTCTCTCCCTTCCCACCCGGCAGCGCTTCGGGAGTTTGGATTCGGCCCGGGTGGAGCTGCTGGGCTCGGGCGGTGTCCCCGCTCCCTGGGGAGCCATTCCCTGTCGCAGGGCTGGAGCAGGGATGGGCTGGGCTGGTGCGCGGGGCGCGGCCGCTCGGGTGGGATCCAGGGAAGCGGAGGGTGGCGGGATTTATGGAGCAGCCACAGTTCGTGGCCAGAGCCTCATCCCAGGGCGAGGGACGCGCTCCTGTCACCCGGGCCCTTCTGGGGGGGGCTTTGGCTCCACATTGCTCTGGAGGATGAGGGTTTAAATCCCTCGTGGAGGTGTGGATTTGCCGGGATGGAGCAGGGAGAGTGTCCAGCTCCTGCATCCTGCGGCCTGGAAGGCCACACCTTCCCCTCAGCCATCACCACACCCTCCTCAGCAAGGCCAGCCCCTTCCCGGCTCCAAATCCCCCAGCAGTGCCAATCCATGGGGCCACAGCCCCATCCCAGCATCCTGCATCCTGCCCTGGGAGCTCTGGGGATGCAGGGACACCTCCACGAGGCCACAGACCCATCCCGGCATCCTGAATCTTTCCTCTGAACTCTGGGGTTGCAGGGTCACACCTACGGGGCCACAGCCCCATCCCAGCATCCTGCATCCTTCCCTTTTAGCTGGAGGGATGCAGGGACAGTGTCACAGGGTCACAGCTCCATCCCAGCATCCTCATCCTTCCCTGGGAGCTCGGGGGATGCAGGGCCGCCTCCATGGGGCCGCAGTCTTATCCCAGCATCCCGAATCCTTCCCTGGGAGCTCTGGGGATGCAGGGCCACCTCCATGGGGCCGCAGTCTTATTCCAGCATCCCGAATCCTTCCCTGGGAGCTCTGGGGATGCAGGGCCACCTCCATGGGGCCGCAGTCTTATTCCAGCATCCCGAATCCTTCCCTGGGAGCTCTGGGGATGCAGGGCCACCTCCATGGGGCCGCAGTCTTATTCCAGCATCCCGAATCCTTCCCTGGGAGCTCTGGGGATGCAGGGCCACCTCCACGGGGCCACAGCCCCATCCCGGCATCCTCATCCTTCCCTGGGAGCTCTGGGGATGCAGGATTCCATGGATCAGCCACTCCCTGCTGCAGGCAGCACCCAAATCCTGTGGGACCCCAATGCCAGCGCCCTGCCCTGGGCAGGGGCCCCCTGGAACAGCACCAGCTCCTTTCCAGCTGTGCCACCGGGACACCTGTCCTTGTTTTGGGGTCCCTGGAGCCAGATCCTGATGTGGGTGCAAAAGTGGGGTCTTGGCTCTGCTCTCACAGCCCCCCCCGCCTCAATTCCCACCTCCTAGAAGGTTCGGTCCCAGTCGCTCTCTGGAGCTGAGCACACATGGCTGGTTTTGCCTTTTTGCCTTTTTTTTTTTTTTTTTTAATTAGAAATAAAAGGAGAGAAAAAGAAAAGGGAAGAATTCCTTTATGGAAAAGCTATTTTTATCCCTTCTCCCTGTCCTCACATGTATCGCTTCCCTCTTTGATAGCTGTACCTGCATATCTGGGGTGCCCGGGTTTAGGGGGGATTATTCTCTTCTTTTCTTCCTGATTCTCAGGATTTGGATTTAAGGCCGAGCATTAGAGGGGGAAGAAAAAAAAAAATCCAACAGCAGTAAGAATTAAAGGACTAAACCAAAGGATCCTCCTTTGTGTTCAGCCAGCAGAACTGACCCTTCCCGGGTCACGGACGGGCACCGTGTCCCTCTCCATGGGAATGGGACAGGGATGCTCCCCCTTCCCCATTCACTGTGCTAATTGGGGCTTGTTTTCTCCCCCCCCCCCCCCCCCCAAAAAAAAATCTCTTCTGCAAATCCTCCCGCAGTTGGCTTGGCTGGGCTGGCCAGGTTGCAGCCCTGAACCCGGAGCCCCAATGTATATATTTATATATGATGTGTATATAGACTGGTAGACTGTACAGATATATCTAGAGACACACGCACCCCTCGACTGATCGCAACTTAATGGGATTTTCACTCCTACTCCCTGCAGCAGTAAAAATAAAATGATTCACAAGGGACCCGGAGCCGTGCTCGGATTCCGTCCTCCTCTTCCTCAGGCGCGGGAGCTGCTGCTCCATTCAAGACCAGGTTTCCTCTGTCGGGACCAATTTTCCCAACAGTCAGAGCTCGGGAGACCCCCGGGGGGTTGGTGGGTTTGGGGGTTTGTGGTTTGCACTTGCCTTGAAGCGAGTTTTGGTGGGAATTTGGGAAGGAATTCTTCCCTGGGAGGGTGGGGAGGCCCTGGCACGGGTTTGCCAGAGAAGCTGTGGCGGCCCGATCCCTGGAAGCGTCCAAGGCCTGGTGGGGGCACCCTGGGATAGTGGGAGGTGTCCCTGCCCATGGCTGGAGGTGGAATGGGATGAGCTTTAAGGTCCCTTCACCCCAAACCAGAGCTTTGATGGGTCGGACCCACAGCTCCGCTGTTACCCCTGCACGGTGGCAGGGGCAGGATCACGGCCCACGGCGCTGCCTTAACGAGCATCTCTGCTCATTAAGGGAGTCTGACCCCGGCTGCAGCTCCCAGGGCCGTGGGAGCAGCTGGTGGGCGCTGCTGCCGCGCTGCGAGAAGGTGACACTGAGCGTCGGGGCCATGTGAGAGCCATGAGTTACCCCCGTGCCACCAGGGAAAGCCCCACAAATCTCCCCGTGGCGAGTCTTCCCGGCGGGAGCGGCACGGGACGGGGGAAGGCACCTCTCCCACCCCCAGCCGGGAGCCGGGATCCATCGCCAGCGCTCCGGCTGCGCGTGTCGCCACACGAGCAGGGTGGGTGTAGGCAGCGGCTTCTCCTTCTGCCCATCGCCTCAGCTCCTCCAAACCTGCTCTTCCTGCTGCTCTCCCCACGTGAATCCCGAGCGGAGAGGGAGGACGGACGGACGTGGGCGCGGGTGCGAGGACGTGGGATGAGGCGGGAGGCAACGAGCGTGTTTGTGTTTGTGTGCACGCACGGGCGGCCGCCCGCCCTGCAAATCCCGGGATTTGCGAACCGCGGTGCCAATCCCCCGCTGCCAGGGGTGCTTTGGGGAAGTCAGACCCATCTCCCGCGCGGGCTGAGCACCCAAAGCTAGAGCGGGGCTGCCTCCTGCAAAGGAGTGGGATTGGGGCTGTGAAGGTGGGAAGTTGTCCCCGTGGGGTCACGGGGAAGGCTGAAACCCCCTCATTAGTGGGGGCTGAGAGGGGCATCCTCAGCGGATCTTCCCAGTGCTGGGAAAGGCTGGATATGGCCAGAGACAGTTGGGAACAGGGGGAATTACGGCTCAAATCAAGCCCCCCTTGCAGCTGGTGCCCTCCCAAACCCCTTTGTGGGTGCCTGAGCAGGGACCTCCCGTGCTCAGAGGGTCTGCACCGACCTTTGGGGGTCGCTGGGCACTCAGGAGGCTTTGGGATGACGCCGGGGGTGCAGGGACCCTGCAGGTGACACCGGCCATGGCTGGGGCTGCTGAGGGGCTGCTGCTTCCGGGGACCAGGGAAGAAGTTGGGGACAAGGACAGGACATCATCTCCTTGCCCAGGACAGAAAAGCAGCTGGCCTGGGGACCCTTCACCTCTGGGGACCCTTCACCCCCGGGAGACCCCGCTGCCCTGGGGACCCTCAGCCAGCCCAGGCTTTGGCCTTGCAGCAGCTCCCCCCAGGCCGGGCTGACGCCCCCCGAGCTGCCACATCGCCTCCGTCACTGTGGCCACCGAGCCGCCTAATGAGGGGCTTAACGAAGATTAGCGGCCGCTCCGTGCTGAGCGGGGCCGGGGCTGCCCCGG
>WBMZ01008896.1:0-19910 GCA_013400975.1 Atrichornis clamosus
ATGTGCGGTGAGGCACCGAGGGCAAGACCTCTGCACAGCACTGCCCTGGGCTGCTTTGGGAGGCGACTGTCCCATGCTCTGTCCCACCTCACAGCCCCACTTCTGGCCAGGACACTGCTGATGCACCAAGTGGCTCCTGTTTCCTGTGGTGCCACACGTCTAATCTGTGCAATTGGAATTCAATTTGGTTATAGCAGCACCAGATATTGTGGTAGCTTGAGCCCACAACCAAGGCAGCTACATTTACTCAAATGTTACAGTAATTAGATAATTTCTGATGTGGGCTCGTTAGCTCTGAGGTAGGCTGCCTCTACTTCTGGACAGAGAAGTCACGTTTCTGGGAATTTTGAAGATCTTGGGTGGAAAGAGTTTGTTCTCCTATCTTTACTGGTTTTTTTTGTGTGAAAAGTCTTTCCAACCCATTTTCTGTTTCCCCCAAATGAAGGAAATTCTAAGTAATTACTGCATTTAGTTTAATGAAGGTACTCTTTGACTCTGACTTCTCATCTCTCTGAGATAAGAAATATAATTGGTTCATTAACACAAGCAAAGCTTTTCTTGTGAAAAACCTAATGATATTGTTTACTGCTGGCTAATAGCAATCATGCCTTTTATGAGAGACAAACTTACACTTCACACTAAAATATTTATTTTTCACCTGTCAGTGCAATTTAAAATATGAGAAGAGTTGTTTTTTGGCATTAATACAATAGACTTGTAAACAAAAAATGTGTGGATTTTCTTTGTAGAATTCATAATATGCCAGTAGAGATCTTGAGTAATGCAGGAGAAATTGTGCTTAAAAGAGATCTAACAGGTTAAAAATTAACTTGTTGGAATAATTAAAAAAACCCAAAAACTTGCTGGTACTCATTTCCAGGGGAAATCATAGATGAAGCAGACTTTGAGTCTTTTATAGAATGGTAAAGACTCGTTGAAAGTCTTGAAATGAAATACTTCTATTGAAATATCAGTTTTAGAAAGTGTTCTGAGGGATCAAAGAGTAGCAATTACAATGCCTTAACAAATATTGCACTGTTCCTTGGGAGAGAAAATATTTCAAGACAATTTTTGCCTAAATTCTAATATTACCATATCAAATTCTGAGAGGAGAAATTGAGTAGAATTAGGACAGCACTAAATCCCTTACTTTAAATATTCCCAGCCCTCTCATCTCTCGTACTGAGGAAGGCAAGGTCAGCAGCAGCTCGGGGCACTGAACCACACTCTATTGTGTGGTGCAGACTTGCCCACACCTCCATACGCAAGAAATATTTTGTCAGTCATAGGAAATTCCTTTCCCCTTAAAATTAGTAGTAAATATTTTCAGCCTTAATTTCATCATATGTTGAAATCCAGTGGGAAGAGAAGGATATGTGTGTATATACATATGTATGTATGTATTATGTATATTTTTTATATATATATATATACACTTAGGAAAACACTGGGGAGGTTTATTTATTTTATGAGAGATTGTTCAGATTTCTGTGTGAAGATAACATATGCCTTGTGNGAAAACACTGGGGAGGTTTATTTATTTTATGAGAGATTGTTCAGATTTCTGTGTGAAGATAACATATGCCTTGTGCTTACTTTGAAAATACAGGTGTGGTTCTTCCACCTTTTTCCTGGCAAACAAGTTGATTTAGGAAGTTTTCCCCCACCATCTCCACCCTGCTACAGTTTTCTACCCCCTCAGTCATACTGGTACAACTGTTTGAGTATTGGCACTTCAGATTCCATTACTGGAATATCATGGGTTTGGGGGTTTGGGTTTGGAGGACAGATTGCTGTTTTTAGCTTGAATTGTTTTATTAATCCAATTTATAGTATGACCCTGTGAAAGGCTGTATTATCCTGGCTGATGGGCAGCAGAGGAAGCACGAAAGAGGAACAGCAAGGATGAGTGCAGGGGGAAATGACCTGTGAAACCCACTTTGTTGCCAAACAAAATGTACATGAACTTCAGTCGTGGTGTTTTATTGCTGCTTGTCTGTCAACATAACTTGTGTTTCTGTTCTTCTTGGGCTAGTGTTGAGGAATGCTGATTTACTCATTTGCTGGAGAGAGAACAGTAGTTCTGGATGGATATCACAGTAATGCCATGAAATAGGTGCAGAATTATGACAGTGGAGAGCTTGAGTTGCTTCTCAAAACTGTTGCATCTTGAAAATGCTTTATCCTCCTTTTGGTGCTTCTGCTTATTGGTTATATTGTCCTTGTTAACTTTAAATTGGTCTCTCTGCAAAATTAAGTAGATGTTTATTGGTAAAATGAAGATTAACCTCGCCATGACCTTGGAATTTAGTAAGGAGAGAAGAGGTGTTGGTCTCTTTTGTCTGAAGGGGGAGGGAAGTAGTGTCAGAATTGTATAGGCCTCAGCATTTAGTCAAGCAAAACCCCATTTTTGTTTGGGGAAATTGTGTACATACTGTCTGTCTTCATGTCTTGGTGCTACATGTGGCATCAAGTATAGAGCTTACAATAGAAAAAATATGTAGACATATAAAGACTGTTTTTCTGTTTCACAGCAAAGTATGTTTACTTCTATGAGAGTTTAGTTTATGTCTTTGCATTATTTGTATGCCTCAGCCTAAATTAAACCATCCCTATTTGTGTTGAATAATTTACTATGGATTTTGTGCAACAAAGCAAGTCAGCACATGTTAGAGTGTTTTGCTAAACCAGATTCTGTGTGAGAACCCTGTTTATTTCATTAGCTCAATATAGTGTCAATTGGTGTTCAGAGATACTGCCATTCTTCACATTGCAGTCTGTTTGGGTACTATGGCAGACATACCTGATCAGATAGATCTTTGTTACTACTCTCGTGTCTAAACTGGGAACATTATGACTTTTTATTCTTCCCCTTGTAGTCTTGGGGAAAAAAAGTACTGTAAGGAAGTTGCTTTCAAAAGCACTATTGGCCTAGTTCAACTGGCAGTGGAATTTAAGGGAGTTTCATGTTGAGCAAAACTGTGATGATTATTATAGAATAATACAGTTATTTTCAAAAGCAATTAGTAATTCTGGGTGCCTCAGTTTCCCTGTGCCCACTCTGACATGACTGTTTTCAGACTGTGTGCAACACCCACTCCCTGGAAATGCTGGCCCCTTGAGACATTTCGAACTGGGCATTCAGCAATTGAGATGTTTCAAGGTGGGCGTTCAGACCATGCATGGTCTGTTTCTATTGAAATTCTGACTCTCTACAATATAATGTACTTGGGTTTCACTTCCGTGGGATTGGCAGGAGCCTCCTGGGCCACTGACTCTTGTCTGTTCTTATTTCAGACAGTCATAGCCTACAGGGAAATGGTTTGTAATACAACACAAGGGTTTTTTCATCAGGCATAGTTGGTAATCTGACAGACACTCTTGGCTCAGCTGACTTTAAAAGAAAAAATTATGCAGAAAGAAGTGGATAATTGAAGATTTTTTTCCCATTACTTGCTGAATAAATAAAAATGTTTAAATCCAGACAGAAAAGCACAGTTCTTTCTTTTCCAAAATAAAACCTCAGAAGACTTTACTCAGGTACAGGAAAATGCTTGACCTACATTCATATATTGCAGTTTGCTTTGCAGTTTCTTAACACAAGCCTGATAGAAAATAAGGTGAAACTTTAAAATTCATTCACAAGTGATCATTCTCATGCAGCCTGTGTTCTTCTGTGCTGGTCTTTCCTTTATAAGCACTACTAGTCCTGCCTCACACACTGCTCTCAATTTTACTCCTTCTACTCAGACTTTTTTCTTCGGTAGAATACCGGAAACTCATATTCCACTTCCTTCTTTATTTGAGAGGGTTGAACTTGAACTCACTTTCAACCATCTTCCAGTCAAAGCTCTTAGAGATGAGGTTGTTGAATACTAAAGGTTGTCATAGAAACCCAGAATGGCTGAGGTTGGAAGGGGCTTCTGGAGGTCATCTTGCCCAACCCCCTCCTGAAGCAGGGGCACCCACCTAGCATAGCTTTCTCTTTCTATCATTCATGTAATTTCATTTTGTGAAACACACCTTCCTTTCACTGGAGTTTGGCATCTAGGTGAAGGCATTTTCTGTAAAATCATTCATGCGTGCTCAGTCTCTAACTCTGTGTATATGAAAACTTTCTATGCAAAAAGAATGTCTTCATTAGGGTACAGTGAGAGAAATACAGCTTCAAATACTCTATGGCCCAGTTAAGACATTTCCTGAGAAGTTGGAGGTTTCATTTTTACTAGCTTCAGCAGTAAGGAGCTTCTGACTGTTATATGGAGGGAAATTTTGCAATTACTGCCCCAAATTCCCCTTGACTCCACCAATTGCCATTCTGTATGGCAGTTGGCCCTCTAGTCAGCAATAATTTTTTTTCCTCTTATAAATTGCTGTGATTAGTTCCCAGTCCACATGGCTCCATGGAGATTTTTTGGGCATTCTCCTTTCAGCCATTTCTCTATGTGAAGACACCTGCCTTCAGGAGATGAATTTAGTTTTCTCCAGTCTTTTGCTCTTCCCTTCTATGGCTTCTCATTTCTTTTAGTTTAAAATGTTATGTATTAGCATTCTGCTCTTTTTGCAAACTAATAGGTAAAATATATTACAGGTCAGGGAGATTAGAATTTGAAAGAAATCTTTGGTGAGAGTTTCCTGAGGAGTTGTCCATGTATCTGCTGGAGAAAAAGTGAAGATGTACCCTCAGTGCTGCTGCAGCAGTCAGTCTCGTGTTTAAGTTCCCCTTGGTGTGTACAGTCTGGAATGCCATCGCAGGCTTCACTCGTACCTAGACAGAGGAGGGAAATGAGATGGTGGTCTCCTGCATAGCACTGTGTCCTCTCGCTGCTGAGCGTCCAGGCACTAAAGGGGCATCCTGCTACTGTCTTGTCCAAGTGTGTGGTGAATCTGTTCTTAAAGAGTGTGGGTTGGTTGAGAGTTTTTTTCAAGATCTACTGTCCAACTTGAATTATCAACAGTTTTGAATAGACCAAAACTGGGGGCGCAGAGGGGAGTCTTAATACGTTTGGATTTGTAAATGAAGGACTTGCTAAAAATGACAGCTAAAATGCTTGGCTTTATCCTGAGTTGAGAATGTACTTTCTCTTCCAGAAGATGGAACTAAATCAAGGAGTCAGGGAGCTTGTGTTCTTCTGCTGTCAGCAGTAACTTGAAACCTGCTGGCAAAGTGTATATTTTATCTTCCACTGGGGCATATGAAGACAACTGCCTACTACCACTGTTGCTAATGGCTCAAGTGACAGGCATTTGTTTCGAGTATTTTAAAAGTCTGAAACCTACTGTCAAAATGTGTGGGCAATGGTATACCATTCTTTTTCTGCCTTGAGTGATGGGAAAACCAGCACATAGCCTTGAATTTCAAAACAAACTAATATATAGTGCCAGAGGTAGAACTGACATGTCCTGTTTTCTTGAAATTGAAATTTTTACTTTTGTTATTCAATACTATGAAGATATGACAGTATGTATGTATTCATATTAATCCAGATTGTCTGTGCTTAAGCATTAATTTTAAGTACTGTTATATTTGTAAGTTTGGAGCCTTCCTGTAATTTCATGGTATTTCAGACTACTTTGTGTTTAAGATACTCTGCAGTGTAAGTGAGTGCTTATTTGGGTTGCTGTGTACCGGCTGCAGGACAGCTGTAATACCCTAAATAAGCAAATACTGATGTGGTAACTTTTGCACAGAAAGAGGTAGTTGTGAAAAATCTTTAGAAATTTTGCTAACTTGTGGATGTATAGAGGAAACTAAATATGAAGGCAGATGTTAGGAAATGCAACTTCTGGATAAATGTTAGATGTGTTAATATAGGAAGTATTAAATCAGTGCTGACTTGACTCTTCTGTTGTTGCAACTTCTGTTTTAACACTTTGGGTTCACGATACATAACCAGGCCCTGATTGATTACGGTTTATATCAGCAGTAAGGCACCTCAGCATGATTGGTCTTTTTAGAAGTGAGAAATAGAACCCCTGCTAATCACTTTATGTAATTTTATTCTTTAACATTTAGGGAGACTTCTCAGAATAATATCCCTGTTTCCATTTTAATAAGAGATCCTTAAGTCATGCGAACTGGCATTCATAATTGGGAACTGTGCATGTTCAGCCAGCTAGTTTTAGCATGATGCACATAGGCCTTTGAAAATGTAATTATGGCCTTTCTGTGAGTAAAAAAATGCAATATTGCAAAATGTATAATCTCTGAGTGGTAAGGGTAATGACTTGTGAAGAAATGCTTACTAAACTCAACATATTTAGCCTAGATAACAAGGAGACTACAATATGCACTTCAATGGTATTTTGTGGCAGTAGCTAAAAGCATATGCAGAGACTTTGGAATGCATTCCTTAGATATGAATTAGAAATCAGGATAAATTTTGATTAGATAAGAGAAAGGCACTCATCCAGAACTTGCAAAGTGTTTGATTTTGGTGCTAAGCTAGGTTGCTGGCCTGCAGAGTGCAAGGTTTGAGTACTTTGGAGAGTTGTCTGGCTTTGTAGCTGGAGTCTGGCTGGAGGGTATTCAGCAGTCAGTGTGCTCACAGTGCTCGCTGCTGGAAGAGAGTCAGTGCTTTGAATCTCTTTACCATGAATCTCCACCGTCGTCCCCACAAATGAAACAAAAGCAGCAGCAGGGCTTGCAGAGTGAATAATAGACAATGCCTTTTGATTATTTCAAAAGCCTGTTGTAATTACTAAATTTTAATTATTCTTAGTACTATAGTGCTGTTAAACTAATGGGTTGGTGGGATTTGTGAGAATGAGTTGTGGAATGGTGGTGAGGAGAGATAAGTCTTTCTTTTCTGATTTCTTGTTCCCTAGTAAGATCAGGTCAATTGGGGTGTTCTGATTAGTCTGTTATAAAGAAACATTGAAGGTGCCTATGCTCATCTCATACCTTGATGAGCTGTAAAACTTTACACCCCCATACAGTCACCCACAGTTCCTCATCGTGTGCACCCAAGCTCTGCTCTGCATCTGCTCCCTACCAGGGAGGGGCAGAAGTGCTCTTTACTCTTCAGGGGAAGGGAAGCAGAGGAGCCTTGCACAGCAGGTTATGGCTGTGTGTAATGTAGAACAATGGGAGCTTTTAAAAGGCAAATAGAATAGCCTGTAATGTAAGTTTTCTTTTAAATATAGTCTAGGAGGTGGGGAGGTGAGTGGCTGGGAACAACATAGATTTCCTCTTAGCTCTCAGCACCTGGACAGTGGATTGCACTGCAGATAGAAAATGGATTCTGGTATCTGTCATTGAGCAGAAATAGGGTAGGGACAAAAACTGACCTGTATACAATCCTTCAGATCGGTGTGTATGTCTATAGTGCCTCCAAGGACAGGCTATGATCATGTGTTAGTGACATGTTTGGCAATTTCCCAGTATGTGTAGCAGTTCATGAAAGAACAGCAACAGGGAAATAGCAGTGAACAGCACTGAGACTTAAAGCAGCCTGGTGTGGAACAGTCAGTACTTTAAGAATGTAGGGCAGGATGTAGTTAGGTAAAATGTCCCTCTTGCCTGAGCTGTGTTCCACCTCTTTGAGCTTTATTTTAATACATCTCTCAAGTTGCATACAACATGATTACTATTTATATAAGGGGTTTTTAACTTTTGTGAGAGACAGCATTAATATACAGCATTATATAAGTTTAACAATGCACTTCTCTTCCCCTAAAAAAAAGGAAATAAATATTTAGGCCACTGTAGTCTTTATGTTGTGGATATGATTCATTTTGGCCATGGGAGGAGAATGACAGTTACTTGCTACACAAACCTTTCCTGTGATTCATGAAGTGCCATTTGTGTCAGCCTTGAAGGAGGCACTTCGTATGCTTCCTAGTAGGAAGGAAAAATAGTATGATCATAGCTACCAGATAGGATATGGAAACCGTGTGGGAGTGAAGGGAAAGGGGAGAGGGAAATGCTGATAATTCAGAAGACAGTTGCAGGAATGCCAAGATTCTGTCTGCAGTGTCCATTCATCTACTTTATGAAAAATGGATACATACCGAGCCTATATATAATTACGGGAAACATCACTACTGTAATTACCGTGTTCACAAAATAGTATGACTTATGTAACTTTTTAATGTAAATGTATCTTAGCACTTTTCCTCTGTCTCCTTGATCCATCACAGTTTCATATGATGTGATGCTTCTGTCCCTGAGCGATGTTTCAGATCTTGCTCTCAAGCTGATGGCTGTATGCAATACTTTGTGTTAGCTCTCTGCAGAAACAGACTTTTGTGTTCTAACATAATAATATAGTTAGCAACTTAGGCAGTGTACTAGCTTGCCAGATCAGAAGACATTTTCCTTTCTTCACAAAAGAAGTAATTTTAATAGCTATAGTACAGTTTTCTTCCTAAAAGTAGCAGCACAGATTGGCTACTAAACTGCTTGCAAAGAATCTTCCATCAAATGGGAACCCCTAATGCTGCATGGCAGACTTTGGGGCTCTTTCACAGTGTCTAGCTGCTTCCAGCTGTTTCTCTATACCTGGAAACTGAAGGATAGGAATAAATGGAGGTAGCAGAAGTGGAAACTCAGGTTTCCTAACTGCCCAATCTCCTGCATGGGTTAGGGGCTCGTGGCTGGCTGTCCACCTGCAGTTGGCAGTATTTGGTGTGGTACGTGCAGCTGTGTCAGGAGATGCAGCTGTGGCTGTTCAGTCCTGTAGCATCTGCGAAGGGTCCTCATCCAGCTAAGCAGATGCACATCAGCTTTAGAGTGGGAAAGCAGAGGTGTAGTTAGAGATTAAAGGAGTGAAATTAGGAGGAATGCAGAAGAGAATAAAAGTAGAAATGAACTACTAATCACATTTATTAATTCATTAATTGTATTAATTGATTTCCCCAGGCAATTAGAATTTTGCTGCTTGAATCACCAGTGCTATCGAGTCTTCCATTATTTCCCATGTTATAAAATGCTGTCTCTGTTTTGGTTTTCCAGTAGCTGTGTTTATTGGGGATAAGGGGTCTAATTATAGCTGTGAACTGTACTGTACTGAGAGGGCATTTAAGTTTCTTCTGACTATTTCTGAGGCAATGTGATGAGTCATGAAATACAACTTTTGCAGAAAATATCCTTATTGCCTAATGACTAGGTGCTGGTAGATGAAATTACGCATACTCTGTCTTGTTCACATGAAACCAGGGAAGTGCCTTTCTGAGTAAGCTGTTTGTTCAAGTTACCCAAGAAATGTCAAAGATTACAGTTGCAAAATGGGGTAAAAACTATACGTTTGAGTAGCCTGAAAACACCTGCTAAGAGTTACAGATGCTTTAAATATTCACAGCATGAACACTTGTAAAGAAAATATGCTGCCTGAAAATAATACAGCTGACCATCCATGTTCCACATATTTTATTTTGCAGATGATGAAGAAGATGTTAAGAATATGGAAAAAGTCATGTTAGAATATGCTGCAATGGACAGAGAACTTAATCATTATATAAAAGCATTTGAAGAAACAATAAATCAGGTAAATTGCCCCTTCTCATAAAGTTATGAAAAACATCCGTATTTAAATACTAGCTTTAAAAAGCCACAAATGTTACATAAAAACAATACATAGTTGGAAAGACAGCTCTTCGGCAGATATTAAAAACAAGTTGCCAGTACAACTATTAACTTTTTCCCAGCTTGCCACAGGTGGTAGAATCTTTAATTCCTCCCCATCAAACTTGTACCATTGGGAATATGGAATGACTGGTGCTTTGGGAATGACTGAGGACACCCTGCTCTCAGGTGATACTGCTTCACGTACTGAGGAAGATGGAAGAACACATGAGTGAGGCAGCTGATTCCAGGAACAAATTGATGGCTGTGGCAGCAGGGAACCGATATCTTAAAGCCTGCTTCCCAGTGCCTTCCTGTCACCTGACTGTGTTTGTAAGGGGTGAGCTCGCTAATTGCTCGCTCAGTTAACGAGGTGCTCGTTCTGCCGCTGGACAAGGACGGACAAACTCCGGGCGCGGCGGTGCCGGCAGTGACCGCCAGGGGGCGCCGCGCCCCGCGCTGCCCGTCCGGGGCTCGGCGCGTGCCCGGCCCGGCGGGAGCGAGCGGCGGCTCCGCGGCAGGGCCGGGCAGGGACGGGGCCGCTCCAGAGTGGCCGAACTTCGGTTTCAGGCCACATCGTGTCGGGGAATTCAACTTCCTAAGAAACCTGTTCTAGTGTGTGTCTGCATATAGACTTCTCGCTATCAGTTTCGTAGGGATTTCTCTACAAAAGGCAAAAGCGCATCCCTGATTCCCCTTCAGGGTAGGAAATCTGTGTATAGAAATGTTAAGGTAGAGCTTTTCATTTAAACCTGCCTTGCTGTTATCTTGCTACTGCCTTTTGCTCTTTTAAAAGCAATAACAGGAGAGCAAAGCAATGCATTTTCCAGTAGTTCTGTTTGAGATGCCTGCATGGTTTTTCTGATGTAGAAAGGTTTTCCTTTAATATTTTTAAAAATCATCCTGAGTCAGATGCTTAGCTGAAAAATCTGTATTCAAATAGTTGAATATACACGTTTAAAAGGAGTTGAAAACTATGTCTACATCAGCAAGTGTTTGACAGCAGTAAATACTGGCACTGTTCCTCATGTAGTCTTTAAATATATATTTCATCTCAAATATCACCATAATTGCAGACCTCTTAGTTTATATTGGATGGTTGAGAACTTTTTCCTTTTATTTGGAATACTCATGATTTTTAAAGATTTCCTGGTAAATCATAGCATAGTCCTCATAGTTAGAGACTAATAATGCATATCCAGAATTGAGTGAAACATAGTTGCTTTATATTTTGATTGTAAGCTAGTAACTAATTGATGACTTATTGTTATAATAGGAATTTCAAGTCATTTTCAACAATGACTTTTTAACTTCTTTCATTACTTCCATCTAACAGCAAAACAGGGTTTTTTTCAAGTTTTGGAATATAAAGAGTAAGTCTGTACCTTCACCAACAAAGCACTCAAATCCTGTTTACTTCAGATGCATTCACTCATGATCTTTTGAGCACAGGTGTCCCTGCTTCACTGAAGTGGAGATATTTTCGTGGGTTTAGGCAGGGCAGTGATACATTTGTGATTTTTAGGATTGAATTCAGCAGTATCTGTTGTGTGCATATCTGTGCTGGTGTGCAAAAAACACACCTGGAAGGGCTGATTTTCATTCCCCCCTATTTTTCTCTAACGTGGCTTATTTGTGTTCCTAGAACAAGCTCATTTCCTGTTTTTTCAGTCCTAAGGTTTTAAAAATGCAGCTCCAAGATATTTAACATGTTTTAGAGTCTACATGGATTATAAATTTGGCAATAGCTAATCTGTGAGCCTCTAGCCACGCTTCTCCTGTCTCTGCTTCTTGCCTCACTCTAGGGAATTGTCTGTACTTTCCCCTGCCAGCATCCTGAACAAACCTTTCTGAGTATGAGAAAGAAACGTATATAACTTCAGCAGTAGATCAGAGTTACAATCTGTTCTCTGAAAAATAACAGCTCATGCTTTATTTTGGAGGCTAGCTGCATGCCATGCCTCTGGAACTACACTGCCTATATCCAGTTACCTGTCAGGGACGGCTTGAAATCTCCTTCTGGGAAGCAGATACTGTTGCTGAATTTAGGACTGCACCTGGAAGTAGCTGTAGAGAAAGGCTTGGGTTTAAAATAGCCTCCACTGGCTTGCTCCTTGGTTCCATCTGAATTCTTTACCTGAGGGCTTTCTCTGGGGAGTTGCAGCAGGTCATTAATTTTCACAAGCAGACTGTTCTTCATAGACAGTGTTAACAGGATTTGTCTCCAGCTGCAAAACACATTTTATCTGATCATTTTGTAAGTTTGTATGTTGATGATTTTTCTGGTGTGTAGTTTCCTCACACAGCAGTAAATCTGAAAGTATGTAGTGCTCTGTGTTTCACCTTCTAACTGCCTGCTTGTAGTGAAATGTCCAACTGGAATTTAGCAAGATAAGAGGACAGCAGCACTTAAAATTCCTGATTTATTATTTTATTATGTGTACCTTTAAATGGCATTGACAAAAGCATATTGTACAACCAAAGGATTGTAATGTAAATAACTAGAAACTAGCATGAGATATAGTCACATGTTTTCTCAAAGCCAATTTTTTTGTTGATTTAAGCTTCAGTAGGGGGAATGCAGAAGGTGAGACATACCAGCATCCTCTTCTGGTTGAATCAGCAGCCTGTTGAGCAAGAAATGAGCAATTGAATCACAGTGTTTCCAACAATAGGCTGTGGGAAATCCTTTGTCTGTGGAAACTCCCTGTGCCACTGGATTTTCTTGTACCTGTGTAATGACTGGACTCCTGCTGCTGCTGCTTCTTTCATTTTTAACTGGTATTTTAAAAATAAATTAGCCATTATTCAGGTCCTTACCATGCAAAGTCCAGACAGCACTCTTAGTGTAACAACAAAAGACTGACAGAGCTGCAGCATCTCTTCCAGAATTTTTTTAAACTCTTGAAGTGGACCCAAATGATTGGGACCCAGGGTGACACAATCAGTTGAAGTGTTCCCAGCTCTAGAGAGTTCTCAAGTGGCCAGAATGTCAGCATATTGTGCTGTTCCAGATACAGATTCTTTCATGCAGTGTGCAAGAAGACAGTCCACACACAGAGGTGATTTTATTTCATATTTGCACAGAGAATGGGTTCTAGGTGGTGAACTCTTAAAGCTAGCACACCTGCACTATGCCAGGTGCTCATTTTTATACACTGTGAACAATAAAAAATTGGCATTTCCCATATATGTAAAAACCTCCTTCTGTAGTCATCGGCTCTGCATTCTCTTATCTCCATGTACAGGTACAGTGCACACTCGTTTTACTGTGCATGTTCTGTGAGGAAGTGGCTTATGTGAGTAAGGGGCCATCACAGCCTATGGACAGGTATTTTACTATGTTAATGAGCACAGTCTTCAAGCAAAGTTGTTCTTGGCATTGTAGTTTGATTTATTGTGCCCTCCTGTTCTTACTTCTTGGGTCATGGCTTTTGGTTCCTGCAGGTTTGGCTATGCCCTCATTTTTCCTAAGTTCTTTTATTTTTGCTGTACCTTCTCATGGTGCTTTATTTCAACAATTGTGCCTGTTCTCTCAGTCCCACTCTGTTCTCTGAATTACCAGGGATGTTGGTGGTGGACTCTGATCACTCTCCTGGCTTTTCAAGCTTTTGGCTTCTTGGGTACTGTAAAAGCTGGGGTAAATTTTCTGAAGTCCTCAGATTTCCCTAGATAAAAATAAATTACAATGTATTGTAGATCAAACTAGAGAACACGGAAGACGAAACTAACTTCTAATATTACATTATCCCCACCTCTCTTTTCTTCTCCTTTAGGGAAAGAGAACCTGGGCTATTTTACTTCTTTTGCACGTGACAACAAATTGTTGAATGTAGTAGTGCATCTCTGACAAAAATTGCTTAGTGCTTCCTTTTGTAAGTTACTGCTTTACCAATCATGTTTGTTTGCTTGAATTGTGTCTGCCTTTTGCTAAACCTGAGCACTGTGACAAGATAAAATCCAGACCTTAGTGAGGTGGAAGAAACACATAGGAGACGTAAGAAAAAAAACTAAGAGAAGGAAGCACTCAGAATGAGAAGAGGCAGACAAAAAGGTAAAGGACATGGGCTTGGGAAGTCTTGAGATCATGTAGACAGATGGGAAAGAGACTGGTTGGAAAAGTGCTAGGAAGGAGGTGGTGTTGAGCTGAAGAAAAGATGGAAATATTAGAAATTGCATTGGTGCTTGGTTTTATCCCTACTTCTGCTAAAACTTTCCCACATTGTTCTTGGTGAATCACGTCTATCACCGTGTCAGTGGCTGCTGACAACTTTGTTTTCTAATTGTCCTGCATGGAAACTGATTTGGGCAATTGTAATTGTGATTTAAATCAAAGTTAATTGTAGTCTGAACACAGGAAGTAAAATTAAAATGCTCTTTGTTAGGTTTTATCTGTAAAAACTGGTACATAACAACTGGTGTTAAGTGTATGTGTTGTGAGAGGGTTTAAAGTCTGGATGATTTGGTCATTCACGCCTGTGTGACTTCACACCTTGTCGAAAGTTCAGTCTTCCTTTGCAAAGATGAGGGGTGCACCATGTTCCTTGTGCAAGAGTGGTTTTGTGTGTACAGGATACACAGGAACTACTCTTAGATTTGTTTTGTATTTTTGATAATAGTTCCCTTCAGGCTGGTAAATTCAGTGGACTGGGAACTGGAGGGGATGCTTGTTCAGTGGGTCAGTAATTTAGAGCAGATTACTTAGTATTGGAGTATCTTATCTTTGTGGCAAACTCTGTAGGTTTAATCCTGCAGAGGGATAATTCCCTTCAGTAATGTAGGTCATATTCCAAGTGTGCAGTTTGTGAGTGATCTAAAGAGCATCTGCAGAAGAGGAAAGAATCCTGTTTAAAACTGCTGTACAGTTAAGCCCATGGTCTTTCTTTGACTTGCAACCTATTTATCAGAATTCTGGTTTCTTCACTCAAAACTCATAGTATAATGCTTAGCTTGGATGGTCTTCCTTGATCTCATAGAATTGAAAGGGACTTAAAGATAACATCTTTGCTAACCAGTGTCTGCCAGTGTAGCTTTGTAGGCCTGGAGTCCTATTGAAGAAGGTTCTGGCAATATATCTAAGGTGTCTCTTTTGACAAAGCAAATTAAACCAACAAAACACTTCTGTAGTGGTTGCTGCACTTGCAGTGTGGGTTTTGAAGGAAGAGCAAAGTCAAGCAGAGGATGCCATTCCAGCCAGCTCTCATCCTTGGTGGCACTGCTGTGGCAGCAGAACTAACTTGATGACCAAGTCCAGGGTATGTGGCAGGTGCCAGCAGTGTCATCAGTGACTGCTGCTGCCTGTTAGAGCCAGAGCTGAGCTTCAGAATCAGATTGTGACTTAGTTTTCTGTAGGGATAAGTACCAGGAAGGCTCTGAATCCCAAGGGATTCATGTGTTGCAGCTGATTCAGGATTCTCTCTCAGTGACTGGTACTGTGATACCCATTACTGTGTTGTCAGTGAAACAATTTTTACGTGGAACTTCCTAGTTTCATGGAACAAACAGCCTTGTTTGGTGCTGACACTTTCTTAATAAGTACTTTGCTCTTCTTTTTCTTCTTGCTACACTGTCATGACAGCATGTTTTAGGGCAAAATCCAGGGATAATATCCATATCTGCAGTTGTGATCTTCACTGTTCCAGCTGAGCTCAGAGCATTTCCTCTGATATGTGCAGTGCATCAGTGTTTCTTGATTCTGAAATACTGTCTGCTAGCCATGAAAATTCTGAGACATTCTTTTTGTCAAAAAGGTCTTCTGCTGCACAGAAATAGCTCAGGAAGGTCTTTGTGAAGTACCAGAAAAATGGGTTTAGTGGAATGGGTATATCTTTTCTTGTGCTGATAGGGAGAATAAAAGAGCTCTTGTAGTCTTGCTGCATTTATTTGGACTGTATAATTGTAAAAGCAAGTGATTTTATATTGAAATTCACTCCGAGTGTACTAAAGTGCACCATCAGCAGCAGCAAGTCAAACCCCTGGTGAAAGACATTGTACCTGTGCCAGTGTCTTCGCTCCCATTGAGTAGTAAATAGATTTCTGGAGAACTTGCTTCATCTTTAAAGTTTTTTTTTTTAACAATGGATGTCTCCCTGGCCGTTATTTCGGTACCTTGAATGCTAGCTGGAATTCCTCTTTGCAACTTGTTTACTTCCTATCTACTAATGAAACCTCTTCAGACTGATAATTCATCTTACAGAATAAGGAAAGTATGCACATTGGATCAAATCCTTAAAATGACTTGGGCAGGATAGTAGAGGAAAATAATATATGACTCTATAGTTATGCTTCTGTCTATATATATATAATGCCACAGGACTTACTAAAACTTTTACAGGCAAACTTAATTGTGGCATTAACTAGCTATGGAGTTCTTTAACATTTTAAAGTTTCTTCAGTACAATTCCTTTGCTACAATTTCTAATCAATACTGTATTTTTTACTCTGTCCTACAGCCATCTCCAAGCAGTAGTTCAAAAAGTATTGCAGTGTTGTAGGCATGTACTCTGCTTCCTGCAGACACTGGCACAAAGATGCATTTCAACACATTTCTTATATTTACTTTATAATATTTGCTTTACTTTTTTTGTGTCTGTCTCTGTATGTGTCAGGTTAAGCAATTGTTGTAAGCCACTTACTTTATTTTCCCAGAATTAGTGATCTGTGTGTATAGTTCACTTCAATAATATGTTAGAGTCTACATTTGATGAGCTGCAATTAAAATATTTATTTAGTGAGCAGCATGTAACGAAGTAGGAGTAGTGTTTTATTTTATATGGGTTATATAACACATCCTCAGTAGTGTGTCTTAGTGTCTCCTAGCAAGCATAAAAATGTATCCTGCTTTTTGGAGACTAAACTCTGGAAATTCTTGCATATGAATATACATTTGTTTGACTTCACTGCGGTCGCTTACATTGGTCAAGCTAAACAGTTTCCTAAATATTTGCAGTGTCAATGCTGTATTTCCTGAAATGGCCCTCGGCTTGTGTGGGTAGGAGTGGGGCAGCAGGGCCCACAGCTGGTTAGCAGTGAGGATTTGGATGAAAAGAAATGCTGTGAACCTAGGAACATTGCATGGAACTGGGAGCTCTTAGAGTCATGGTGGCAGCAGGGATAGTATTAAGAACAAATGTGCCAAAACAGTCCTGAGAACCACATCGTAATTTGTAAAGTGTGTTTGCTATGTTGGGCAGCAGTGCTGCCCAGTAGGTAGCAAACTAGCCTGGGAGTAAGGAGAACTGGATACTGTTTTCAGGTCTAGTAGCAGTTTGTGTGGTTGGCCTTGACAAATTCTTTCGCTCTGCATTTGGAGCTGTGGTCCGGTGTTCATTAATACTGCTTTTGTGCAGTACCAAATCACCTGGTAGCACATTCTCATCAAATAAGCCAGATCACATGATACTGTTTATGCTGGCTGTATTCTGGCTGCAGAAGGACAGACACTACCTGATGGAGCATAACTGTGCAAAATTAGAATTGGCAGAGTGGGTTGCATTTAGTCAGTGTGTCATGCAGCTGTGGTGGTTTTGATCTCAGACATACTGAAACTGAATTTACTGTCTTGCTCAACCATGATCTAAGTCATGTGGACAGCATCCCATATCTGTCTCTAAAGAAATTTAATTTTTTTCTACATGAAGATTTCAAAGCTATTCGAATTCAGTTTTTAAATTATTTTATTTTAACACTGAGGATTGAAATTGGCAGTCTGAACCTCTTCTGAAATTCCAGAAGGTCACAACAGAGAGCAACTAAAAGTCTCTGTGATTTGGATCCCTACTTTTCTAGGCAATGTCTGCATTTCAGTCAATGTGAATTAACTCCGTTTGACTTAGCCTAGCCTAGAGAAAGAAGATAAAATTATGAAGTGTGAAGAAACTGGTAGGGGCTGAGGTAAAATAGCCAGATTAAAAAGCTATCTTAATCTCAAATCATGGATTTCTTTTAGTAGATGAAATTTGTTACTGGAAACACTGGAGTTGTAGTTTCAGTTGCTCAGTAGTGAAAATAGTCTTTCAAATTAACCATCTCATCTAGAAAGCTCCTGCTGACAATCCAAGGATTTTAATGCAGAAGCTGGGGGGTGGAGGGTGGGTGCTAAATGCTGGATGATTCTCAGCAGCAGGGGTTTTCAGTTTAAATTAATTTCTCCCATTAATTGAACACACCCAAGTTGATCAGTGTCTTTGGGGAGGCTGTTTTTGGAATGCCTTCCATAAAATGTCTCCCTCCAAATGTTGAGTATTGTTTTAATTACTGTAATTGTTTCCAGAAATTATATGTCTGTATTGGATACTTCCATTTTCCTTCTCCAAAATTTTAAATGTTAGGTCACTCATTTAAAAACATTTACTTTTTCTCCTAGTATGTTTTTAAACTGATCTTATCAATAAAAATATCCAGTTACACAGATTTTCCCTCAGCAAAATTCTTAGCAGAGTTATAATTAATCACAGATAAAATATTGCTTACAGCATTCACTGACCACACTTCGTTTTGGTGGCTGCTACTGCTATGAATTTGTTTTTGTTAAAGAATTTCAGTTAAGAAGGAGTTAGTAGAAGTTGCTCTCATTCCCAGCTTCCTCATAAATTATATTATTTGGGATATATATAATTTTTCTTGTTGAGCTGTTCGATTCTGGGTGTGAACAGGAGTGTGCATGCAATGTGTTGTATGTAGTTTAGAATGGACCAAATTCTAATGACTTTGTAGTATGAAACATTCTTATGAATGTTTTCACTTTTACAGAACTGCATATTTTTAGGGCCTTTGTTAAATTGGAAAGAACTGAATGTCCGTGGAGCATATCTTCGCTTTATTTTTTGATATTGGGAGTTAAGAGCAACTTTTTGACATTTATTTCATTAAACCAAATAATGGATTTCTCATTATTTTTAACATATGCACTCAACCTGTGCTGCAAATGTCGAATTGGTTTTTTTTTTTCCCTCACAATTCACATTGCTCCTGTTGAGGGGAGGTAGTGGTTTGATTTAAAAGCAGCAGCATGACTTTGTGGTTGTGATGTGCTGCAGTACGTAACTATGCCTATTATAATGCCTACTAAAATTAAAAAAAACCCTCTGCCTAATAGTATGTATGCATTTTATTATCTTTCCAATTTGAGGAAGAGGTTTCCGAAACTACCCGAATCCTGGCAGAAATCAATACCAGATGTCATGGTATCTCCCAAATGTGGCTCCATTGTTGATAACCTACTGTGAGTTACAAACACTGCTTGATAATAAGGGTTGGCAAGTTCAGCTAATTTCTGGGCTCTCATCTTATTTAACTGAGCTAAGTGCATAGCCTGAGCAAGCTGATTTCACCAGCTGAAGTATTTCTTTTATGCTTGGACTTGACTGTTAACACTGACAGAGACTGAAAAATATTATAAAAGACTTAAGAAAATAAGTGTGTACATCAGATTCACTCCAGACTTCCTTATAAAGTTCCCATGTCAATGTGTGCTCACACATACCACACCTGATAAATTCTACAAAAACAGAGAAATTAAAAACTCGATGATGTTGCTGCTCTTAACTTTTCTGGCACTCTTCAAATGCTGGTGCCTCACTGCATCGCCACTGCTTGTGTGTGAACGATTCACAGTGTTTGTTCTACTAGATACTCATCCACTGATCAAAGCTGTTATGATGCTGTTTTTTCCCCTGCAGTCTGTTGTGTGGGGAGGAGATGGGATAGCAAGGGCTTGGATGCAATGGTGAGTTTACAAGAGTTGCTGGGAAGATGGCAACTCTGGTAGGGAAAACTTACAGGGTGTGGTTTTGTGGGGTGTGATAATTGTTGTAATACAAAGTGTGGGCTGCAGATGAAATGTTTCTCCATGGATATTTCTGTGCTTAGTTGGAGGTGATCAAGGGATACAGGTAAAGGCTGGTCTGCACTAGAGGCAATTTGGTCCAGTTCAGTAAAACTGTCTGTTGAAACAGGGAGTTTCTGGAGCAGCTATTAACAACCCCACTGTATGCCCTTAGTCCTTGCAAAACAACCCTACCTTTCTCCACTGCTGTCCATTAAATTCCACTAATGATGAGCTGCAGCTCTCACCACCACTTCTGCTCCAAGGAGTCATGTTGCTGGCCTTCAGATCAGTGGGCAGCTTCTGTGCCTTTCCTCTTGCTTCTCCTCTGTTTTGGTTTGAGCCTGGCCAGAGGCCAGGAACTCCCCAGGCTCGCGGACTTCCCCCCGCTTCTCGCAGCCAGACAGAGGAGAGGGAAGGAAAAAAAATTTCAAAGCATCCACGAGGTTTGTGATTAAAATCTCGAGAGAAAAATCACAGCTTCGGAGGAAGAATCGCACCTTCTTCCTCCCCCCCCCC
>WBMZ01008897.1:0-14831 GCA_013400975.1 Atrichornis clamosus
GCCTCCCCACCCCCCCAGGGAAGGATTTTTTCCCAGGATATTTGATGATTCACCATTAGCCAGGCCCTGAACCGGCCCAGACTGACTGGAATTCAAACATCCAGGGATGAAGGGCTCTGATTTCTTCCCAAGGAATTTCTAGAACTGCTCTCAGGTATAAATCCAAAGGAAACTGATTTCTAAATATTTAAATTATTGAAAACAGCACCAAGCCAGGAACATGAGATGGACAGGCTGGGATTGAGCATCTGGAATAAAAATGCCCTGGTGTCTCCATCTCTCACTCCCTGAGCCTCCATTCCAGAGCTGGAAAACAAAAACCCTCTGGCTGCAAACACTACAACCCAACCAGGGGAGCTTTCCCTGCTGGAGGACACTCCCAGCTCGGAAAACTGGGTTAAACTGGGAGTGCTTTTAGCACAAAGCAAGGCCAAGGGGGAAATAATCCCTGGAATTGGGCTTTGCCTTTGGAAGTGGTTGATAATTCAGCTTTCAAGCCTGATCCTGCTCCCACAAAATCCAATGTTTTACACGAAGTGAGAGGAAACCTGGAGAACTCAGGGAGGTTTTCTGCTCATAATGGTGTCCCTCATTAGGTGTTCAGTGAGCACGGAGCCTGAGCAGTGGAGCCGGCAAACAACCCGAGGAGAGTAAAACCACAGCCGGGACTGGACTGCGTTGTTTGCCCTCCTTTTCACGTGGAGAGGCCAGAGAATTCCCAGGGGATTTGCCAGCTGGATGGTGAAAACTCCAGTGCCCTGCCCAGCGCTGGCTCTCCCACTGCCCTGTCCCTGGGATGGGGAGATTCCCTCAAATTTTCTCCTGGAGGGAATCTCCCACTGCCCTGTCCCTGGGATGGGGAGATTCCCTCAAATTTTCTCCTGGAGACTCAACCACAGTGGGAATGGTTGGGCTGCTGCTCCTCCGGGAAAGCCAGGCATGCCAAGGAATGCCAAAAAGCAGCAGAAATCCAGGGGGATGCTTCCCTGCTCCTCCTCCTTTGCACCAGAGGATTCCAGTGCTCTGCCCAGGGTTCGTGGGATTGGGAACAAACATTTCCCTCTCCTTTGGAACACCCAGAGAGGGAATGAAACAGCTCCAAAGCACTTCCTTAACACACACACCTCCGAGAGCAAACTCATCCCGAAGCACATCCCCAATTCCAGCAGCCACAGGAGCTGAGAACTTGATTTTGGGGCAGCCAAACCTTGTCCCTGTTCCAGCTGCTCTTCAGCCCCTCCAGAAGGTGTAGAAATCCTAAAAGGATGGGCTGCGGAGGAATGCCAGGAAAGGTGGGACAGATGGAGACTCATCTGCCTTCCAGTTGAGCTCAAAACGTGATTTCACAGCATTGCTTGAATTCCCAACTTTTCTCCCCCTGAAATGTCTTCAGCAGAAACTTCTCCCTGCCCTGTCCCACAGAGCAGCAGCACCGACATTCCATTGGGAAGAGCCAGGCTCCAAAGCCGGACTTGCCCATGGAGCCATGGCCCTAAACCACCTCTGGCTCAGATTTCTCCTGAATTTCTGCCTCTCCATGGACTCAGCGAGCATTCAGTGATGCCCCACTGGACAGCACCAGTGGTTCCTGTGGCATTTAAGAAAATGTCAATTTGAGGATGCAACAGCAGAGAGATTCCCTGGTTTTCCTTCCCAAGAAATCTCCTTTGTACATCCCTAGGAGTGAAAGGGGGCCTAAGGAGAGTTTACACCCAGTAGTCCCCACCAGAAGCATCAATATCCATGAGAAACACCCTCTAATTTTTGTTTGCACAGGAAAATGATTCCTTTTATGCTTGCTTGCAGGCAATTCCAAGGATTTGAACGCAAATAGACAGGGCAGTGCCTGAGGAAGATGCAGCAAATCCATTGTTTGCAGGGATTCTCCCAAGTTCCAAACCAGACCTAGCAATTAATTGGCTCTGATAGAACCATGGTTTTCGTTACAGGGTTCCAGATTTAATTAGGCCCTAATCCACCTCGGAGAAACCAGAGGGAGCTCGGCTGGAGAAGCATTACCTAAAAACAGGAGTGGGAGCCAAGCATTTGAAATCCATTTATGGATGCAAAACAGGAGGCAGACTCCCAGCACAAGCAGCCCCTCGGGTTTCATCTTAAGATCTCTAATGAAAAATCTCTCCTCTTTACCACGGGAGTCTTTCATCTCTTCCCAGGAGGGAGCAATCATCTTCCCAAAGCCTCCCTCGTGGGCCTAATTGTCCAAAGGGAGTCTTGGTGTGTCTGCCTTTAATGAATTTACTGAGGGGAGATCGGAGCTGACACGGGGCAGCTCCTGAGCTGCAGCAGGGTGTGATTCCCGGCCTCGTGTCCTGGAAAAATCACCTCCCATGGAGCCAGAATCCCTCAGAAATCGCTGCTTAGTTCCCATAAAAATCTCAGTTTGTCACCAGCTCAGAGACACCGCCAAGTTTAAAAAGTTTCATCCAGGGAAAGTTGTTGCTCGTCCCTGGGATTCACAGTTGCCCAAATCAGGGCTGGGAGGTTCCTTAGGGAATTGGCACCGTTTCAGGGAAGGGGGAGAACTTTCCCTGGCAGGTGGGAGGTCTCCAGCTGTGTGCAGGGAGTGGTGCTGGGGCAGGAGAAGCTGGAAGTGTCCAAGGCCGGGTTGGACGGGGCTTGGAGCACCCTGGGATAGGGGAAGGAGTCCCTGCCCATGGCAGGGGTGGAATGGGATGATCCTTCAGCTCCTTCCAACCCATTCCATGATTCTGTGACACTGCACACTTGCACTGGGCCAGCAAGGACACGTGACTACAACTCCACAACTTCAGCTGCTCCAAGCCCAGCTTTGCCCTGGCAAAGCTGGATTTCTCCCGGAACTTCCAGCGTCCCTTGGTGAGGGAGGGAACCTGCCCTCTGTAATCCAATTCCAATCACCCAGGGCCAAATCCTGGATGGAATGGTTGGTGTTCTGCAGCATTCCCTCAGGGCTGGGATCTTTCTTGTCCACGATGGTTTGGTGGAAGGTCACACATTTAAAAGCCTCGTGGTCAATCCCAAACTTGCTTTTGCAGGAATTAAACCATTTTGGGTGGGAATGGCCAACGTGGGTGACATCAGGGCGGGATTTTTGGAGCAGAAAGGGTTGCCCTGGGCCAGCAGCCAGACAGAAACTTGGCCAGTTGAAGACACCGCCAACCCTTCCGCAAAGTCAAAGCCAGGGAGCCCTGAGGTGAAACTTTTCCATGGAAGTGGAAAGGAGACTATCCCAGTCTTCCAGGCTTCCAAGAGAGGTCACTGAATGATCTTGATATGAATATAGCCAACAAAACAGAGCCATGGATATGATTTTGTGCCACAATATCTTGGAAAACTGGCAGGTGAAGCTTTCCGGATTGAGCTTTGCTGTGGCAGAGAGCAAAGGTCCAGCACTGACCAAGAATCCCAACTTTTGTGATCCACAAAGGCCATTTCCTGGTGGTTCCTGACAATTCTGATAACAGCTGATCATTTTTAAGCAGAAATGCTTCAATCCAAGCCTTGTTGTGCCAGGACACAGCGCAGTGGCTGATGAGGGGGCCAGGCTGGCACAGCTCCACCTCCTCCAGCCACCTGAAATCCAGAGAGGGGAAAATTCTCCTAAAGGAGCACATTTTCTGGAGCATCTCTGTGATTCCAGTTCCTCAGCCAGGATAAAATACCCCTGGGAATGCTGAGCTGTTAAATCAGTGAGCAAAAGCCGTAATTTTGGTGTGGGTACCAAGGCCTTCAGGTCCTGCTGCTTCAATATCCATGGGAATGAATCCAGCAGCAAGAAGGTTCCCAAACCAGTCCAGCCGGGGGGTTCCAAGGACTTCCAAGCAGGTTCCTTAAATCCCACCCATCCCAAGAAAGCTGGCTCTTTACAGAGGAGCAGTGAGGCTTCTCTCTGCCTGCAGGAGTCCTCGATCCTCTCCTCCTGTTTGGCACTTCCACCCATCCACTGGAGAAAATAATGGAGCATCCACATCCCACTTTCATCCAGTGGCTCCTTATTGTTGCATTCCTGCAGGCCCTGCAGTGGAGCTGAGTTAAGGATCTCCACTTGAGGCTTAGGTAGGTCATATTGCTATTATTTAACACTGTTTTGGTACCCAAAAAGCTTTAAAATCTCAGCCTTGCGACCCCAAAATCCACAGAATTCACCACAGCTGCGATTCCTTCACCCCTGGAGATGATTCTGAGGGACCAAGGTCCTGTGAGGTGAAAAATCCTTGGAGCTGAAATGAAAATATTTGGTACCTGATAAATATCTGGACTTCCCCTCTGATCAGAAAACACCCCCAGGGATTTCAGCCTGTTCCCAATTCTTTTTGAGGGAATGAGTCATGAATTTTGGATGGCCTCCACTTTATAGCACGGATAAGGACACAGCTCTTAAATGTTTGCAGAGCTGCTGGGAGGCTCGAGAGACTCAGAATTGTCTGAGCTGAGGTGGAGTTGTGGTCAGCCCCCAAGTGCTGGATTAGAGCTGATAAAATAAATTCCCCGTGGTGGAGCCTGAGGGACATCGAGCTCCTGGTGCTTCTGGGCTGGCTGGAAATCAGATCCCAAGGAAAGAATTGGCTTCCTGGGAGCTGCTTGGATCTGCTGATAGCCCAGATGGAGGAAAGAGAGGCGTCAAAGAGCAGGGAAGGCCAAAATCCCCCGTCCACAGCCACACACACATTTGGAATGTGCCTCAGCGGGGAGGCTCCCAAGGATCATTGTTGGGAGAACAAAGGCGAGCTCGAGATGACAGATTTCAAACAACAGCAAAGTTGGAGGAGAGCAATAAGAGCGACAATTAGAATGGGAAAGGATTAAGTGGTCACCAGAACACAACAAAAGGAAAATTAACATCTTTTCAAAAATCACAAAGCGGCTTCAAAAGCAGGGGGAGGACAATGAAAACCCCAAATTATGCACAGTTTAGCAGCAAAGCTCACAAAGAAATGGAGTGACCCCTGCAGAGAAAGGGTGTGGGGAGGTCTTATAAATTTACCAAATTCCAAACAGGAATTCAAAAAAGCGGTTCTCACACACGCGGCCTGGGAGGCAGCAGCCCCGCTCGGTGCCATGAGTTTGGAAGGCCAAGTTCTGAAATGCATCTCAAATGCCAATAGTTCTGCAGAGGGGGAAGTTATAAAATAAAACAACATCCACCGAGTCCAACCGGGGCTGGGAGGAGCTGCCCAGGGGTGACAGAGCACAGCGTGACTGCCTGGCTCTGTCACCTCCTCCAACCACAACGGTTTGGGGTGAAAGTTGGAGTGACAGGCACGGAGCTCAGGTGGAATTCTGTCTGTTGTTTGTTCTGAAGGCTTCAGCCAAGATCACTGTGCTGTTTCCCCCGGTGAGATCTGGAGTTGGTCAGTTAACCCGCCACTGAAAGGAATTTCCCTCTGGAGAGTTTTACTATTCCCAGGATGTTAACATTTGGATGAAGTCTGAAATTCAGTTTATCTGTACCATGGATTTACCTTCGGCCATCCAAGCCCAAGTGGATTTATTTATAAACGTTAGGGAAGCCACACATCCTTCGCAGAGACTTCCTCAATTTCAGCAGTGAAATGTTCATGGAATCCCAGGATCCCTGAGGCTGGAAAAGCCCTCCCAGCCCGTGGAGTCCCAGCCGTGCCCCATCCCCACCTTGTCCCCAGCCCAGAGCTCTGAGTGCCACGTCCAGGCCTTCCTTGGGCACCTCCAGGGATGGCGACTCCAAGCCTCCCTGGGCAGCCCCTGCCAAGGCCTGACCACCCTCTCCCGGCAGGAATTCCTCCTGCTGTCCAACCTGCCCCTCCCCTGGCACAGCCTGAGGCCGTTCCCTCTCCTCCTGTCCCTGTTCCCTGGGAGCAGAGCCCGACCCTCACCCGGCTCCACCTTGACATGGGATCCCTTTCCCATTTTTTCCAAGCAACCCAGGGATCTGCACATGGAATGACTCCGTTCAAAGCTGCAGCAGGGTTGGAGCAGCCTCATTTCCCTCTCTCATATCAGCACCCTCAGATAAGAGCTTTTAATGACACAATCTGGGATGTTTTCCCTTCAGCCCCTGCTCCATCCACACGTGGCACTGGCCACCCTTTCCCAACAAACAGCTCTTCCTGGGTTTGTTTTCCCATAACCATCCAGTGTTAGCAAACATTATTTACAGCACACAATTCCAATTGCTCCCGAAAATGAAAAAAGGAAAAGTCCTTCTCTCCCACAGTAAATTTCCTTGTATCCTTAAATGTACACTTATCCACTTCCTTGCTGATTTCTCTTTCTGTCTCATTCCAAGGCTTTTCCAAGGCCTGAAGACTCCCCAGTTTCTCCAGGAGCTCCAGAGTGCAGCCAGATGTTTAAATCGAGTTGGGAATAATGAGGAGCAGCACTGCTGGCAGTGTTTGGTTATATTGCCCTACACATTTGTCTGGATTTGAATAAACACCTTTGAAAAGCTGCTCCTCTGGGCTTGCACAACATCATTCCTTTATTTTCACAACACTTCCCGCAGGGCAGGGCAGACAATGTCATTCCCTGTTAGGAAATTGGAGAGATGAGAGTGTCTGGTCCGAGTGGGTGCCCCACTGGAGAGAGGCAGGAATTGCTTTCCATGGCACAGCATTGGCAGCAGCTCCTCCTGTGTCCCACAGGAGCCCCAGGGCCTGCAAATCCTTCGGGAAAGGCCAAGTGCTGCACCTGGATGGGACAACCCCGGGATCAATCCAGGCTGGGGATGAGCAGATGGAGCAGCCCTGGGAGAAGGATTTGGGGGTGCTAGTGGGTGAGACCTGCCCCATCCCAGAACCCCCCGTGCCTGGGGCTGATCCCAGCGTGGGCAGCAGGAAAGGGATTGGGATTGTGCCCTCTGCCCCCTCAGGTGAGCGCCCACCTGCAGAGCTGCTCCAGCCCTGGGCCCAGCACAGGGAGGACGTGGAGCTGCTGGAGAGAGGCCAGAGGAGGCTCCAGGATGAGCAGAGGAATGGAGCAGCTCTGCTGGGAGGAAAGGCTGGGAGAGCTGGGATTGTTCAGCCTGGAGAGGAGAAGCTTTGGGGTGACCTCAGTGCGGCCTTGCAGGGCCTGAAGGAGCCACAGGAAACCTGGAGAGAGACAATTTCCAAGGGGTGGAGGGACAGGACACAGGGAATGGCTTCCCACTGACAAATTATAGGTTTAGATGGGATATTGGGAAGGAATTGTTCCCTGGGAGGATGGGCAGGCCCTGGCACAGGGTGCCCAGAGAAGCTGTGGCTGTCCCTGGATCCCTGGAAGTGTCCAAGGCCAGGCTGGACGGGGTTGGACCACCCCGGGACAGTGAGTGGCGTCCCCACCTATGGCAGAGGATTGGAACTGGGTGCTTTTTACCAATTCCAACCCAAACCATTCCATGACTCCATTCTGTGATTCCACCAACCTGGCATTTACCCCACCACTGAAATTCCCTGGGATTTGCTCACGGCCAGCAGGGAATCTGTGCACAACTGACCTGGATGCCAACACAGCTCCTTCCCTTCTAAGCCTAAAGTCTGGTGCACAAAGGGAGAAGAACACGATCCCTGTGCCCTCCAGCCGCCATTGGAATGATGCCTGAACTGCACCAAACGTTGTGGCCAAACGCAGCAAAAATTGAGATTTGCACTTTGAAGTGCAACTGGCCCTGGCCCATGAAGTTCCCATGGTCTCATATTGTCACAGATTGGCCAAAAATGGGCTTAATTGGAAATGGAACCATCCTGAGTGATTTAATAAAGGCCTCCCATGCTGATATTTGGGCTGCCAACTGCAGCATGACCGTGCACAAGTGTGTGGGACGAAATGGCCACAATTTAGGTTGCAGACTAAAGGCATTTTGCTAACTTCTACCTCTCCCTGCTATTTTCTAGATTTCAATTTTCTAGACCCCCAACAGTATTAAAAAGTCGTTCTGGCTGACGAGATTTCAAAGCAGGATTACAGCAAGATTGAAAAACTCCACGCAATTGGAGAAAATCATTCCCTCCTCAACAGATTTGTGCTTTGCTGCTGATCAGGAGATCATAATACCCACATTAAAGCCCACCTGCAGCCCCTAATGCCACACCAGAGCCACAGGCACACCCTTGGAGAGATTCCAGCCCCACACATTTGGAGTCAGCGAAAGGAAATATTTCTCCAGGAGGTCTGGGGAATTTTCTGCCACAGAAACTCATTGGGACAAAGAGCACAGCCATCTTTTCGTGAAAAAACAGGATCATTTTCTGGATATTGCTGGAGATAAGGCCAGAGGGAAACACACACATCCTTTCCAAGGACAGCCTTATTATTCCAGTCCTTCCATGAAAAGAGGCAGCTCCAGAAAATCAAGCACTGGGCTCTGCTGTGCCAAAGTCCAAATGCACATCTCCAAGGAATTTACTTTAAAATTTCCACAGAGCCTGGCAGAGTTAGCCCAGGGCAGGATTCAGGCCTCTGGAGAAGTTTGAGGTCCAGTGTGAATCCAGAGGTAAAATGTGGATGGAGTTCAGGGACTGCAAATCCCAGAAGCATCGGATGAGAGTTCATGGAGATGTTAAATCTTCTGGGATCATCTTTCTTAGGAACTTGGTGCCCTCCTGGGCTCTACCGGCATGTGAAAATTGCTTTAAAAGAAGATTTCTGAATCTGGTGTAACCCAAAGCCCAGACAGCCAAGGCTGGTGCCAGGAACTGTTATCAGCAACAGCACTGATAACGAAGTGATAGCAAAGAGCTCCGAGCTGATAACAAACAGGGACTGGGAGCACAGGGACCAGGCTGAGCCCAGCTCCGCTGCCACACAAGGCCAGTTCCCTTCTCTGCCCAGACAGAGGAGGGGAGAGGCTAAAATTGGGAAAATTCACAGAATCCCAGGATCCCTGAGGCTGGAAAAGCCCTCCCAGCCCATAGAATCCCAGCTGTGCCCATCCCCACCTTGTCCCCAGCCCAGAGCTCTGAGTGCCACGTCCAGGCCTTCCTTGGGCACCTCCAGGGATGGCGACTCCAAACCTCCCTGGGCAGCCCCCGCCAAGGCCTGACCACCCTTTCCAGGTAGGAATTCCTCCTGCTGTCCAACCTGACCTCCCCTGGCACAGCCTGAGGCCGTTCCCTCTCCTCCTGTCCCTGTTCCCTGGCAGCAAATCCCAAATCCCCCCTGGCTGCCCCCTCCTGTCAGGGACTTGTGCAGAGCCAGAAGGGCCCCCCTGAGCCTCCTCTGCGCCAGACTGAGCGCCCCCAGCTCCATCAGGAGTTTCCCAGCCCCTTCCCAGCTCCGTTCCCTGCCCTGGACACGCTCCAGCCCCTCCAGGCCTCTCCTGCAGGCCCAGAACTGGACACAGCCCTGAGGGGCCTCTCAGTGCCCAGCACAGAGGGACAATCCCTGCCCTGCTCCTGCTGGACACTCCATTCCTGATCCAGGCCGGGCCCCAGGGGCCTTGTGCCCACTTGGGTACCCCTGGGCTCGTGTCCAGCCCCCGTCACCAGCACCCCCAGGGCCTTTTCCAGCTTTCCAGCCCCTCTGCCCCAGCCTGGAGCTCCATGGAGTTGCTGTGATCCAAGGGCAGGACCCAGCATTTGCCATTTGCACTCATTCACCTCAAAACAATTCCACGACACCCTCTGTGTCTGACCCCCTGGAGATTTGTCCTCCCTGAGCTCCAGACCGCATCCAGGTGGGATGGGCAGTCAGCCCTGCTCCCTCCTCCCTCCCCACCTCTCCTCTGCTCGGGGGAAAAGCCAACAGAAATTCCAGGGTGGAGGTTTGGATTTTTCCCACATGTGGATGTGGAGCCAAACTCCCTGAAAAGGTCACTCACCACCCTTGCAAACTCCCAGCACTTCCAGCCTGCAGCCCCTCCCTTCTCTCCTGGATTTCCTGGCCGGGCTCAGCCCAGGAGGGAGAGCCAAGGAGGGACACAAACCCTGCTGCCCTGGCGACTCCATTCCCACCCCAGGCAGGATTTCTGTCACATCTCAGGGACATTTCCACAGCTTTTCCTCAGCAGCACGAGGCCATTCCCTGCCTGGTGCCCAAAGTTCTTATTTCCCACGTTTTCCAACCTCGGGCTCCCTGTTTTCATGCACTGACAGCTCCCAGTGTGGGATTTTGGACTCAGACAGGGGAGGAGGCAGCCCAGAGGCAACAAGGCCACGGGGGAAGGTGGTTCAGCCCCTGGAAATCTGCACTTCCCTGGAGATGAAGTTTTTGTTTCCCTCACTGTCCCAATGAAGGCATTTCAATGTTTGGTGGAGCAAATCCTAAAATAAGATCACACATCCTACATTGTCCTGGCCAAGGACACCCCCCTGCCCAGCAGATCCACTGGCAGGAATTCCCACTGTGGCTGTGTCCCGTTCTGGGCCTGCAGGCGAGGCCTGGCGGGGCTGGAGCGTGTCCAGGGAAGGGAACGGAGCTGGGAAGGGGCTGGGAAACTCCTGAGGGAGCTGGGGGGGCTCAGCCTGGAGCAAAGGAGGCTCAGGGGGGCCCTTCTGGCTCTGCACAATTCCCCAGCATTCCCAGCCCCAAGGAAACACCTCTGATTATTCCCCTGCCACCGCGAGCACAGACAGAACTTTGGGTTCCAGCAAATTCCAGTTGCAACCCCAGGACACCCAAATCCCCATCCCTGCCCCGAGCACTTTTCCTGCCTCATCTCCCTGTGGGATTTGGCCCAGGCCACAGGGACAAATCCAAACTGCTGCTCTAAAACCCTCCCAGCCCTTTCCAGTTCTTATCAGGACACCTGCCTGCAGTTTCCCAGTTGCTGAGCTAATAACTCAATAATAATAAAAATAACTCATTAATAATAACTGTTCCCAGATAATCAGCTGTCGAATTGTGCAGGGCAACTGCTGGGCTGCAATCTGCAAATCCACCTCCAAATCCCTCTGGAAAGGGAACTTGGAAAGGTCTGAGGCAAGTTCCAAAAGTCTCCTACAACCTCAGAGTGAAAATAAAAGGCACTTGGATAAGGAGATCCCCTGGAGCACATGGCTGGGAGAGCTCAGGAAAGGATTTAAATCCCAAATTAGAGAAGCTCAGGAAGTCTGCAGCCCTCCTCCATTGATTCCTCCTCCCTGGCTGAGCCAGAGGCAGAGAGTTCCCAGCTCATTTCCTGGGATCAGGGCCTTGAAATCTATCCAAACTCCACTTGCCCACTGTACCCTGGCAGTTCCCACATGGAGTCTCCTCCATCAAGGAAACATCCTCCAGCTCCGTGCCAGGGAGTGCAGTTTCTGGGAAAGATGCCACCACTTCTTCTTCTAATCAATTGTTTTAAGATGACACCACTTCACCAGGGCTGGAAGTGCCACTCTTGGGGACATCTGAAAATAATTCCTGCATTTTTAGGTCAAACATTGCCCTACAGCAGCACAGAGCCCACATGACAAGAGGGACTGAAGTGACAAGAGGCCTGTGCTGGGATTGAGATGGCCAGCACAGAGCTCCTGGTGTGGTCCCATCTGGAATGGCATTTCCTATCCAAGGCAGTGAGGTCTGGAGTCAAGAGGATGAGCTGGATCCAACCCCTCCTTGGGGGAAAGGGAGGGGAGCAGCAGTTCAGGTTTCAACCTCAAGTGATACCTCATTCATTTAGGGGGGAAAAAATAACAGCTAAAAGAAGGGATGTAAGGCTTGAGATTCCTCAGGAAAAAAAAAAGAGGGGAAAATCCAGCGTTAGGAAGGCCTAATCCACGTGCTGTGACAGCTCTTTATCAGCCCATAAAGGAGCAATGAACAGAATAATTCAATTTTGCCTCAATAAAAGCTCAGCTGAAAGGGAAACCCGAGCTTGGGACGGTTTTCCTACTGAACAACAGGAAAAATCCAGCCAAGCTGGAAGGTTCTGAATCCCTGGGATCAGAGGAGGAGCTGGCAGCAGCTGGAGCAGCAGTTTCCCTGTGGAACACCCAGCTGGGTAAGGAGTAAACAAGTCACACCTTGTCTGCTCCAGCTCTGCCTGCCCAGCCTTCCTTAGGAGCCCAATTCAAGAAAATTGGGATCCATTACCTCAGCCAGCATTCCCAGGAATTAGATCAAACACACACTGGCACCTACAGAGGGCCAAGGAGAAAGAGCAGGAGCCAAAATGCCCACCTGGCCTTGCTGTGATCCCCAAAAAGTCCCCCAGGAGCAGGGCTCCCCGCTGCCACAGAGCTCCGAAACTCCTTCACCCTGGAATCAGGGAAAACATGGAAAACGCGCAGAAATGGGGAATGACCTCAGGAATTGCCTCCTTCTGAAAGGCACTTCCCCTCAGGCACACTCAGCAGGACCAGGGATTGCCAGGACATTTTCATTCCCAGCCAGAGGGGTTTTGCCAGGGCAGCACAAATTTACTGAGTCCAGCAAACCCCAGAATTCCTTGGAATGTCGTTTTGGTGCCCCCTCAGCCATAAAAACCAGAAGAGAAGCAGCAAGGCTTCAGTTCGGGCACTGTAGTAGGCAGGCCTAAAATTATGGAATCATGGAATGGTTTGGCTTGGAAGGGACCTGAAAGCCCATCCCATCCCACCCCTGCCATGGTAGGGACACCTCCCACTGTCCCAGGCTGCTCCACGCCCCGTCCCACCTGGACTTGGACACTTCCAGGGATCCAGGGGCCGCCACAGCTTCTCTGGGCACCCTGTGCCAGGGCCTCCCCCCCCTCCCAGGGAACAATTCCTTCCCAATATCCCATCTATCCCTGCCCCCTGGCAGTGGGAAGCCATTCCCTGTGTCCTGTCCCTCCATCCCTTGTCCCACGTCCCTCTCCAGCTCTCCTGGAGCCCCTTTCGGCCCTGGAAGGGGCTCTGAGGTTTCCCTCGAGCCTTCCCTTCTCCAGGTGAGCACCCCCAGCTCTCCCAGCCTGGCTCCAGAGGGGCTCCAACCTTGGAGCAGCTCCGTGGCCTCCTCTGGACTCATTCCAGCAGCTCCACAATTTTCTTGTGGTGGGGAAAATGAGTCAATTTTCATTTGATGTTCACATTTGGGAGTCCAAATGTGCTGCCTTCAGCCACCCGACACATTCTGGATTTGGGGCTGCAAGGGCTGAGCAGGAAGATGCCAAAACTACCAGAATTTCCCAATAAAAAATCCAGTTTTTCCCATGACACCTGCCTGAGCACCAGCGAGGCAATAACTCAGGGAGCTGCTCCCAAATAATCAGCCATGGAATTGTGCAGGGCAGCTGCCAGGCTGGAATATGCAAATCCACCTCCAAAGGAATCTGTGCCCTCTGGAAAGGGAACTTGGAAAGGTCTGAGCTGAGGAGCAGCCAAGGATGGCAAATTCCAAATGTCTTCCACAGGCTCAGAGGGAAAATAAAAGACACTTGGAGAAATTCTCATTTTCAAGGCCAGCTGGGACGGGGCTTGGAGCACCCTGGGATAGTGGGAGGCGTCCCTGCCCATGGCAGGGGTGGGAATGGATGGGATTTAAGGTCCCTCCAACCCAAATCAGCCTGGAATTCTGGGATTTACTTTGACTTCCTGGCTGCTGAGCCGCCATCCCTAAAATCCGTCACTACCCTGAAACCAGACAGAAACTTGAGGACGGCTCTTCACTGAGGTGAAGTGTCCCAGGCCTGCTCCACCTCCTGGAACACTTGAGGAGCCCCTTCCATGCCCTCATTCCAGGCAGGAAGCAGCTGACAGTAATTGCTTGTTCTGCCTCCCTTCCAAGGCAGGGAGAACAAGGACCTAGGGAACAATGGAGGAGAAATGACACTTGTGGAACGAGGCTGTGGTGAAGCCTTAAATAATCAACTGTGACAAAGGCATCCAGAAATGTCCAATTGTTCCAGGAGGGAGCTGCACAGGGACTCTGTGTTCAGCCACACAAATCAGGGAAATGAGGGAAAAGAAACAGCACCTGGGGCCACCCCGAGTCATCAGCAGTGGGAGTTCATTAATGAAAGGCCCCAAGGAAGTAACCATGGCTCCACGGGAGACTTGAAGAGGTTATTTAGGCTGGCCTGGCGTGCAGTGGCATGTTTGGAAAAGTACTCCTAATGAAGGGAATGATAAATGACTGGGAACAAAAAAAGCCCAACAAACAGAAAAAAGAAGAGGGAAATCAGAAGAGGCAAAATTGAGTTTGAAAAATAAGTAGCCCAAAGTATTAAAACAAATCAACTCGAGGTCTTTTCAGGATTTGTCTGCATGAGGGCTTCGGTTCAGGTGAGGAGAAGGGTTTGGAGCAAATCTCTTCATCTCCACTCGACGCCGAGCTCCTGGCTCAGAGCAGACAATGGAAATCCTTCCCAGATTAAATCCCTGCCGGTCAGTGCCGGGAGGGGCAGAGCAGGGCCCGGCTCTGCTCCCTGGGGCCTGGAATGGCTCCAGAGGAACGGGCAGGGGCTGATCCCAGGAAGTTCCCCCTGCACAGGAGGCAGAACTTCTTCCCTGGGCAGTGCCCNTTCCCTGGGCAGTGCCCGAGCCCTGGACAGAGCCCAGAGAGGGGCTGGAGTCTCCTCCCGGGGATATTCCAGAGCCCTCTGGACACGATCCATGCCCTGTGCTCTGGGATGGCCCAGAGCTGGGAGCAGGTGACCGCTGTGGGCCCTTCCAGCCTCACCCATCCTGGGATTTTGTACCAGGAGTTGTGGCTTCTGCCGCAGCCCAGCAAGGAGTTTCAAAATCACCCACCCTGAAAGTTTCCCGTGCTGAGTCTGGGGGAAATCAAGTCAGGCTCTCACGGAAAGAAGTAAATCCATTAAAAGCAATCCCTGTTCCAATGCCTGGGAGGCCTGCACAGAACTGCACCAATTTTTTTTCATAAACACTGCCAGCCCTCGGAGTTAAAAGAGGTTAAAAAAGAGAAGAAGATGCTCCCAGAACTTCACTCAAAATGTAGTTTCTGTCCTACAAAAATCCTTCCCTGGGAGGGTG
>WBMZ01008917.1:0-76811 GCA_013400975.1 Atrichornis clamosus
AGGTCTTGCTAAACCACGACAAGAACTTATTTAGAGTGATTTGGTGGTCAGATCTTAGGGGTTTTTTTAATATGGTTATTCTAATCATCTCTATTTCAAGTATCCAGGTTTACATGCTTTTCATTGGTCTTGCATGGCTGCATATCTCAGACCTTTCAGATCTTTTGCCATGTTGCTGCTTCACTATTTTTTTTCTTTTTTTTTTCCTCTTACACATTGGAAAAAAAGAACCACCTAGGCAGAAACAGCAGGTTAAATATAGGTTCCACCAAACTTCTGAGACAGCTACCTAGTCTGTACGCTATGTCTAAATATTTAAAGTTGTAACTGATGAGTTTATAGTTGGAACATTAGAATGGCCAGAGTTTATACAGCAATATCCATCTCTTTAAACTGCATCACTATCAACACTTTTCATTTGGAAACGGTCTATTATACTGCACAGGCTAATAACATTAAACTGCTCAAACACATGTCCTGAATTGCAGTGATCCACTGTACATTTTTGGTGAAACGATGCCCTCTTGTAGCAGAAATCAGTCACTGCAGGAACAGTAGCTTTGCAAACAAAACCTGCAATCCAGGCAGCTCAGCTCAAGCCTCTGTTTCAGATCATTATTTACAGCACAAAGAAACTCGCATGTTGCAGAGTTATTTTGAAAGATTTTCCTCTTTCCCTAAATCTCATTTACAGACAGCACTGCTCTTAGCCAGAATATAATTACTTTCAGCATATCACAAGTTAGTTAATGCCACTCTTAAGGGAAGTGGTGACCATCTTTGTAGGTTGGATACATATTCCCACTATTTAGAAAATCAGTCTAGCCAAGCTTTCACTTATCACCTTTGAAACAAGAACTGATAATTATGCAAGAACACTTTGCTGAGCAAGTTGTTTAGGATAAAGAACAATTTCTCAGATGCTTTTTTATTTTTTACTTCTCTTCTCCTGTGAAAATATTGCACCCATTCAGCGAGATTTTCCGGCTCCTCACTCCCAGCTCCCCAGCAGAGGCAGCTCAACACTGCCTGACAACAAGAAAAAGAACACCAACAGGGGCAAAGATACAGGTACAAAGCTTCTTCAGCTTAGTGTGACATCTGGGTGATGCATCAGCAGCTACAGCTGCTCGCTTGGTGCCACAGGGCAGAACTGCACAGCAATGATGCCCTTGCCATGGGGGCCTCAGCTCTCCCCCAGGGACTTGCCATCCCTTACATGTCTGTGGTTCATTCTCATCCAGAACTGAACAAAGTGAATACAGACAGCCACAGAAAAGTGATTCACATTTTTCTAGCCACACAAGACAGTTAGTTAAGGTTTTTAATAATACTTTGCGTAATAACACCAATTCTTTACCTAGTGTTTATTCTTCATTAGGATCACTCACTGGTAGAAATCTGCTACTACGGTGTTAAACATGAACTGATTGTGACAAGCATTTTGAAGAGGCCTTTTTACTGTTCAAACATGTATTATTATGAACCCTCAATCTGTTCGGGATTTTTTTTTACTTTTGCTACCAGAAAACTCTTTATTTTGTCTTCTGGTTGTTTGTGGGGAGGGGAGAATGCAGAGCGCAGGTTTCAGGTTTGGTTTTGTTTGATTTACTTCTTAAACCTCAGTTTTTACTAAAAAAGCTCATTTTCTTAAGATGGGAAGATGACATCACCCATGTGTATTGGGAAAAAAGCAGGAATAATTTTACCTTTATTCACGAGTATGCTCTCTAATCTTGTTTTACAAGTCCTTGGTCTGTGACTGCAGTATCAATAAGCATGAGCAAAACCCTGTGAATTTGTGGATGATCTTGGTAAGAGAAACTGGGGGGAAAAAAGCCCTTGGATTTCATATTCAAAACATGAAGAAGGGACTCATATTACCACATAATCTTATGCACAATTTGCCTGCTTCCTATTCTTACTGGATTGCCACCTTCCCAGTTCCAGCAAAAATACATGGCTAAACAGAATCAAGTGCTACAGCATCAATGTAGCCTAGCATTTAAATAAACACACTTATCTGCCTAACAGCTTGGGTCTAACAACCCAAACAAGGTTTACAGGCCTGAGCCAGGGTTAACTAGTATTTTAGGGCATGAACTACATCTGCATAATGCTCTGTATACCTACATGAAACAGCGTTTTTACACATTGTCATGTTCTTTCTGGCTTTGAAAAATCATGTTATTCACTGATATTTGGATGCAAACTTTCTGCAAAAACAGACAATTATTAAAAGCTCCATGCTTTAATAGCACAGAGTTTTCTTCTGATATTTAGCAATTCACCTCTTTATTTCTATGCTGTAACTCTGGGTGTAATAATCCAGTGGATATTTTAAAAAATTAAGAAATCAAAATTCTTTGTTGAAAATAGATTTTTGTTGAAATAAATTTTGAATTATTGTACAACTTCATTTGACAAGTTAGCAACTATCTAGAAATAAGAAAGGAAGGCATGAAAAATCTTATCCTTCCCAAAATTAAATTGTCTCCTGCCTTTTTAGGTAGTAGAAAATTAATCTGATAAATCTGCACAACCTGATACTGCTAAGAAGAAAATAACCCTGTCATTGAACTGTTGGTAATCCAATCTACGCAGGTTACCCTTGTATGGGCAAGATTTTCTGTAAAAGACAGCAAGTAACTCAAATTTACTCGGGTGTTTTTAGCAGCCATGGTTTCAGGACACTGGTACACCGGAAAACCTTTTGTGCATCAGTCAAACATTCAGAGAATGCGCTTGGTACTGATGTAAACTTTCTCTTGTCATCCTCAGCAGCATGTCTGAGTCCAGCCACAAAGGAACATTTGGATGATACATGCAGACAAATGGGTGAGATTTATAAAGACAAAAGACAGGTTTCACATCCTCCTGAGAAAACCCCAAACCCCAAATTCCTGCCAATTTCTGTAAGGGGATTTCACTGAATCAGATCCCCTCTGAGGATCTGGGCTTTTTAAATGATCAGTCAGGAACTGAGGAAGATAATTTTAGTCTTCCTTAGCTTCTTGGTCCAGAGTGATGATCGTACATTTAGTGGCAGCCAAAGCATCACATAATCACAAAAGTTGCCTAAGCAAAGGTATGAGCTGTTGACTTTTGGTGTTAGCCTGCAAAAATACACCGAAAGAGCACATAACTGGAAATCTAACATCTACCATCTCCAAAAAACTATTAAAATTCTCTCTTACAGAAAGCAGCTGTGTTCACACCTGAATGTATATGGGATGTGTTTGGTCCTGGATCATTGTAACATAAGAGCTATTACATAAACTTGAACAGAAAGACCCCCTTTATTTATACATTTGTTTAGCAAATCTAGGCAGGAGAAACAAACTTGGACTTTCTGCTTTCTGTGGAAAGCTATTTTCAGATACAAGTACAAACTGAATCCTCCTTTTATTCAGTGTGCATGTTGAATAAAGTATTTCAAGTATTTGACCATAAAACTTGTATTAGTGAGTTCCATAAGCTAAAGAGAGAATTCCATTGCTGAAGATGTTCAATCTCAACATCTTCTTTATTTCTTTCACTGGAGAGCACATGCATCAACATAAACGACACTCATCTTGAAATACCTATTGTCACTCACTAAAGGAAAGCACTTGTCAGTCAGTTTCTTCTACAACTGTCTCACAAAAGAGGTTTCAGAAGTACTCTCCTGTAGTTATTTGATCTGTCTTTGCTTTTTCAGTCCTCTGGAGCCTCCAAGGGTTCTCAGAAGGAATCCTTCCTCCTCTTTACCTTGTGCTCACTGAAAGCATTCAAACGTGTCAGCAGTTTCAAAAGGGACCACTCAGACCTATCAAATGAGCCTCCTTACAGACAACTTGTCTATCCAACTTCTGGTCTGTATCTCATCTCACTCATACCAGGCAAGCACATGAAATAACTACCACAATAACAATAAAATGTTGTCACAGAGTAGCCCACTGCCTTTAACCTCAGAAATAGCTATACTGAATTGTGCAGCAATTCCCTCTCTCACTATTTTTCTCCCAAGCATATCAGAAACACATGACAACAAGAGACTCTTCCCAGAAAGTATGCAAACCTTTTCACAACGCCATACCATGCAAAAAAAAAAAATGTTTTCTCTAACTGTAGCTAAGCATCAATGACATTTTGGAAGCCTGAAACAGCTCCTCCCCTCTTTATTACTGTTCGTTGATTTGAAGTCACTGCTTCTCACTATAGTTACAGCAATCATAGAAAAACATAAACTTATGTACGTGGGAATAAAACTCACCATGCTGTTCATTTTTGAAGAGGACGAGCTTGCCCTCTGCTTCCGTAGGCTGTTCAGCTCTTCTGCATTCCCATCCTTTGGTTTTATGATGAGCCGGCTGCCCCCAGCAGTACCTTCTGAGGAGGACCTCAGCCGTTTCTCAACAAATCTGCCTTCTCGGTATGGACTGAGACTATTGGCAACATCAACTACAAGGAGAGAAGCAACAAGCAATCATCACAGGGAATTGGTCTCTACCAACATTTTCTTAATCAGAACACTGTTTTGCTTGGAATGCTTACACTGAAAGGGAATCACATAAGAAATGTTCTGTAGAAAGCAGGACATGCTTACCTAGACAAAAGGGTAACTGGGCCCCCAGTTCACTGTTCAGTCCCTAATGACTAGCACACTCAGCACACTACAGCCCAGGCCAGGGCTCCTCACTGAATCCAGAAGGACCTTTGCTCCATCCTTTTCTTTCTCCCCTCAATATAGGACACTTCAAACTGATGTTCAGTAAAATCCACCAGAGAAACTGTGACTTGTCCAACGGTGCCAAAACCCAACCTGCCTTACCCTGTGTCCCAAGGCAAGTCCAGCTTTTGAAGGGCCAGCTCACAACTTTGTTATCCCTGCACAGGACAGGGATGCACACTGGCTTCCATTTCTGTTCAGCCTTCCTGGTTTAGTTTTGCAGCTGGCATCCTCTAAACTCAACCTGCAATCAGCCAGTTGAGTCCCAGTCCAGTTAAAACAATCACACATCAGAAAAGAGGGGGGAAAATACATTTGACATGTTAGGGTAAATTTAAAGATGGGGAAAGATGAAAGCATAATAGCGTAATAAATGTCACGCAGAAAATCATATCTTCTTTTGCATTTTGCAAGAAAAGAGCCATTTTTTCCAAGGATTCATAAAAAATCCAGACCACATAAAAATATATAAAGGTGTACTAAGCAATACATGGCACATCGAACCTGCTCATACATTGATGTCACAATGCTATCTATAATGATATCAGCTATGAGACCAGGTACAGAAGAGAAAATATCTATTACCAAAGAAAATGCACAGAAATATTTTGTATTCACATCTGGGTTTAAATACTTTTCCAGAAAACCAAATGTTCAAAACAGTCTGTTTCCAACAGATATAACTCCTTATAAGCGTATCTTACTGAATTGCCATGTAAGCTTTTTCTGTATTTGCTTCATTTCATATGGCAGGATTTTATCTTTTTTTCAATGGTTCCTTTGTATGCTTGGCCAGTTTCTAATTTGAAATACATTCTTCATCACACAAGTAAAAAATTTTTTTTAAAAATTAGTTTGAACACCAGTATAAAACCGTAACAATTAATCATCAACTTTTAGAGAGTGCAGTATTAGCTCTAGTGTTTCTGTGAACGTGAATCCAATTTACAAAAATCCCTCTATCACAATTTCAACTCCCATTAGCTGCCTTCCTGAAATACAGATTAAATATCCAATTGCCAATGCAGGAGTTTGAAATGCACTGGGTATTTCTAACCATCCCTCCAAACTGCTCACTTGCTGTCCTGCAGTACACACTGCAGTAAGGCAGATTCAGAAATAAGAGCTCATTCAGAGATGAGACAATGTGGCAAGGAAGACAAACGGAGTGCTCAGGACCAGTAACATACATAAACGGAAATATTTTTTCTCCAAAGTGACTAAGGTTCTGAGGGAAAGGAGTGCCCTCTGGTAAAAGCTAATTTAGAGAATTAATTTGACTTTATATTGCCATTTATGTACAAGATATCCAACTATGTCCAGCAGTGACTAATAATTCAAAGAGCAAGATTGCTTTTGATTGCTTATAATCTACATGCCTAGATAAATATCCAAGCAAAATGATGGGTGTGAATTTATATGAGTTTACTTGCAATCATTCATCTTCTAATGCAACCACTATAAATGCTGGCTTAACTCTCACAAATTTTGGCCCACCAGAATAGAGGCTCAGGATCATGCAAGAAAACATCAGTCAGTAAGTTGGTTTGAGAAAAACTGTCAGAGATAAATGTCTTCTGACAGGTGTCCTTCACTCAAGGGCCTGGTGCCTTATTTATCTGCATCTCTATAGATTGGAATTTCTAGGCACAGTCTTTGCACTTAATCTTGTTAGTACTTCCAAACTCCTTTTCATAAGCTAAAGACCCAGTGTGAAATTTAGATGGTAATTAGCTCTCTCAGTTTCACAGATTACAAAATGGAAATTTGGACACTTAGATGGAAGCAGAAACAGGATCTCTCATACTCTGACAGAAATATCCACTCTGAGCTATTCTGTAACATCAGTAGAATAGAGAAAGCAAGACTCTGGAAATTTTGAAACCCAGATCAATATAAGGTCAACTGTGTTATTTCCTATAATGAGACTACACAAAGGTTTGTTTCTCTAGTGATGCTTCCATCACAAATTATGCAATTCCAACACTCAATTCCAAAATAGCCATGTCTCAAAAAATCCCAGCCTCAGCCTTCAACTAGAGCTGAGAATCAATACTCTCTTTAATTTTCTACTATAGGAAAGCATAGCCACGAACAGCACTGATGGGTGTTTGCAAACTCTAAAACATGAACTCAAAAAAAAAATCAGAGACTTTTTCTTTAATTCCTATAAATTTGAGAGGACCATACAGTTACTTTGTAACTTTTTGAACTTCATAGCTCAAAAACACTTTATGACCAAACAATCCTTACAAAAGAACGGAGGCCAACCCCCGGCAAACCCACCAAACTCAAAAACAAAACAACCATGAAACATACCTTTAGGATGGTTTGATTCATAACCCTGTTGTGTTTTAAAGGACTGAGGTTCAGAACATGGAACACTCTTAGACTCCATCACAGGAATTGCGTCTCTCATGTGCTTGGATGGCGTGCTTACATCCCTGCTCCCACTCAACCCTCGTGCCTTCGGAGAGAGTGTGACTGGTTCTCCACTATGCTGTAACGCAAATGTTTCTAAATGTGCATTTTCTGAGTTTATTTTTCCTATGTGCCTGGCATCATTTATATGTAGTCCATTGGCTTGCAACAGTACTTTTGTTTGATTAGCAACTGAGGTTTTAAATAAGGTACTGGATTCAACGCTGCACGAGCTTGCGTGACTCACAGGAGATACACCAGCAGAATGGCCAGTACTTTCCACAGTATCTGTCTCCCGCGCAGGAGCAGCAGCAGGATTAAAGAAGATCTGAGAGGTAGAGACATCGTGGCCAAAATCCTCTGCGAGCAGTGCCCCAGGCCCACTGCTGGGCAGAGCATCCACCTCTGAAACAGAATCCTCCGTGAGAGCGATGAAGTCAGAGGGGGTCTGGGCAGCCGTGAGGTCGGCCGAGAGCAGCGGGGACTGCAGGGAGCTGCCCATGCACTCCGTCGTCTCAGCAGAGCACGGAGGAGAAGACTTGGCGATCACAGGCTCGCTTTCCACGTGCGATTTAACTTCCAGCAAGCACCTGGACTGCTGCACAGAGGAAACCGACTGACTCTCTGGAACTGGCTTGGAAAATTTGTAGTGTGATGAAAAAGATTTAGTGAGAAGTTTTCGCGTGGACTGTTTGACAGAATATCGGCTCTGCTCCTCTGTGAAGCCTGAATCATCACCCTCATTCTTCCCAGAGCTTATGCAATTTATAAAGACATTCTTATTAGCTGAGGGCTCCTTTCCCTTTTCAAAATCGTCCGTCAAAGACCTTGTTATCTTCTTGTTACGTGAGCTGCCAAAGCCAACTGAATGCCTTCCTCTGCTTTTTATGTGTTCCTCTAAGCTGAGCTTTTGAAAAGTGCTAAGAGAGGACTGGGCACCATTTGAGATATTAACATTTTGACTCGTTGAGTCAGGCTTCTGCTCACTCCCTTTCTTGTTATGGAAGCTGATGGAAGGAGTGCGGAAAATACTCCGGCGCTTTCCTGTGCTCCCTGAGCTGGAGTTAGTGCTGGATGGGGAGGAGGTGTGGACACCAATGGCATTAGCAGAAGAAGGCGAGGAAGGAAGGGAGTCGTGTCTCCGGCTAACACTTCTCCTGAATATTGGCAACCGAGATACTAGAGTCGATCGTCTGGATCCCGAGTCCCCCATGAGGACACCAAGCGTCCGTGGTTCTTCACAGCCAATAAACTGACCTGGGATGAGAGAAAAAAAAAAAGGGTGGGGAGGAAGGGAGATAAATTGTTAAGCCTCTAAGACCACTTGAACAGACTCTTAAGTCAGCCTAGACACATGACACGTCAACGTCAATTTGTTCCCTACGCATTACTGGAGATTTTTAGAATTTCAAAGTGATGTTCAATAGGCAGCACCAAGAACCCAGCAACTGAGGAAATATGTGGTTCAAAATATTTACAGATGAAAGATACAGTTTTACATATGGTATTGTACAACACAGATTACACTGGGTAACAGTGTAAAACCTAAATGCCAAAAGATATACAAGCACGATCACCCAAATGTCCTCATTTTTTAAGTTCATGGGACAAGTCATCTTATAAACTGTAATTTCTCTTAGAAGATATGTGATTTCTCATTATCTGAGCAGAACAAACCATTATTTTGTATTTTTAAATACTCCAATTTTTGCAAGAAAGAAGAGGATTAAATTTTTCAATCTTCACTGGACATTCAGTTGGATTTTTAATTATTATATCTGTTCCTGCTAAAGACTGTAGGTATCACTTTGCAGTACAGAAAATTATGGCATTGCTGTCCAGCCAAAATATGCAACATCAAAAATTCTTCCTAAAGAACTGTCAGTTCGAGGAATTTACTGTCAAAATACGGGATCAGTTTCTAGGTTTGACCTGTAATGTTTCCTCTGAACACTTCTCTGAAATCCTCTCATAGCCTATTTGCTTATAATTAGATAATTTTCAGGTTTTTTTTATATTAGTGAGAAGTGTTTCATGCACAGACACTTGGCATTCTTTTAAAACATTTAAGCAATAAAAACATATTTTGATCAGCACTGTAGATGTACTAGAAGAACATTAATCTTTATGAAATATATACCAGTTCTATCTCCTTTTTGTTCTCGTTATAATAAACTACCACTGTGAAAGACAGAACCACAGAGGGAGCAATAAAAACATGTAATGTATAATCAAAAGAACAAGACAGGCTGGAGGTATAATGCCCAAATGTAACTTGATGAGCTGCTGGTGTTCAGTGCATAGAAATAAAACCCAAGTCATTTATCTAGACAATGTTTGTATGTCAAGTGTAAAAACAAAGTAATTAATCTAATGAGCAATTTAATATGTGTTATGTGGCTACAGCAAGTATTTATGAGCCACATGTATATATGTTTAAGTAGTATATATACACATGCACATATATATATAAATGGGAATAAAATATTTAATTAATAATAAAACTACTTGTGTGTTATATAACTGTGAAAGAAAGGGTAACAAGTAAGTTCAGAGACTGTTTCTGACTAGACATTGGACTGTACTTATGTTGTTAACATTATTTTTTTTTCAATCCAGTACAGCTCCAGTCTGAACATGCAGTGCCAAGCAGCCACACTATTCCCAAGCACCAGGAATCAATAAGCAATTTTGCCGTTTAGGATGAGAGAAACAGCTTGGGAATAGTCACTAATTGCTAGAAGTCATTGGTGATCTCTGATGACAAGCTAAAACCAGACCTAGGCTATATCCAGGGTCCGTGATTGAAACCCCAATTTGAATTCAGTCTGACTGTAACAAAATTGACAATACAGTTTTACAATGGTAGTAGACTAGCAAAATAATTTTTAAATACATTACATCACTATAGATATTTTATGGTCAGAAAAAACATTTGCAGCCATCATTCTCTCTCCTGCCTACAACTTAATGGTCAGTTCACTGGAGAACAAGCCATCCTAATTTATAATTTATGATTATGAAATTCCCCATGTTGAGAGCAGAAGGAAGTAGAAAATTGAGTAAAAAGCACACTCTGTAACTTGCACTGGAGATACAAAGGCTATGGCTAAATAATAGAAATTATTCCAAAGTACTGACTTGTGAAAAAACACAGCCTTAGCTTTCCGGGTGACAATAAATTTTACTAGAATACATTGCCTCTAACTGCAGATAACAAAATGGCATTTATTCAGCGATTCTTTCCTGTGCCTTGAAGGAAGAACACAAACTGTCAGCATTCATCTTATTGTCTAAGCAGCAGAAACCCTCACCCATTCATACAAACTAAGTATAATATACTGTTCTTTCTAGGTCTGCAATAGCTATCAGAAGACATTTCTTGAAACATACAATGTTACGTACATATACATGTATGTATGCATATACAAAGGCTTATGTGTATATACAGTTTGAATACTCTGAATGTTGTGAACACTTTAGTAATATTTTTAGCATTATTCACATGTATCATTTATTTTTTATATACACACATATTTTGCAGTGTTCAACTGCCAAAGTTTAGCACTGAGTTAGTGACAACTTTTCTACTTGCAAGACAGGAAAAAATAAGATTTCAAGATACCAGAACCTTCAAATACTAATGAAATCCACTCTTTCATTAATTTTTTTGCTTATTGCAGAGGAGTTAAAAAATGCCCAAATGTCCTATAATGAGTATAGTAGGAGGTGTTTCCTTCCAGTCTCCACATTTAATGTAATTATTTTTGTACTTACAGCTTTACAGCAGTAACCCTGAGAAAGTGACATTCACTCCAGCTAAATCTTCTCTATAAAACCATTAATTTTCTTTATCTAACATCCTCATCCCTACTGGCATCATTCCTAAAATCTTCAACAGAGGAAAAAGAAAACAGCAGAGAAAAACACCCTTTGGAACGATATGATGTCATTCCAGACAAGGCTTTCAAATTTAAAATTGACAATTCTGATCCTGCAAAGTCAATCTAAGAACTAATACAAAGCTCCGTATGTCTTAAAATAAATTATTGTGTCTTTAGAATACTAACAAGAAGTCAAGTAAAAAAGAAGGATCAAGGACATGTGACAGTCTAGGAAGGTTGTCAACTAGATCAGACTGCTTGTTGAGGATAAAATATATTTTGCATCATTATGACATAATGAGAACACTCAAGAAAACAGTCACAGAATACTGTATGGAGGTTTGAATCTTGGTCAAATATACAACCATTACTTTGTAATACTTTTTAATTCTAAAATCAAATTATTGCTGAAACTGTAGTGTTTTCTCAGTGCTACAGAAGAGACATTAAATTTTGCTTTTTATGGAACGGACTTTTGATGCACATTTTTGCAGCTGGCATTACACAAGACAGTTTGATATAATGAAGGAAAATGAGAAATCAAGTGTGAACAAAACATTTTCCCTCTTTTTAGCAATTTTAAAAGTTAATCAGATGGAAATAGTTTCCTTTCATGTTGGTCTGCATTAATATGTTGCAAAACGTAAATTAATCTCAAAAATATCTTAAAGTCATGTATTTAATTGCCAGAGAAAACCAAAAAAATCAAGGGTTTTTTGTACTTGGGGCTTATTCTTTTCCCACAAGACATCTTTGGAGGAACCATCCAGCTATACAGTATTAGGCCTTTGTCTTGCCTACAGAAGTTGTCTGAGTATAAAAAGCAAATTTACAAGGTAAAAATTATACGCAAAGCTCTGTATTGTATATATTGCTGTATGCTGTCAAAAGAGACAAACTGCTCAACTTTCAAACAGTGAATGAAACTGCAGAAAAAAAATCTGTAAGTGTTAAAACAGGTAAAATTGTCAAGTTATTAGACCTGGGGCTGCAGAGAAATCTACTCCATCAATCCACCAGCTGAAAAATATAACCCAGTACTTTTTATCTCAGCTTCTGCCAAGCAGCTACTCTCACAAGTGTGCCAGAATGCAGGGTGTTCCATTAACAGCAATTCCTGGTGCTTGTAGTTTGGAACCCCAGTAGATGGAGCCATGGACCTACTTTCTCAATGACTGCACATACGATAAAGCAACAGTCGGTGCCTTTTATATTTCTCACTGCCTTTGAGGCAAAATTTAGGAATTGAAATTATTTGTGAATTTTACTTTTATCATAATTACATGTACACACCAAAAGACAATATATGCTTATTCAACACAGTAATCTGCAGGTGAGTGCAAACACCCCCTTTATAAATAAACCAACCTGCTACTACTTCTCAACACTTTTTAAACAAAGCTCTCCTAAAGATGTTCTCCTTAAAGATGCACCTCCTAGAAATATCAAACAATATTTTCCATACAAAGAATTAGCTATCGAAGTTTAAATTGGGAGATGACATGGCACATAGCTGAAAGGCCGCAAACCTTAAATCAGAGCAGAATAATATGCACTCTATGATTTTTAGGCTGCACTCATAGTCTAAGGATGACGATACATTTTTTATTGCTTTGAGTAAGGACCTGTACAATAAAACAACATACACATGGCTGAGATGTGCATCTTAAACCGTGAATACCCTCCATCCCTCACATGAGCACTACCATGCAGGAGGCAAGGACCATGTCACAGACATAGTCTCTATAGACTAGCTGGCTCCAGCCTTACATAGAAATTAAATTTGCCCCAGGATACGACAAATACCCACAAAAACACATGAAAATAAATACTTTTCATTGTCGGTGAGTCAACAGAAGCCCTAATGCAGCTGATACACTTGTAAGAAGCAGTCCTTTAGCCCACCGGCTAACATCATAGCCTGTGGCTCTCACCCAAATCATTAAGATTCCATCATTTGGATTCCAGCACTGTACTGTTCTCAGCATCACTGCCTTTAATATAGTTCTACTTTTATTCCAATATTATTTGTCTCTCTAGTACGTTTGTGACTTGGTTTTACCTGCACAGCTCCCAGAGGTCACTATGTGTGATCAATCCTGTACATGAGGAGAACATTACAGTCTAAAGAACCCGTTAAAATATCAGTTTACATTTAAAACAAAAGCAAACAAATAAATACTCAGGCCTTTTGCTGTTACCAAGGGCAATGTAACTGAATTAATAGGGTCTTACTGAAACTACTAGCCAGGCCAAACGCCCGAACAACAGAATGCACTAGCTAAGGAAGGTGTGACTGGGACCCTGGTTTCCCAAATGAAATGAGTGCAACTCCTTCTAAAATAAAACAGCTCCTTTTGCTTCTGTGAGTAACACTGTTGCCTTTTCTTTCCTTGTGCATGTACCCTTTGCAGTGTGGTACACAGCTCACAGCAGCCACAGTCATAATTTTCACTGTGAAATTGTCTAAGCTGCTACCACGTCCACACTTGCTTGGAGGTTAGTTTTTCTGAACCATTTTCATAAACAAGAGAAGAATACCCAACACAGGGCACTAGACCTTTAAAAATTATGTATGTCTATACATGCACACATGTACAAGTTCACACTCTTTTTCCCCTCTGTACTGAAAACTGATTGGGCAAAAATGCTTTTATATATCTAGGAACAGCTTTTATATATCTGGGGAAAAAACACAGAATCCAAACACTGAGTTACCCTAAGGCAAGAGATGAGACTTCTTTCAGTTTCCTGCATTATGCAGGCCAGGCCTATCTTTATTTTCAAATACTCCTGTGCCTTCAGGAAATGAGAGAGGAAACAAGCAGATAAATTTTCAATAAAGAAGTTTGAAACCACACACATTCATCAAAACCCCATCTCCCATTGTGACTGGTCTGGTACCAGCTGAAGAGAGTGATTTCATATATCCATAATTGCTATTTTCCAGTGTTCTGATAAAATTAGAAGTCTAACAATCATTCAAAGATGATGACTGTGGACAAGTTATCTATATGTACTCTTGTCTTTAAATTAGCCAGAAGGCAAACATTAGCGTAAGAAAGGTCACACACAACTCATTCTATCATTCATTATCACTGGGTATGTAAATGTATCCCACTTTTACCAGGTGAACTGTGGGTTTACTAAAACAGAACCAGGGTAACTGATCTTTAGTAACTTTGAGGCCACAGTTCTCCTACATTTAAACCAGCCCCTACTTCAAATGTCTCTGTGTCACACCAGAAGTTATCTCAAAGCATTTCAGCATCACTAACAAAATAACAAACAGAAATGATCCAATCTCACTGTTAGTCTTCACATATACCCAGCAGACAATTACTCTCCAGTAAGAGCTGGGATAGCCTAGGAGCAAAACGTCAATTGCGTAAAGAAGACAAACAACTGCCTTTCACCCATGCAACAATCAGACACAAGGTCAGAAATGGGGGGAAGGACCATACCACAGTGAAGCAGCAGTCACATTCAGGTGACTGGGTTGTGGTGTGTCGTGTTGCTTTTTTAACAGAGGAGAAACCGTCTCTCTCACCTCTGTCACTTATCTGGATTCTGGAGAAGTGTAAAATGCATTTCTTACAACATTTGGTATTCAAAATACTTAATAGTTTAATTAGAAACAGCTACAAGTGTAACTAATAACCTGGAAATGCAAGCATCAAAGACTATATACCTGCTTTGTGATTCAAATGCCACGGCATCCACTCCCCCAATTATCTTCCCCAAATATGCTTGCATGCAATGAATTATTCACTTTTAACAAGTGAAGTGGTCTTAAACAAGTCCCTGAGTACACATGGAAATTATGCCATAGAGACAAAAAAAAAAAAAGGACCAATTTTGAGACATCTTGGGTGGACAGAGATAGCAGTCTGGGGACTGGGAAGGATTCAATAGGATCAAACGCCGTCCTTCCTTCACATCTTTCTCTCCTCTCATCCCCATTCTTGATGCCCATGGTTGTGTTCTTATGATGCTCAGAGATAGCACAAAGCCATGTTTTAATAAGACTTTTAGGAAAATAATTATATTTGGACTTCACACTAAATACTAGTACTTAGTCATAAATATAGGATGTGTTAATATGTAGACAATAAGCTGACTCCTGTCTGTACTTTATTTTAACCTAAAGGGAAAAGCAACCTAAAAATAATCAAGGATATTTTTCATGCATGAAAAATAGGTGTAAGATGCCCACTAGAGCACTGACTCGTGCACACTGAGAAACAGCAAATCTAGCATTTGCCTCAGACCAGGACATAAAGAGAAGAAGGGACTTCTTGCCAGCCATTTGCTCTGGAATTCAAGTGGAACACATCACTGCTGCACAAGGCAGTTGGTATTCTCACGAGGAAAATACCAGGAATAACACGGCCCTAGCACTGCACTGTTCAGTGCATAAAATTTGTCAGCAGAGTGAAGCAAAGCACCAATATTGGCTACAACTCCCACAGGCATTCAAAGCATCTCTATCAGCTTCCCCCCACAAAAAAAACAAACCAAACAACTTGCTGAAAATATTCTGCTGGCTCACAAGACATCATAAAGCTTTCAAAAGCATAATCCATGTGATTTGCACAGTTATTAGTCAATGCAAGTTCAGCTCCTTCTAAAATCTGCATCTCTCACTCACTTCAAGCAACCATCTCATAACAGTCTCAGAACTGCGAGTCTTTGTTCAGCACTCTCCTTCTCATTCCTCTTACCTTCCTGAATCACAACTTCAGTGCCATCAGCAATTTACTTTTTATGCTAAAGTTTCCTGCACATTTCCCAGTCTGGCTGCTTTTCAGTCTCGAGTGCTGCCTGTTTCCGCTGTGCGTATGGCAACCACAGTGACAACAAGGGTTGGGGTCATTTATTACCTCTGTCACCGGTTCAATGTGTGACCTTAACTGCATTAAAAAAGGACCACATCCTCATCTGTTGTAAATTCAACAGGCTCCAATGAAGTGAATCATGCTGATTTAAACCATTTGGCCTTTCATCCTTATAAGCCTCAATCACACCATCTGTAACTCTTGCAAAAGCAACACTTGGATGTGCGTGACCCAATCATTCCTAGAACACAAATTCACAACTTAAGTGGATGGAAGAAGAGTTTTCTCTGTGTCTTTTTTTTAATGTCAACCAAGTACAGAATCCCTGAATGGATTATAACAAAAATTGATAAAATCTTAAAAAATCAATCACGCAATTCTGAATATCCATACACCTGAGCTCCATTCCTACTTCTCTTTACATGTCCACTTAGAGCCACTGTTAAAAACAGAGTACTGAGATAGACAGACCCATAGTTCACCTCATAGTCAAAAGGCTGGGCACTAAAAACTCTTTCAGGGGATCCACTGTGCTTATGTCCCATTGGAGTCAAGGCGACCACTTGTGTCTTGAAATAATTACGTGCTTTTAAGTGAAACAATTTTAAAACTAAAACAGATCTGTGTGGTTAATAGCTATGTGGTTAATTCATAGAAGTTTTGCCTAACATTATGCAGTCTAATTTACAGCTTCATCTTTGATTCATAAAAAGGTAATTGTAGTATATCACTGTTGCAGCTCCTGACTGTGTGACCACAAAATAATACAACAGCAACAGGAACAAAAATGCTCTTTTCCAAAGTCCTCTAAGCTCAACAGAAAAGAACAATTCCCAACTCATGCCCTGAAAGAAATCTGGTGGTGCAAAATCAACTGATAATCCTCAGACTGAGGATTCAGATTGACTGAGACCTTCCAGGCAAGCTACTCACAGCTTACTAACTCTAATGAAAGGGAACCACATGATTCCTGTTCCCTGCAGTTTTTACCACACATAAGATGTGTGCCTCATGGGGATGAATATTAAATACATTCATAATTACCATCCTCAACATTGTGTGATTTCATTATTTTAATTGCAAACTAACTGCTTTAGTTTCTTTATGTGTTAATGTACTCCACTGGACATTGCTTATAAGAAGAATACATTTTTAGGAATTAATCATACTACACTTAGAAATAAATCATGATACTTACCATGTTCTACCTAAGACTTCCATGATTCTTAGCAAAGACTCAGGCAAGACCCCTTTTGCTATACTGGAAATATAATTATTTCTAGATGAAATTTATCACACTCATTTCCATCTGTCTTCTTGCTAATAAAAACAATGGAAGATAAGAACACTCAAGACAAGTCAATATATTCACATACTCAAATTCTAATTGCAAGCTGTTAATCAGACATTAAAACACAGTGGTTCACATTTCTGTAGCATTGAGAATAGCACACTTTAGGATAACCAAGTGTCATAGCAGTAATGCCTGGAACTATGTATACAAGTTTACACACACAGTAAAGAGCTGCATTTAGTTTTGAGAAGTGAAGATTCAAAAGTCTCAGCATAAAACTGATGCCTGCATAAAACTGATGCCCACATTGCGAGCACAGAAAGAAGTAGAAGAAACCAACTTGCAAACTCAGAGCTACCTAAACAGAACAAAAACATCATGGAAGTTCATGCAAATTCTAGAAAAATAAACATCTAATTTAATTTGTTTCTCTGGATTTAGGAACCCAATTGTCTGGAAATTCACAGCTTGTAGTCACAACACAACAAGAACTTCCATTAATGTTAGAATTCAACCCCAAGTTCAACACAGCAAAGTCTACAAAAGGATGGTATATCATCATAAATAGTTTCCATTTATCCCAGGTACTACATAAATATCCAGGTGTTAAGTGGAAGAGTCAGGGTCTTTGAAGCGATCAGCTATGTTCCCCCTACATAGCAATCACCTGCTCTGTGACCAAGGGACCTGTAAGAACCTATTCCTCTCATCTAACACGTGGATCACAGAATTACGATACCAGGACTATTCCAATCTAATAGGTATTTTAACTTCATGTTTAGAATTTAGAGTCCTTCGATATAAGAAAGAAATTTTTTATAATGAGGTGGTGAGAAATGGGCACAGGTTGCCCAGAGAAGTTGTGAATGCCCCATCCCTGGAAGTGCTCACAGCCAGGTTGGATGGGGCTTTGAGCAACGTGGTCAAGGTGTCCCTGTCCACAGCAGGGGGCTTGGAACTAAATTATCTTTAAGGGCCCTTCCAACCCAAACCATTCTGTGATATTCTATGAATTCTCATTTTAGAAATAGGCAAGTAAAGACCTTTGGAAGATACCTATTATTACTTAGGAGGGTTTTATTAATTAAAAAGTAAGCAAAAGAGTTTGTCAATTTTCTATAATTTTTTTCACATAAATCTTCATTAAAATTATTCACATCAACATAATATCTTACAAACTCAAGACAATTCTAACAATGAGCACTGTATGAGAAAAAAGAGATGCAACCTGCACACAGTTACTATCAAAACCAAGTTTCAAACTCAGGTCAGTACTATTTGGGAATTAAATACTAAACCTGATTCCAAAACAAATACTTCTCCCAGGCACCATCATGAGTACAAAAGATATTGTAGAAGGAACAGGTGAAGGAGATAGGGAAAGGTAAAAAGTAACCCTTTGAGAAGAATAACGGACAAGGGGAAATACTGATTATATTGTATAAAGGGAGGGTGTTTCCAGAAAAGCAGAGCTGTAGGACTCCTGCTATGGACAAATTAAGTGTGTTTCATTCAGCTTGGCTTGAGAACTTAGAAAGCGTACATGTAAGGCCCAAAATGCATGAAAAATGTTCTTCGTTAAGATATTCAATTAATACTGTTTTACATCTGCCAAGGTTCTAAAGTTTATTGCCTTACCCTATCATCTCACACCTGTTACTCAAACCTCCCTCCACCACCATTTTAATCAGTTTTGAACAACTATCCCTAAAACTGATCAGAGCAAGCGATAATCTTACCAGGTAACATTTTTACGTTATATTCCTGGATGGCATTGTTAACCAAAACAAAGCTGTACAGCTTTTAAGAGGCTTGAATCAGACTCTATCACCATGTTTGAGTTGGTATCATTTGCTCTCCTTAAGCATCAAATGTAACTCTCAAATCTACTCTGATTTTCTGAAAGATCAGGGACATTTGTGACGGTGTTTTTACAACAGTGGATGCTTTATGTCAGTCCTGGAAGTCCAATCCAATAATTAATTTCCCAGCAGGGTGCAATCCATTTGTATTCTGCCTCCTGGTTGCGATGACAGAAAGCAGAGATAACTACACCATTCCTAGAAGTTTGGTAGGAAGACAAATTGCTATTTCTTTACAACATGTTCCCTCACATCTAAGCAACACAAATCTGTAGTCAACATTCTGCCTCCAACAATTTTAGCATATACAAAGGATCAACAAATAAACAGAAACAGAAAATTGGTGAGCAAGGATGCCAATAGCAATGGGGAAATGAAGGCAGAAACAACCTCCAATGTCAATTCAGAGTGGGCAGTTTGGAGACCTAAAGGCAGAGGAATACAAGAACAGGTAAGGCAGCATCCTAACAGAAGAGATGCCTATTGAAATACAGAATGGCTCAGAGACTCAAGGAAGAACTCACCTAAGCCTAGAGAGAAGATAAATGCCTAGAACAGATAAAGAAAAAGCTGCTAGAAATGCAAAATGTCTTTTAAAAGGTAGTAAGAGACAAAAATTCAAAAGAGAAGTTTGGTGGTAAAACTATGTCTGAATGAGGAAGAGTCCTAAGTCATCCCAATTTCTTTTTCAATTCCATTGAGAGATATATCACAGATGAGTTTACTGATTTACTTCATGACTTTCTCTCAGAGCTGGTCAAACTCAACCAATGTTCAGGAAAAGAATCTTCTGAACAAGCATGCTACAAGGTTCAGCTTTTCTAGTGCTAACTCACAGATGTTAACTAATTCAATTCTGCCAAGCACTTAAGCACATGCTTGACTTTGAGAATAATCTCACCCCTATTCAGTAAAACACTTAAAAGCACACACTTCTTCTAAAACATGAGTGATCCCATTGACTTCAAATGGGACATAAGCACAATGCCGAGTGCTTTGCTGGATCAGTGCACAAAGATATAATTTAGCCCCCTTCACGAGATGAATTGGACATCCTGTGTCTTGCCATTTCATAAAAAAAGAAAAAAAAAAAAGGAAAGCAAAGCAAATGTTAAAGGGTAAAATTAGCTATACAGTAACTGTAACCCAAGTTCTCCTGCTCTGAATGCTTTTTAAAGTTATTGCAAAAGCTGAAATGTATTCTCAGTGTATTTTATACTAAGAACAAATGAATGCATTATTTTCTCAAATTTATGCACAAGCCTAATTGCTATGCAGGCACAATTAAGAAGATCTAAGAAATGCAAAACTAAGATACCATATGGTTCTCAGTTCCAGAAATCAGAGACATAAGAGCAGATTTCACACACTTGTGTGTGAACACAAAATTTGGATTAGAAGACAGCTAAATACAGCAGGTCTCCAGTCTTGAATGTATTAAAGAGGTATCAAAAAACAAGTATGGATATTTCCAAATTACCTCAAGAAATAAAGTTTGCACAGTAATTATTTAAAGGCTAATAATTTCAGGTTTTAAAAAATGGACTCAGAGGCACATATTACTCCATTTCTGCTTGTATACTTATGAGATACCAACATTTGTATATCCCTGACCTCTGATTCTACACAGATCTGAAGTTTTGCTGATTTAGTTATGTTCTTTTGAGATAAGTGATATGAGCAGTTTTGCACATTGTTCATTTTACACAAGCATAATTTGGCTGCTTTAGTAGCACTGGGTGAGTCTGAAGAAAGTTACAGGGGAGAGATTATCAGTAAACAGGAGGGAAAATTCAGAAAATTAACCTGTGCAATCTCAGTTACTATGTCAGCGTTAACAATAGAGTAATTGCAAGCTCCACAGCTCAAAGTTTTGGATAGCTTTAACTTTTAGCTTATGATAGTGTCTAGTCATGACTTACTCCATCACACCTGAGCTCTACAGTATTAAATAGTAATAGAGCTGCCATACTCTCCAAGTTGCCTAAAAATATCAAAGAACATATTGTGGATACACATGTACAGTCTCACAGCTGTTGCAAAAGCAGTAATTCAAGACCCATTCTTTCTCCTAGGCCCTCAATAATCATATAACAAAACTCACTCCTGCCAGTAAATATTATTTCTACTGCAACGTGTATTATAAAGGCCTTTCCCATTAAAAGGGCTTGCTCTGACATAGTAATTTTAGCTGCTTCTGCTTAGATATATCTCCTTCAAAGTGAAAAATATCAGTCAGAAAGCTTTATTGCATCTGAAAGTGAAGCCAACAAATGATTTGTTACAGCCAAAAACTCAGTGTCCAAGTGGACACCGCTAACCAGTCACGTCCCTCGAGGTCTGTACTGGGACCAATGCCACTTCATCAGCAACACACACAGTGACAACCAGTGCACCCTTCGCAAGTTTGTGGACGACACCAGGAACAGCTCTAAATTAAAAGCACATATTATGTTTAGACGGAACATGAAGAAATTCTTTATGATGAGAGCTGTGAAACACTGGAACAAGTTGCTCACAGAAACTGTGAATGCTCCATCCGTGGAAGTGTTCAAGACCAGGATGAATGGGGCTTTGATCAAGCTAGTTTACTGGAAAGTATTTCTGCCCACGGCAGTGGAGTTGGAACAAGGTGATATTTAAAGGTCCCTTCCAACCCAAACCACTCTGTGAGTCTGCAGAACTCCCAGAGCTCCAAAGAAGGGTTGAAAGGCACCTAAAAGCAGTCAGCTGCACAAAGCCTGCTAGAGTAACTCCATAAAGCAAGACACTCTGCATAGTAGTGCCAAATGTAAACTCCAGGTGACCCCCAAAGGTACCTCAGAACTGATTTTGAGATAGGTAGCTCTGGAAAAGTCCCTTACTGAGCAACATAAAAATGAAAATAAGCCAGTGACACGATTCAGATTCTGCACAACAGGAGGGAAAACATCTTCTGTTTAGAACTGCTTAACATAGCTGCTGAACCAGGCCCTCCTACACTGTAGCACAACATGTGAATGTATTCCCAAAACACAGCCCATTTACACATCTGAACACAGAAACATCTACTGAACGCCATATATTTTAATTTTCACATCTGCCTTGATCTTTTCATTTGTTATATAATGAAGCTTTCAAACTGGAACAAACTAGTAAGTTAAGAGCCAGAACAGGGACGTTTAAGCTACTGGTAATTACCAACTTCTATGAATAAGAACTACACGAAATGAGCATACTAGCTCCACAGTGAATCTCTTCGCATATTTGCTCTCCTTGTATTTTCATGAATTTATTTTCCAGAAATAGAATGTGTTCCTTGATTGTGCTTCTTTAGAAAAAAAGGACAAAATTATCTAACCAAAACACTCTGTTACTTTTTAAACACGTGAACAGGGCATGTTCTGTGAGAAGATGGAAACTGCAATCAAAATTCAAAAGAGCAACATCACCTGAACACCAACAGTGGTAGTCAGATTAAGCAATCTTATTTTGAAAATTTGAAGCACGTTCTGAACCCTGGTATAGTAAAGCTACTTGTTATTCTTCTGGTGATATACATAGATGGCATATACATAGATATCCAGAATACAGATACCATGAATCAGGAGCAAGCACACGCTGTTTAGAAGTCTTATCAAGATGAGGAGTACATTAATACTTAGCCTAGTAGCTCTTGTCAGACAACAAGCAGTCGCTCTGCACTTGACTTGTACATGTCACATTTAAGCAAGTATCCTGCTTGCAGACTCTCTTTGCACACTGTAAAAACAATGCTAACAAAATTACATGAAGAGAAGGAGTTAAAGTCCACAGAGGGGAAATAATTAGAAGTAATGAAGGAGAGCTCTGGTCCTGAACAGCAAGCTGCCAGCTTGTGAGCTACCAAACAAACCTCTCTGCTTTAGTAGAGCAGGACATACTTTCTGTGAAAGTTCTAGAACTTAAGAAGTGTTACCAAGAAACTGAACTAGTGAGAGCAGTGTGCCATCCACCAGCTTGGATGAGATATTCAAACACATCTGATGCACAGAAGTCTTAACTAGTCAATCTTGCCGAGATCTTTTGAAAAATCACAATTCTGTGTAGAGGGACAATGAAGACTTACAAAAACTCTAGTCACTATATCTGACTACTGCTTACACAGACAATCGCAAAAAGCCGCATAAACTTCTTGAGATAATTTCCCAGAGTGTTACATTCAACGTCTTTATGTTCAGTGATGACAGACGATGACAACAGCAAATCTCCCTCATTTTCTACTGTCAAGAACATATGTCACAAAGGCAAGTACCACATGCAGGAGACGACTTAGAAACGAGGCAATAATCTTCCAGTATCTGACAGCAACCAGACAGTGCAACTTAGTTGAGGGAAACACTGAATAAAAATGAAGTCTTTTCTTAACAAGAAAATGCTACTATAAGAAGCTTCAAGATAGTTTTTTTTCAATTGGTGACAAAAGTATCTAGTATTATAAAAAAAAAAAAAAGGAGTTTCTTATTTCAGAAGCCATGTGTTATTTTCATTAGATTAATGCTTGTAGGTCCTGTCTGAGTCACCCTATTTATTTAATCATACCTGTATTTAAGAACGTATGTTCAATAATTCAATGAGCTTCCAATTCAAATATGAAACAGATCTGAACTTAACAAACAAAGGTGCAGGACGAAATTTAAAGGATGGTATAGAAACTACAGTTCTTTTGTGATGGTAAAAAGTCTTCTATTATGGCTCTAAGTTAGTCTTAAAAACACAGAATACACATTACATAGACCTCTGATGGAAGTCAGTAGAAATCAGTTTTCCTTTTCCTCTGTCTTGACTCTAGAGATACTACAGGTATATTGGAACTTTTTTAGTTAGCCACAGCTGCTTCTTTCACGCTATCATTAAGTTTTTTACTTATCACTTATAATTCAGATCAGGATTTCTTAGGTCTTCCACAGTCAAGGAAAGGCTTAACAAAATACAGATCACAGAAGTGAGCACACTTCTTGGTCTTGATTTTTTTTAATCTGCATTCACTGAATACTTTAAGGCAGTGGAATATCACTAAATTTCCTGGGTTTTGCCATTCCCTACCAAATCTACTGTGCAAATCACTCCCTGATGGATTCCAAATGTGTCCCTTCACACATATTTCTGAAGTCTTTAATTGTCTATATTGCTTCATATTTAATTCCCAATTATCAAATCAATTTTTTAAAATATTGTAGTTGTTTTACACGTATGAAATTTTAAATTTTTATTGATGTTTTTGAAAGATCATGTATCTTTCTCTTTCTGTCTTCAACCTAGCTGGAAAGTGGATGGAGTCCTTTAATTACTTTTCCCTTAATGACATCAATAGAATTAACACCTTTGCTTTAGTCCTAAATTCATGTGAAGAATGACAGAGATTGCACTCTAAGTTACCTCTTAAGCTCATTACTGCTCTAATAATTATGTCAAGGGTTACCACATTTTTTGGCTGTGAGCCAAAGATCATTCTGTAAAATATTATGATGCATTTTCTTTCAGTCTGTTTTTTGGATCCTATCACAAACTGTTTCAGAAGACACGGCTAGCTGAAAAATATGTGTAGCTCCAGGAAAGTCCAACAGCAGCCCTGATCCTCATGGGTTATTTTCCCTTTATTGTGTAAACGCCATAAACACAAACCACACAATTCTTCATCCTAGAACAGTTTATATATATATATATATATATATATATATATATATGTATATTCTCTTAGAGCCTATGTTCAGACCTCAACTTCTCTCTCAGAATTATCTCGGTTTAGAGCAATGGGGCAGGCTTTTCTCATGTCCAGACTCCAGATGACTGCTTTTATGTTCTATCTCATCACTGACTCGTAACTCTTTGAGTTCTTCACAACAAAAGTCAGGTAAAATGGACACATGTGACATGCACAGGTCAGGCAAAATGGACAGCTCTCTCTGCAGCTGCTCTCTTCCCCAGCTGCCTTGGCCTTTTCAGCCACCTCACCTGGGCCACGCTCAGGTAGGATATGCCTCCCCAGGACGTGCAGCAGCAAGGCCTGGGCACAGGAGGCGGTCCTCCTGTGCCCAGCTGGCTGTCACCCTGGGGTCCTGGCAGGCGGCCTGTTGGAGCAGCTCAGGGGGTTTGGCTCTCTGCTGCCACTGCAGAAAAGCCAGGAGACACTCCAGAGCGGTGAGCGATGGGGCTCAGCCAGCTGGGATGGTGCCAGGTGGCTGCGAGCCAGGGCCCGCCACGGCCTGGGGCCAACAACCTGCAGGACAAGGGCTAAGAGCCCACATGAAGGAAAAGCTTGGGCAGGCACCAAAGCTCCTCTGCTTCCCCCGCAGCCCTTTGCCCAACCCCAGCAGGCAGAGGTGGGCCTCAGCTGCTGCAGAGGAAACAAAGATGGGCTGACAGATCAGGGGAACAAGACAAAGGCTGCCTGAGGCCTTCTCCACACAATCTGCTGCCTGGGACAGCCCAGCCAAGCCCGAGTTTCTCAAAGAGAGGCCAAGCCAAGACAGAGAGGTCTCAGTCCCTTCAGGCCCACTGTGCCCCTTTCATTGTGGTCCCTTCCCTGTGCCTTCCATGAGACGAGCCAGACCCCCTAAGCTTCTCCAGGAACATGCTGCTCGGGTGATTGCCCCTGCAAGAACTATGAGTTCATCTGCTGGCTTAAGGAAAACCCTGACTTGATGAAGAGATACCTAAGGCACCTGCACCACTACTACCTGTAGGGAGATATCCTCTAGACACAGAAAAAAATGTGAAAAGACTTGGAAGAGAAAAAGAGACACACTTCTCTACAGTCACAGCTCCAGCAAGGCTCAGGGTGGGGGACAGGACACTGCAGGCAAGGTCACAGGTACTATAACCATGTCTCTGACCAACTTTTAGCCAATTTAAGTATTACTACAAATAAATGCAAGGATGTGGGAACCTGTCACTGCAACAGCTGAGATTTTCCCCTGTGGATAAGAAAAACCTGTCCACCTTTTGCTCAAATGAGAGGATACAGAAGTTACAACCACAGGGAACCCTATGGTTATACGTGTGTGACCATGGAGATGACATGAGCAAGAGGGATGGAAAACCTACCGCAACCCTAGAGACATAGATACATGAATTGCACGGAAAAACAATCACAAATGGGGGTTGCTTCAGCAAAGTTGCTACTGCTCTGGTCTACAGCAGGCAGTTTCCCAGGCAGAGTGGTAAGGCTGATTTTACCCATGAACCTATGGAAAGAAATTCCAATCCATTTCTACAAGAAGTAAGTGAATCAGAATTAGGTCAGAATTAGAGAGGCCCTGCCTCTAGCCAGGAGAATGAGAGGGACAACTGGGTTCACTGGACTGTGTGGATCCAGTGGCTTGGAACATCAGAAACACAAAAGTACAAGGCTCTAACAGATACTAGTACCCTCTAATGCCATCAAACCATGCAGGGGGCTTTCTGTATAGCTGTCTTGGAGACAGAGGAAATTAAACTGCTATCTTGCCTGGTCTCTCAAGGACTCTCCTCTCATGGGACCTGATCACCCTTTAATAGCTCCATATGGCCAGTGTGAAAGTCTCATGAGGAATGGAGATTAACAGTAGATTATTGTGACAAATGAAATCACACTGCTGCTGAATTGGACACACTTGAACTTCGATACAAACTAGAGTCAAAGGCAGTCCAGTGATGTGCCAAAACTGATACCTCTGATGTGTTTTTCACAATCCCTCTGGCAACAGAGCTCACTTACGCTTGGAGAGGTGCCCAGTATACCTGGAATCGCCCACCCCTGGAGGGGACACACAGCCCTACCATCTGCCATGGACTGAACCAGACTGCATTGGAGCAGGGTGAAGCTCCAGAACACCTGCAGTACATTGATGACACCATCATGTCGGGTAATATAGCAGAAGAAGCTTTCGAGAAACTGAAAAAATAGGTCAAATCCTTCTGAAAGCTAGTTTTGCCACAAAACAAGCAAGGTCAAGGGACCTGCACTGGAGATTTAGGTTTTAGGAATAAAATGGCAAGATTAAGCTTGTCAGATCCCAAGGGGTATGATTAACAAAATCACAGCTACATATCCACCAACCAGTTAGAAACATAGATGAGCTTTCTCAGACACTGTAGGTTTGTGGAGAATGCACATTCCAGATGACTGTCTGATTGCCAGCTCTCTCTATCAAGTGACCCAGGAGAAGAACGATTTCACATGGGGCTCTGAGCAACAACAAGCCTTCGAACAAATCAAGCAGGTGACAGTTCATGTAGCAGTCCTCAGACCAGTCTAGACAGGACAAGATGTAGAAAAATGTGCACAACAGCCAGGGAGAACAGACCTTGGAGCCTCTGGCAGAAAGCACCAAGGGACCCTCATGGTTAGCAACTAGGTGTTTGGAGTCAGGAATACAGAGGATCTGAGGCCTGCTATATTCCAAATGAAGAACAGATACTGGTTTGAGTTTTGGAAATTATACTGTGCTAATAAGGAAAGTGAAGTACTTAAGTATATGAAAGAACGTTACTCCAGTTGAAAAGACAGGACACCACTCCTTAAAGAAGTGGTTTTTAAAAGAAGTGGTTTCATACTTGTAAGAGAGCTGATAATCTTCAAATTTGAAGCCTGAAAGCTCCACTTTTTCATCAAATAAAGTGATTTAGACTTGAAAGAAAGGACATAGAAGAAAAAGAAATGTGTTTCAGAGACATAGCTGTCTGACTGTTCCGCGAAAATGTGGAGGAAAGCAAAAGTCAAGTTAACAGATGCCTTCTGTAGAATCATAAAATATTCTGGGTTGGAAAGAATCCACAAGGATCACGGGTACAACTCCTGGCCCTGCACAGGACAACCTCAAGAATCACACCAGGTGCCTTTAGCAGACAGGAAAGTTAATGCAACTTTCTCACGCTCACAACAACGTCAGTTTTAACAAAACTGACCTTCATTAAACTGCATTTCTTTCTCCTAATGATCAGAGTTAAATCTCTGCAGGACCAGGATTTCACGTTTGAATCTAAAAGAACACCAGCTTAGAGCAGCAGCACATTATTTGTATCTTTCTTGCACTTTTAACTCCTCTAGGGACATCAGAGAGCTGGAACAATGGGGGAAAAAAAAACCCTTTCAAGAAGTAAAAAATTATCATTCTATGAATGCAGCTGTAGACAACTGCAGAAGAACAGAGATAGTGAAGAATAAACCCCTTAATTTTGGTGAATCTCCTAACTTGGTGAAACTCCAATGCCAAAATGAGGTCCACATCCCTAGAGGCACCTGCTGGAAGGTCTGGGGCAAAAAAAGCTCGCAGCATGGCATAGACTTCGCAATTTAATCTGACTAGGAGAAGATCTGGAATGCTGTTAGGAACTAGCACAAACAGGGAGTGACTTTGAGTGGCTGCTCCTTCAGCTCCATTAGAAATAGCAAGTACAAGCCCAACTGATAACGTGTGCTGAACGCTAAGCTTAATGACTGCCTTTCCAGTGAAAATAACACCCAGGCTTCAGCACCAGAATTACAGTGCACATCCCAGCAAAGCACAGAGTATTAATGCAACTAACTCAGTCTTACATGTTTTTATCACTCATCCAGGTCATCAAGAAATATCACTGAACAAAGGAACGATTCTGTCTTGTGTTTTACCCTCAGAAGACACTTTGAATACCAGAGTGGCCCAATAAGGCAAAATAATCCAAGAGGTAGCAAATAAACCTATTAGAAATTTGCCCATGTTCAAAAAAACCTGCCATTTGTCCCCATTTATTTCACTCTTTATAACTTCGTGCATAGCAAAGAATGGAGTATTCAGCCTTGACTCATCCTCAATTAAATAAAGGATAGAGATCAAACATCTACAGCCTGCCAAATTACTACCAAGAAGAGATCTGCTGATTATTGATTGGCTTAAGCAGAATTAAAAAAAAAAAAAAACAGGTCATGAACTTCTAATGAACTGTAAATAAACTGCAGAAAGAGACAATAACATTTTGTAGGGATTAGAAAAAGTTTCACACTTGACAAAACTGCTAAAAAAGATTTTACAATTTAAAAAATAGTCAATAAAAGGGAAGTATTTTGCCTTTTCTTACAGCTTTGTTCCTATTTTCAAGAACTTAAGAATCCAAGTCCCATAAGACTACATGTCTCTCTAGAAAAGGGCTACGCAAGTGGGTCACAAGACCATCAGTTTTCCACTGAAGGAAGTATTATACACATTTCTACACATTACACTCATATTGGGTGTTTTTCCATAGAACTGTAAGGCTGAATTGAAAAAAGGAAGTTAATCAATATGTTCCTCAGGAGGCTATAAAAGGGTAACATACTACTCACAACAAACAAGATTCCTCTTAGCATAACCAGACAAGAACAATTTTAGCTGACACTTCTAAAAATATATCCCAGTCCATCCCCTTCTACACCAAAAAGCAAGGCTGATTTTAGTGAACTTTGAATTCAGAGTATACTCTCAGACTACTCCAAGGATGAGCTGAACTACCAAAACTTGCAGTGGAAACTTGGCATTTTATCCTGGTCTCATTATCTTGCACTCTGGTTTGACATAACTTTATACCTACCTTCCGTGGTATTACCTTCTATCACTAGAGAACACTAAAATTAACATCCAGTTCCTGGTATTCCCTTTATTAATGAAATATAAAGTATTCAAAAGGGGTAAAGTGACCGAGGAGACCATGTCTTTCAGCACTGCCTCCGAGGTGGCACCGTGGTCCTTTACCAGATGCCATGTCCTTGGCAGCTCCCCATCAGCCCTGCAGCTGTGGCTGTCTTGACAGAAACATCAGTCTTCTAGGCATCAGTGGTGCTCCCTGCATTTCTACAGTGCCTTGTGTGATCCTGGGTAAGCCACCTAGCCATCCAAGCATTAAAATGGATAATGCTTTCAGGATTATTGGGAAGATATAAGGAAACGTCTACATAAGAGCTCTAAAATCTTTAAGTGACAAAGCCTTCTGAAACAGATAAGCACAACAAACAGTGGTGACAAGTAGCATCAAAAAGAAAAACTGCCTTACAAATGCCATACAAATTAATTATTCACTATTTTAGTATTATCCCAAACCTTGAAATGGGAAAGTACCATTGCTAAATGTTAGACTGTACATCTGCTGTTTGTTGAGAACATATGGTGCTCTAAAGGAACACAGCACTTCATTTGAAGCAGAACTTGAGAAGCACTTGCATTGTTCATCATCTTTCACAAACCACAAACAAGTTGTTCTACCATTCATAAAACCAGAGAATGATTTGAGTAGGAAGAGACCTTAAAGGTCACCTAATTTCAACCTCCTTGCTGTGGGCAGGGATGCCTTCCACTAGACCACGTTGCTCAGAGCCCCAGCCAGCTGGGCCTTGAACATTTCCAGGAACAGGGCATCCAGAGTGCTTCAGGGAACCTGTTGTAGTGCCTCACCACCTTCACATCGAAGAATTTCTTCCTAATATCTAATCTAAAGCTACTCCTTTTCAGTTTGAAATCCTGACTCCTTTGTCTATCCCTGCATGCCCTTATAAAAAGTCCCTCTCTGGCTTTCCCATAAGACCCTGTCTCAAGGTACTGGAAGGTGCTATATCATCTCCCCAAAGTCTTCTCTTCTCCAGGCTGAACAAACCCATCACCTGTCTGAGTAGCAGACGTGCTCCAGCCCTCTGAGCATCTTCCTGGCCTCCTCTGAACCTGCTCTAACAGGACCATGTCCCTCTCATGTTTGGGGCCACAGAGCTGGATGCAGTGTTCCAGGTGGGATCTCACCAGAGCAGAGCAAAGGGGCAGAAGGCCCTCCCTTGTCTGGCTGCCCACACTGCTTTTGAGGCAGTCCAGGATACCACTGGCTTTCTGGGCTGTGAGTGCACGTGGCCAGGTCATATCTCCTGCACCAGCAAACCCCAAACCCTTCTTCTCAGGGCTGCTCTCAGTCCATTCTCTACTCTGTCAGGATTTGGGCACACGTTTGCATGACCCTGTTTTGAACTGTTTTTTCCTTTCTGAGTATGTAGCTAAGACACAAAATCACTCAAGAAACCAAATAATACAGAAGTAAGGGACATCTCTCACCTCGCTCAGGGTAAACTTGAGAGAAAATATGTTTTTTCAGAATTATCTTTGGGGTTGTTTTTTTTTTTTTAAGCCTCTGGATGACAGCATCAGATTTACAATCTATTCTGAAAGTTTACACCAATCCCTACAAGCAAAATAAGCCCATCAAAAACCTTCTAATTTGTGTTAGATAAACCAATTTAAAATGTACAGATAAGTGTAAACAATTTCATATTTATTTGAACTTATTACTCCAGTTCTGTACCACCACCTATTTTTCACCATGCAAAACATTCCTGTGTGTATTTGAGCAGATGAATCATCTAATTTGACACAAAAGAGAGTGGAAATATTGGACACTGTGGATTAGTCCTACTCACGTGCTTTCAACAGATAAATGGGATATTCAGCTTCTTACTGCTTCTTTTACTAAGACTTCTGTTTTCCTTACATTCTTGCAATGAATTACAAAATATGTTTTCCTCTTATTCAGCTTTGACAAATTAGCAGTCTGAATTTGCCAAGTACAGGAATCTGGCATTCTAATCTGTACTGAATGAGGAAGTCATTAGCAGGTCAAAGCTCAAATGCTGTGTGCCCGTTTAAAGTTATTTGCATTCTTGCACAAATACTTTACAGGCGTGCAGTGCACATGGCACTTTCACACACTCAGTCCTGTCTGATTTGAGGATACCATGTACAAGGAGATATTTGCAATATTCAGGCCAATAGATTACATTAACCATTATGGTCTTATCTTTATCAACTGACTGCAGCTTTAAGAGGCTTCTTTTATACGGAGGATCTGAAGAAAATTATAAACGAAATACTGACACACCCATGAAATGGAGAAAGCAGCTAACTACTCAGACTTTAATCTTTGCTCAGGAAGACGGCTATTAGAACAGAAGGAACAAAATACATACGAATTGTGAATGGAACACATGAGGAAAGTGAGGTTTAGGAACATAGTAACTAAAACTGGAGGTGGAGCCAAACTACCATAGTATTATAGATAGCATATTACAGCCCAAGAAAAAACTTTCAGCCCACAAAAAACAAAGCATTGCTAGGAATATCTACATCAAAGATACTGGTAAAAAATTCAGAAGAAATTAACGCCAGCCTCGCTGCAGCTAATTTTAAACTATTATACATATATTTACTTGTAATATATGTATCTGTTCTTTAATCCAGAACAACTGAAATTACATGGGAACAGCAAATCATCAAGTGCTAATCCTACAATCCTACCCCTGATCAGCCAGTTCATATTATGTCACCTGCAATTTTTTTTTCTCTCTGTTCCTGCAACTCCTGCTCTGACCTTTTTCTCTTCAGGATAGTAGCTCATGTTGTGTAACGTTTTCAAACCGGGAACATCAGCACAAGGCACACACACCTGCATGGCTGTTCCTGGTCTGGCCCTGACACTTGTCCATTGCTCCAGCAGAACTCGCTCACACCATGCCCAAGGACCTGCCCCAAATCTCCCCAGCTTCAGCCTGAACATCTAAAAGACCCCCAAAAGCTTCCCAAGCAAATAGCCAAAATGACAGCTATAATTCTCAAGCTCTGACAAACAGAAATGACAGAAGAACTGACCAAAGAGCACAAACCCAGGTTTTCCTCTGCAGTTTCTGAAGCTGAGAATACAAGGCAGCACAGTGAGCTTCTGGAAATGCAGTAAGTGCAGAAGGGGCTGTACCAAAGCAAAAGCAATGCCCTGAGACACAAATTCCAAGGCAATGTGGACTGTGTCCAGATGATACCAGTCTAACATAACATTATTTTATGTTTCTACTGCTCCTGTGGAGATTATGAAAATACCAAACCTTAATGCTGGGAACAGAGGTGCTGAAATACATAAGGCAGATCAAGGGCAAGAGCTAGATTTTGTAAAATGTCTTGTCTATCTTTTTACACAACTATGACCATTTAATAGTTTCAAAAGTTGCTCTTGACCGACAAAAGTAAAAGGCAGTGTTGAATGAGAGAGGGGAAGGCGTGTAAGGTTGGCCAGGAATACCTAGTTGAGTTGTTCCACCATTTAGGAATAGGCTATACAAGAATATAATACCTAATAGGATGCATTTCTGAAGGCAAAACTAGAAGAGAAGCTGGAACCAATTCCCTGATGCTCTCTTTTGGGCTACATGAACTATTTTGTCTCTGTATTTGAGGGAGGTAGAAATACTTAAGAGAAATAGAATCCCACAGACAAGCTCCTATTCCAATAACCTCTCTTTAACTCACATGGGAAAAGCCAATTGGAAGATGTATAGTTAATTTGGTCAATAAACGGTCAAATGAACCCCTACTTCTGAGAATATCTGCAACCCCAGTATGAGGAAGGAGGACATATTTATTGTGCTGAGGGTTGTCTGAGCAAAACAGGCCAGGTGCAGTGATGGCACAAAGATGTGAAGAGCTACAATGCTCCCAGGAGAGGGTGGCCACAGCTGTGCCACAAGAAGGTAATATCTCACATCAGCTGAAACGACATCAGACTGACAGGACTCAGCAACAAGGGTCCTATGAAGCTGCATCTGTAAACACAGCACGCAACTCACAACCAGAACTGCCCGAAGCGCAACAGGTCACACAATAACAGAGCGCACAACTCATACCACGTTCTACAAGGAAGGACAGATTATACCCAATTATATCCTGCTTGCCCATCTACCCACATCATTTAAGGTTAATGTGTTCTTATATCACTTCCACTTCAAAATCTAGAGAAGCTTTTTTTGTGGCCAGGCTTTACAAAGTCAGGCACAATGAACAACATCTGAAACACAGAGGGGTTCATTACCCATTACCACAAAGGCTTGCCTGCTGATTAAGGTACAAAAGAAGTGGGTAAGTAGGTTTCTGCAACATCTTTGTTTAGCGCCGGTTTTATCAGTAAGCTGCAAAGAGCACCCAACACACTACCACAATCATCAATCCAGGACAAACACAGAAACAGGAAGAGAACTGTACAGCAGTTGTCTGTAAGTGGTTGCAGAGCACAGCATAGCTTTCATTTGATGTCTCTTTCTGAATTGTTATTTTGGTGGTATCAGTATCAAAGTACTAGAAATGACTGACTGTTATCAAATTGTGCAGGCAAACGCACTTCCTAGCACCTAAAATCAATAATGTTATTTAGGTTAGCAACAAGGAACTGCACACAGTGCTCCTGGGCTAGATCCAGGGGTAAGCACCACTTTCCCACTGGCTTTTATAGCAGCATAAATATGGTTGCACGTCAAAAGCACGTTACAGATACTTCTGAGGGTTTCTGAAGGACTTGATCTGAAGAAGCAGATGTCTATGAGAATGTAAGCCTATGACTTGAGGCCTTCAATCTTTATTAAGCATTTTCTAGTCATTATTCCTCCCAAATGAACATTAGCAGGAGAGGACACCCAGTAGCATCCAAACCATCTTAATTTATAACACAAAGGAGACTTTGCATTATGAGCCATTACAGCCGTGTTTATGAATCCACCTGAAAAAACAAGTTCCTTTCACCTCTAAGAAAGCCAAAGAAATTGAGCCATGTTTCAGTTAGTACTTAACTGCTTACTTTCAGAAAATAAATGCAATTTTGCTCTTTTTTTACTAATAAATTTATGTTAATTAAAATGTTCTAATTACTGAATAACAAAACTGATTTTTAAAATATTGGTGAAGACTTCTTTATTTTTCTGGACACAACAATACTTGAAATATAAAACTGAAGCTAATTTTATACCTGACTATTTACCCAAAGTATTCTTATAACGTTATTGATCAATGCTTAAAACACAGTATATGTCTCAGTAGCAAAGTGATCAATATGACTGGCTGAAGAGCCTTTTGAAAAACTGTTATTTTTAAGAGAATTGCCTCCTTGAAGACACATAAACACTATCATGACTTATCTCAAATTCCTCATTTACTACACAAAATTATTCTAAAAAGGTATTTTTTAATCCCATATTGAAAGTATGTTTTAAAAAAATCACAGATGAACACAAAAGAACTTTGTCATTAGCAGCAATCTCTTCTTTATCATACACTGAAAATCTTGTTGCAGATGAATCTGACAGTTAAAGCCCCAGTAAATTAACTTTTAGATGTACAATGACAATAGAGGTTTCATCACTAGCCCAACATTAAACATTTTTAGAAACAAACCAGAATAGCTAGTAATCACACATTAAAGTACTAGTTGTTCATGAACATTTTAAAGTGCTAACAAACCTAATTCTGAAGTATCCATGCTAAGATGCCTTGGTAGGTATTACCAGGTATTGGACTGGCAACATGTTCATGATCCAGAAAGAAGTTCAGATATCAGCCCTTTGTAGAGCCTGAAAATAACTGTGGTCTACCCACCTGTGGTGCAACTCAGTGCCCACTCCTGGATGGCAGTTCACCTAGGAAAGGATTTGTTCCACAGATGAACTGTCAGCACCGGACACTCAGTGCCAGTTCAAGGCCCTTGTTCTCACCAAGTTACACTTCATTAACTGTCTTCTATAGTCTGAAGTAAACAAGTTGGAGAAATACTTTCGTTATGACAGAGCAGAATGGAAAACGCACAGATCTTGAAAAATTGGGTCATTGGTGTATCCATCTTCCACACTGTGTGGGCAAGTATTGCCATCAAGACTTTGCCACTATAACTTATGCATAAATAGAACACCAGTGCTTCAAAGCAAAGTTTGCTTTAAAGGTATTTTTAACAAAAAAAGAACAATTACCATTTTTAACAGCACTAATACTTCCTCAATTGCCTCAAATAACCATGGCTTTTATCTAGTCTAAGAATGAAATGCCTTTTTTATTGAAAGAAGCAGAGGTAACAGCAAAAGCACTAAGACATACTTTCTATGCTGCTGTAGTGAGAGGAAGACAGTTTCATACATTAGCTGAGGTGCTCACTGAGAACAGCAGATGCAAATTCCCCTTGAATGGCATTACACCACATTTCCACTCAGAAAAGGATTTTTGCAAGCCTGGGTTCGACAGCTGACACAGCAGTTCAGAAACCTAGGTACTGCCTTATTATTACAGGTTCTATTATAATTACTGTAATTAAAGAACTGACAGAACTTCTATTATGAATTCTTATCCAGGGGTTAATAATTGAGCTGTAAAATGCTTTGGCATAGAATATTGCATCTGGCTATTAAAGCTTTTCAGTGCAAGAAAAAAAGGGGTCTGGGTTTTTCCACTTTTCTCTGAATATAGACAATTATAATGCTTAAAAACATCTGAAAGCAGTCTGAAATACAGTGCCTATAACAAAAGGGAAGCACTTTAAGAGTTTTTTAAGAAAATAATTCAATACAAATGTCTTCTTTTGGTTCTGTGGACCTAAAACGGACAAGAGATCTATGAGCTCTAGAGTCCAGCCAGTGGACTCACGTGTGTCTTTAGGCAGGTAATGTCTCTCTGCTTCACCTTCCCGGTCTCTGGAAGGAGGATAATTGGTGTAATGACCTACACATGTAATGCACTCACTGAAACCTTGGGGGGACACTGTGTAGCTGACATGCCTTTTTAAATGTAATACGTGACTGTTGACCCTTGCAGACTCTACATGCTTCCTTCACATGGGTTCACATGGATGCTGTGCCTACAGCAAGTCAGGCCACCGGCAGACGTTCGATGCCATAAATATACTTGTTCCATATAATCAAGGAGAGGGCTAGTATCACAGTTTCAGGATTCTGATTACACCTGAATGTTGAAAGCTTAATTGCAGGAGTCTAGAGAGCTTAATGCACATACTACAATACCCTTACTGCTTGTAACTACCCACTTAACTCCACACAGAAATTTTTCTAAGCTGTTTAATCAAACATGAAAAAATCTAAATGAGGCTTTAGCTTACTCCAAGATTTTAAATGTTATCACTGCTGGTATTACCTTTTGCCATCTCCCTACACACACCTGATCAGAAATCTGTGTTATAAAAACTGATCTTTTTGAATTCTAAAGAACTTCTTTGCCACTCAAAAGCAGAATCTCTCATACATAAAAGATAAATCAACAACAGAAAAGGTCTTGGAAGTAGCACCATTAGAAGAATTGCCCTACTTTCAAAACTCAGAACAAATTAACTGTTCCAGGCATAGGTGTACCTCTTTCCTGAGGGTTTTTAAACAGAAGGATTTACATCAAGAGTCCTAAAGTCGGATGCCACAAGTCATGCCATGAATAGAATTTCAAAGCAGTTTGTAAACAGCGATACTGCAGTTACCAGTCTCTTCAACATCATATTTTCTCTGCTTGACTTGATTCATAGTCGTTGAGGATTCTGGTATCACTATCCATGGCATAATACTGACCAGAATAAAGTACTGTTATAGCTGTAAGGGGAAATGAGCTTTAGGCTTTAATCCTCTGGCACTACATTCACAATCACTTAATACTTGCAGTGCTACTTCTCTAAGACTATAATAGTACACTTAAGAACATAAAAAAGATTGCTCCACAAGTACTTAAGACACAAGCCAAGTGACAGCAGAAATCAGAACAAGTGAAATAGTTGAAATAAACACTTTATTGTACCAGTCCCACTTACAATGTACACCACATTCTCACTTCAGAGTAAAAAAACACAATATTTGTTTATAACTATGGCTTGATTAAGGAAACATGTAAAAAATTGCCTTTGTATCTTTAACGTGCATTCCAACCCAAACCATTCTATGATTCTTACTACTACATAAGAGGATTTGAATGGCCAAATTCCAGGTACTTCTCAGAAGCCTGGAAATGCAGGACCCAACCAGGGGAACCCACCAGGTGGTATGATGGTTAATGATACTTCAATACGTAAAACACACCTGCTTTCAATTACATATCTGTTTTGTTATAACAGACAATAACTACGTAAAAGAAAACTCGCTCACCTAAGCCACTGTTTACAACAAAAGCCTACCAAAAAGTTTAAGTATTTTACTCAGTAGAGATCAGCTTGAAACTAAACCCACAACTGAGTCTGATTTTAGAAGACTGCATGAAATTGATAATAAAATAACTACATCTATCTTTCCTGAAAGAGCCGAAGGTCCTCCTTCTATTCTGTTTTGATTGAAATGCCATGTGTTTTCATAGAGTCTTGCTGCCATCAAGTAACAATTAGAAGAACTGCCCTACTTTCAAAACTCTAAACGAATTAACTCTTCTAAGCATAGGTGTACTTCTTTCCTGAGGGTTTTTAAACAGAAGGAATCACATCACGAGGCCTGAAGTCTGATGCTCAAAGTCATGCCATCAACAGAATTTCAAAGCATCAACAAAATTTCTTGCTGCCATCACTACACGATGTCAGCAAGACCTTATGAAAAACACTTGGCATTTCAATCAAGAGAATTAGCTTGTGTGAACTGTACTGCAGAACCTGGGAGGCTGCTACCTCATTTGAGCCTCTTCAGCACTTTGCCCAACCACTGAAGAGGAACAGAAAGAGCAGCTCCCCAAAGGTCTTGTCCACAAGGAGCCCATGTCAACAGCCTGTCCGTCTCTACCTGCTCTAATCCCGAGTTAGTTTACACAGTTTACCAAACACTGCAGTTCATATTATAATAAAACAAGATGGTCCAGCAATTTGCAGGAACAAAAAAGATTTTGTGTTTTACAACTGAAATCAGACTTAGAATAAACTTTGCAAGTAATAAAGAGCCTCCAGTAAAAACTATGACCAAGAAAACACATCTAGAAATAACTGCATGAGGCAAGAATACCTTTTATCACAATTTTAAAAAATGTTTCAGGAGCAGATAAATTAAAAAAAAAAAAAACCAAAAAAAACCCACATAAAAACTCATGGTAAAAACCTCAACAACACACAATAAACACATAAAAAAACCCCCACCACAACCCTCAAAAAAACCCCCCAAAACAACAAATGCACAACACTCAAACCTCAAAGTGCTATTTTTAAAACTACACTGGAAAATCATAATCCATTCAACGACTTCTAGGAACTTTTTCATCCAAATACCATGGCAGTTTGTAGGTGTTCTCTAAGCCACGCACCCACCTTACAGACAAGGACATTACAGAACGCTAAACAGAGACAAAGGGTACAAGGTTCTGTGAGGGAAGATTTCACAAACACAGTAATTTTTAGAATAAAATTTGTTCACTGTTAAAAGTAAGAGTATGTGCATGTGTCCATGTGTGGATCTCCAAATAAATTTACTTCTTGCACAACAAAGTAAATGAAAATCTCCATTTTTCAGTAATTTTTTTCTTCCAAAAACTGGTACAAATTTGCTGAACCTTATTCAGGGAGCACCAAATTCAGACAGCTCATTTAGTCTATTACAAAGCTCACTACCAAATTACAACTGTAGTTGGAATGAAGGAAAGGGTCATTATGCCCTGCTTTGCCTCTTCCATAAGCAAATAAAGTAAGAGGTTTATCTCCCCAAAATCAATATTGATAAAGAAAATCCATAGCAGCAAAGAAAGTTAATACCCTGCTGATTTAACCAGGTGAAAAATTACTGTATCTTCACCTTTTACCTGAAAGAAAATAAACCAATTATTTGCAGAATGAGTTGTCTGTAATTGGCATTAGTCAACTGATAGATTTTGTACATTGCTTCACTCTCTCCTAGTAAATATATAGATGTGTAAACTGAGTACTTTTAGAAGTGGTAACTGCTTAACTGTTCCAAAGAAGCCAACTTCCTACAGCAAAATCTTGTTCTATCTCAAATAACAAAAAGAGCAAAGCACCTCAAAAGTTTTACTGTAAATATTGCCATATGATACTCTTTCAAATTTAAAAAATCTTGTGAGACAAGGAAATAACTCTTGAACTACATGGCCTTACCTCTCAAGCAAGCTGTCTGTCATAATATTTAACTACAAAATTTAGCAGAATAGGAAATTATATGAAGAAATAAATTAATTGCAATCTAAACAATAGCAATGGGAAAAATTCCTAGAATCAGTTTTAAATTTAAATATAATTTTAAATATAGAAACAAATGAAGAAGCAGGACAGGGAAAATTATGCTGCTGCATTTCTGGTCCACACATGTCATTTCTTAGAGGTTTTTTACAATGAAAACCAGTGGTTTTTGAACAAATTCCACCAACAGTGTTCTCTTTATGGGCACCCTAAGGCAAACAGGCTAAGAACTGTTCATCCGGGTTTCAGCTCCAGGCATTCAAAGGTGCTTCTGGGTGGTGCCAGATAAGTTTGTAGAAATTGAAAGGTAAGCATCAGAAGCACAGTCATCAATCACAAGACAGCAAGCAAAAAACAGCAGAGTTAGCAGGAAAAGTTACAGCTAAGAATCCTACAAGGACCCTGAGGAAAAGAAGAGGACTAGGGAAAAGATAAGAGAAAATAAGTTTTGTAGATGAAAGTGAGCTTGCAGAGGAGAGTGAGGAATGTTAGAAGAGACAAAGACTATGACATTTGAGAGAGAAAAAAAAACCCTTACTGCTAACAGAGAAGTGCAGAGGCAGAATTTTGGTTTTCTCAGTTTACTTTTGGAAGCTCAGCTATCTTCACTCTGCCCCATTTCAGCTGTCTATGCAGAGATCCCAGCACTTACAGGGAGCTTGCCCAAATTAACTGAACACTGCACTTTTACACCTGTGCAGATTAGACCAAAGAAACGAAGCCTGATTCGCTTTCTAAATGGCACAGTAATTTGATCCATTTTAGGGACATGGAAGGCATTATTAAAACATTATTAAAACAGTGTAACCTTACTCCATAATTCCATATTATCCACCTCCTCCTTGTTCACTTGCCACATATACAGATCCCTTCCCCTTCATCTCAAGCCCACATCCTCACAGCCCAGACTAATTTTAATTAGTCTTACATTCCTATGCCCTTTAATTCCATATTCTAAGCAGTCTTCTGAACACAATTTTTCTACCAGCACCTGAATTGCTGTGTAGGCTGTAATCCTTTAAAGCAAAATCAGATCAAGTAAATTGCTTCTTGAAAAACCTGTCCACTTCCTAGCAGGGAAAACAGGAAGCACTGCTCACCTCAGATTTTCCACCTCCTTCAACACCTGCAAGAGTTCACCAATGGTCTGTGCAGAGCTTCCTATCGCTTTCCTCTTGCTCTTCCCACAGCACCTTCCCTGGTGGATGCAGTTATCCTCCAGGTGTAACTGATCAGGTAACCAAAGGAGGCAGGCAGGCAGAAAGGTCTTAGGACAGGGTGAAGGACAAGCTGGCCCTTGGCAAGGTGACAACTACATTCCATGAAGGAAAGTCCAATCCAACTGCCAGGGACAGAGAAGACAGAGGCTGCAGTTTCTCTCCCTTTGTGATTCCTAGCAGAGATACAAACCAAGGTCTGATTCCCAGGCAGTGGCTCACTGACAGGGTGCAATGATCCTGGGGACTCTCGCCAGCAGTCTCTCCTGTCAAACCAATTCCATTTTGTGCCGAATACATACATATGCACTCAGCAGGAGAAAAGAAAGAAAGCTGTCCCACTGAAGTGAGTGATCTCAGAGTCCCCTATCTCACACAAGTCAAATCAGGACACCCGAGAGAGAAGAAAAGTACCAACAGTTCTATCTTTTTTCCTGCAAACTCCGAGGACATTAAATTTTTTGTTTCTATTGAAAAGTGGCCAAGAATAATAATAAAATATTGATTTTTCTGTCTTAATAAAACAAATTTTTTTGTTTATTTCAGTCTGCCATAAAATGAAGCAATAACCCTTGTTGGCTAGCTAACGGGGTTTTTTTCATTTATTTTATAGTTCAGACTCCAAACTAAAAATAAATTTCAGACTTCAGACTTTTAGTACCTCAATACAACTTCTGCAGCTCTCAAGGATTAAGACATCTAGAAGCCAAAAATCAATAATTTCTGCAAAGTCCCACCCACTTAACAGCATATTAGACTTATTTTTTTGTTTCTGACTGAAGGGTTTTTAAAGAAGGACATTCTATAATAAATGAAAAAAGAACAGGCAGACATACAATGATGCACAGAAGCCTAAAGAAATATAAGCAACAGTGCTGCACCAAATAGTAACAGAAACCAATCCACTTCATTCTTAAAACCAGCCAATCCTCTTATCCCATCTTTAACATACACAATGCTCTTTTTACACTGAGCAAGCACTGCCAACATTCATAAAAACACACACGTTACGTTCCAAACACATGTAGTAAATGCACTCCTACTAAACTGCAAACAGCATCGCAGTCACACAGGCTGGGATAAACCTCCCTTTTTACTGCAAGAATGTTTTCTAAAAGGGAGCAAAAATCTCAAATAAAATTAAGTGGAAAGGGTCGTGTGACGTTTTTACGTGCAATTATACTCTTTTAAGTCAACAGACTCCAACATGAAGAGTGATAGGTGTTCATGTAATAAAAATGATAGTCTTAAATCAGACTCGTATGTACATAGAGTGATACTCAGATTAGCAAAACTGTGTGTACTGCATACGTATTAAAGAAGCAGAAAACAACCTTCACTCTTTTCCACCTCTCAGCACAAAGTATCACTTACTGTACGTGTAACCATGAAGTTGGTTCTAATGAATTATGGCATTAAGGTGAGTTAAATCAACAGAAGAGTCTGACACCAGGAGAGTTTTAATACACGTATGTACAAATATACTTTCCTAGAACCTCCTAAATAAAGCTGGTGTCAAAACACACCTTTGTATTAATCCAGCAGACCTTGCACTGAAAACTACTGAAAACATAAATTGGACTGACAGATCAGAACTGCTGCATCATTTTTTAAGTCTTCAAATTGATCATGGTACAATTGTACTCCCACTACAAGGTTCCAAAGGCAAATGAGCATGTAAGAGAGACTTACTGTGGGACAGGGTGACCTCACATTCATCAGCCACATCATCCAGTCAAAATGAACTGACGCATATTAGGTAATACGTGAATACAAAGAGAAATGTACTTTGGAGAGATCCCACTTCTGACTAAAGTGTAATAATTTTGAGATCTGCTCTCTAGAATCAAGACTCAGACTTCTAATTCAGAAATTACTGCATTTCCACAGACTTAAACAGCTTTTAATCTTGAAGATTTTGTTTCCTAAATTTACATGGCAGCTGCAGCTTTGAGTTACAATTAAACTGCAGGAGCATAAATCGCCTCCTTCCTAGATGTCTTCACAAAAGCTGGAAACAAAGATTTTTTCACACATCAATGAACAGGAAATAGATATTGTTAAGTGTACACTTGAATCCATTAGTAAAGGAATCGGTCTAGTGTTCGCTTTAGTGATCAATCTAAGAATCATTCAAGTGCTAAAAAAAAATGATGCTACAAGTTTTGCCTGTCCATTTGTGGCATCTTTTATATGCTTTCCAAAAGCCATTTTTTCTCATTCCTTGTACCATTCACGCATTCAGGAAAATGCTTTCTGAGTTTTAATTTGGAATCTCTAACAAGGTTCAAACAAGAGACTCCAACTATCATTTATCAATTAACATTAATCACAGCAAATCATAATGCAGCTGCGTTTCAGGGAGAAAGCATTTCCACAGATGAGAGGCAGCAATTTCAATGAAAAAAAAAAAATTCGTAAGCATCACCACCAAGCTTAATGCATATTCTGTGAATTTAATTAGAGTGATCTCAAGATACAGTAGGTCTGACTTATTGGACTCTAATTAGCAAATACCTTTTCAAATGTGTATGGACAGAAAAAGATACAGAATACATACCAGATTTAGAATGGACATTGTAGCTGTGATTTGTAAAGTACCAAATTAACTGGAAAAATACAAGAACTAGCTCAAGGACTTGTTTACCAAGTGCTAAATATGCTTTACACAACTTCACTGGGTTGCAGAAAGAGAGTCCTCAAACTAAGAAATGGGAATTCTACCTGCCAGCAATGCACTGGCCACACAGAACAGTTATGGACTTGGCAATGCCCTAAAACACAAAGCACAGGTCAGACAAGCCCTTAGGTCTTAAAAAAGGAAATTCCCATGGAGCCTCACATTCCTCTGCTGTAATCCTTCACGCAAAGCCAGCTGAGTGAGGGGGTTTAAAGACAAACACTTAGAAGTGCAGTCCAGCCTGGAATTGCAGAGGGAGTTAAAACATCTGGAGCAAGAGGTGCGACCTGCATGCTAAGCAATTCACGCTACTTAACTGGTGCACCAGCACATTTGGCAGCAGCTGGAATTCCTGCTGGCTGTCACCCTGCCGTCTGGACATGCTGCTTTCCATTAAGAAAGCTCACCAGTCATAAATGTGTGTGCCCCAGCAATATTCAGAAAGTAAAAGAATAGTAATTGCAGACCAAATCTAGTACTATGAATCTCATCCTTGTTTTCAGTATTTAAAGAAATGCATTAATAGTTTTTCTTGACTTTTTTCCTTTTCCATTATTTCTTTTCTTAATCATAGAAACAAAATACAGCATTTATTTTGCTTTTTGTTTGTTTTCAGATCTGTCAAATCACCCCACGAACAGCTGAGAGACACTTCAACCCATCCTCCCACTGCAAATGGGCTCTGGCCTCCTCTCCCACCCAGCTAGGTCTCTCTGCCCCCTCACCCTTTGCTATGGGGATGGGTGCGGTTAGGGCACAGAATAAATCAAATTAGAGAACTTAACCAGTTGAAATCTAATCAGACAAAAGCAGAGTGATTTCTCCACAGGCTTAGTTACGATGCTGCTATGATGAGGAACAGCCACACAATGAATGCTAAGCCCTGGGACAAAAACAATGGCAGGAATATCCCTCTGGTGGCAGCATGGACACTTCAGAAATTTAAGTAATTCTGACCATGGCTGCAACATGTAATAATGTCCAACAGCCAAAAGGAAGTGGCAGTACACTGTCTTGTTTTACTTTTGCACAGTTTAATTTTAAAACGTCTCAAATGGTTTATTCACCCAGAACCTCTAGAGGCTGACTTAAGTAAGGTTTTGTCAAAAGCACTAACCATCAATATTCTTTGCTTCTAATTTGCTACCCTCATGGAAGGCACCCCTCTCCATCTTAACACAGCGTCAAAGAAAGGTTTTGTAACAAAATGACTAATACTAGTGTTAGAAATCATCAGTGTACACTATAGCTGAAAAGCTGATCAATACGTCTCCAACTTCAAGCCCAAGAAAAGCTCATTTTCATATTTGGCCCTACTGGATGCCCAAAGATGTGCAAAACTATATGCAAATATATGAATAGATCACATTCTATTCAGGAAACACCTGTGTACAAGTAAGGAAACTTTACTATTTCCGCAGTGTTTCAAACAAATTATTCCTTCCTTCCTTTCAGAGAGAATGGCTAAAATTTGTTCTCCTGTGAGATGAGTAAAAGATAACATTTTAACCTTTACACATTTCCAAATTTTTACAGGAAGCTTTCTCGCTGCTCTCACCATCTCTTTCCTGTAACCGTAAGGCTGCACAAAGACCTCACTTCTCCTTCACATGCACTGTGCAGCAGAGGGACTTGTGGAAGCTCTCCTGTGCTGGTTTGCAAAGGGAACTTCTCGGCACACCGGCAGGCTGCCCTGTCACCACTAATCGTGTTCCAGATACAGTAACTGTGCAGCCAGCTGTAGCCAAACCTAGGATACACACATCCTCCCACTTACCAGGCACCGTCATTTGAGTGGCTGTCAAGTCTTATCCTACATTTACCTTACACCCTCAGTAGTACTGTGACTAGTTCCAAGAAGGGGGAAGGGGAAGACTGCATGAATTTTCACATCATTTCCTATTTAGGCCACTATCTGCTCCTGCTACTTCAAGAGAACAGTATTTATCCCCTTAAACACTGTTTAAGAACCAATGTATGAGGCTTTGTGATAATTACTGCAAGCCTTCTATACTTTAGAGACGCACACAGGAGAAATGTCCACCTTCCAAATCTGATTTTCTGCTTCACTACCTGTGCTTCCTCTAGGGGAAGGGACTGAAGAACTGTCCAGAGCAGTTCCGCTCCTAGGATTTGAAGGGAAGAAGCGTATATTGTCTAATGCTAGGTATCATTTAATAGAAAAAGTACCTTTCTAGAAAGCTATTAGGGAAATTAATTCCTCTATAGCATCTAATTTTAAGCTGTCCATAGCATTTGTTTTTATATCTTGAAACAGTAATGTCCATTAGTCAAAATAGATAAAGAAACTGGTTTACGACATGATACATGTTTGTTTTCCAAAACAAAGACTTTGGTGCTCCAGGAAAACCAGCTCTCTAGAAAAAAAGAGGCACCACAAAGAAAAGCAGTACTTTCTTACCTATATTCTAAAATATATCTCCCTCCTTCTCGACCTTCCACTGCACTTTGATAACAGATGCATTTGATGAATTATGTGCTGGCTCTGGGTCTAAAGCACAAATGAGGGCTGTTTTCTTGAGGGCCATTTGCCAGAGAAAGTTGCAGGGGGTAAAAAAAACCTGCTCTCATTAGAGCTTCGGCTCCCCTTGGCTGATGCTGAGGATGGCAGGAAGATGGCACAAGAAAGATCTGTATCAAACAGATGTCTGGAAGCCTTTATCACATTACTGTTTTCTGTTTGGCAGAAAAAGGCTCCAAAATTGCATGGAAAATATCCTGAGGTTACATTTTTCTCCTCCTATCACTACTGCTCTAATAGAACTTCTCTACAGTTTTATTGAACCTTTAAGGATAATCCCTGTATTTATGGTTTACATTTACACTTACTGTTTTGAATACTTTTTTTTCAGACTACTTTCATTAAATTAGAACAACAGAACCAAAACAAGGCCAATTCCAAGTCCTATGACCATCTCTTAAATGGACTGCCTTTGGTTTTTTGTTGTTTTGGTGGGGTTTTTGTTTGGTTGGTTTTTTTTAGTTTTCGATTTATGCAAGGTTAGCATTAAAAGGTAAGATTCTTGTATGTATTTCTTTTGGCATGTTCAATCCCACTTACAAGCTCCTTTTTATAGCTGGAGGAAGACATAAATTTATTACATTTGAAGCCATTTCCCTCTGAACACAGAATGCAGGAAGGCACCAGTTGTCAGAATACTGAAATAAGGCCTATGAATGTCTTTAAAAATATGCATCAATTAAAATTAGTGTTTTAAATAGCAAACAAAGCATACTTCACCTCCAAGACTCTTCTTTTGTATAGAAAAGCTGTATTTACAGTGACAGTTCCTTTAATTTTAACATTCACCTTCTTTCTGAAGGAGGGTTAGTAGACCCATGACTAAAGTGCCTGCTACAATGACATTGTTTGTGAAGCTGGAAACTGAGAGTCAATTTAATCCCACCAAAGAATTACAGGAATTGAAGGAGCTCGCTTTCAAAAACACACCTTTCAATTGTATCAAGAAATTTCTGTGAAAGAAAAATATTACAGCAATGTTTGAGAAGCCTGGTGGTCCCACCAACTGGCTATAAAATTTGTATCATTAGCTACACTTGATTAACCCCCACACCTCACTGTTTTGTACCGAACAGATGACACCGTTTGATGCAAATGCTTCTTGAGGGGGAAAAAATCCTGCAAAGGAATGGGTTTGGAGTTACAAGGCAATGAATGGAATATTTAACACAAGCTGGGCTCTGCAGGAGGAATGTTTTAACAAGTACCTTGCTACTGTGCCTCTCCTTTGTAAGGTGGGACCCGAGGTTTCTCTCACTGCAGTGGTGGAACACAAAGGAGCTAAACAGCAAGGACTGTAACTGATTTTTATTGATTCTGCACCATTTCACCATGGCATCTCTGTGTTCGGACTGCATGTTAAATGTGTATTTGACATAACATATACATCTTTGTGATTGATTGGGAGCACTAAACAGAAAACTAGAAGGTCACAACGTGACATTCGGTTTTCACTCATTTTCTTGAGAAGCTGTGAAAATGCATTTGAAGAAAAGGCAACTAAATTTAAAAGACACATCTTTAAACTAAATGAGTATGAGAAAAATAACTCAGAAATAACTCCAATAAGGGGATTACAAATCACTTTCAATTGCATTCTAAATTCTCTCAATCTCAACACTGGCTACATATGCTCACAGATGAGATCCGATACGCTTGCCCTCAGGGTACAAACTTATTCACACCGAGTATAATTCAGGCTTTATCAGAATCTAGCTACTGCTTCGGGAAGGTCTGGTCCTGCACTGCATAGAGAATATGCCTGTGGAGATTGGACTCATCTCACTGCCTGTAAGACGGTAGTACAGTTCAGAGGCTTTACACAGCATACTCAAACAGGAGAAAGAGATTAGAAACTTCCATAAGAGAGGAAAGGCTTGTTCAACAACTTGTTAAAACGGGTTAACTCAAGTCACAGCACCAGGATATCATCACCCAGTTAGATTTGATTAAATCTGCTACTCATCAACTTCTTAGGGAAGCAATATCTGTACTAGTGCATAGTAATAGCAAACTGGGCATTCCAAAATCTTACTGACAGCTAATCTATAATACAATAAAAATACTATGCTTTCCTATAAATTGTGACACTTATTAAAAAAAAAAGCTCACTTGAAAAAAGATGCCAGCTTTTCAAAACTGTGAAGTTCAAACAAAAAGCAACAAGAAAACCTTGCACACTTTTTATCCTCCCTGCCAGCCCAGCTTCTTGCTTTTAGAGTTACCACAGACAGAACCAGTGAGAAACTCGAGTGATTTTGCAATGCAATTTTTCTAGTGATTTTTTTTTAATGTTCCAAGTATTTCTAGCATATATTTTATATTTCCGAGAAAATGTATCTTTATTGAGTGCAATGAGAGGCACATACAACAGCTTGATTTTTACACTTGGAAATGAAAGTGTATGTGGATGACTAAGCATGAGAGATTATAATTAACCCTGTTGTTACCTGTTTTAAAAGACTGGCATAAAATCAGGAATCTTATATGGACTGACTAGTTTTGCAAATAATGAATAGAAAAGAATATTCCACATGTGGGATGAAAATTTCTATTCAAACATTCTCAAAGCAATGAGTTTCAAAGTCAAAATGTGATTATTGGCAGAAAACACCTGTTCCAAAGAAAATACTAGTGTCTTAAATCTGAAGACAAAGATGACTGCTAGTCTGCCTTCATTTCTATTAAAACAATATTTTTGCATTTCAACCTAAAACGATTTATTTTCAAGTAACAGATGAAAATACTCATACCATTTTTTGTCAAAAAAAAGGGAAAGAAACAGATTCCATCAAAACATTCTGCAAAAAGACACCACAGCAATACAAACCTAATACCCTGTTTCATGATCCAATCTAGGAGACTGTGTTATCAACGCACTTTAAAAAAAAAAAAATCTGTAAGATGCTGTCTTTCAAAAAAAACTGGTGCTTGAAGATTCAAAAATGGACTCACAAATCAACCAGCTGGCCAACTTGTTTTAATGGTCTCCAACTAATCGCTGTTTATGCACTTATTATTAACGTATCTTTACAAATGACACAATAATGGTTAAGTGTGACACTATATATCACCAATAGGTAACGTTCAAGCAGGAGTATCTAAACTTGTAGGCATAATCTCACTAGCTTTGATGACTTTGAGTTTCAGTGCATGCACAGTGAGATCAAGGATAATTCCGTCACCACTGTGTAAGATAAAAGTGTCATGACCAGCGCTACTAGGTCACTAATAATCCAAGTTGGATGGTTTTGTCAACTTTTAAAAGTTGTTTTTATGACTGTGTAGGAAGCAGGGCACAGCGAACACAGCCACTCGAGCCCGAGCCCTAAGTGAAGCCACGCAAAGGCCGTGCTGAGCTGGCAGGGCCGCTGCTGCCTCGCTGAGCACTGACAGCCAGCTGAGAAGCCTCACTCCCAAGCTGCAGGGCTCTCCCATCAGCTCTGAGGGTGCTACAAGTCACTGCCATGCTGCTGGCTGAGCTCTCAGGCCATTTGCCTGTGTTATGCACCTCATTTTTTTGGTGTCAAGTTATTTCATAGACTGGAAGGATGCAAAGAATCAAGCCAAAGCCTGTGCAGTCTGTAATTAACTAGATCTTCTAAGACAGACAGTAGCTTTCTTGGTCTGAATTCCCTAAATGTGCAAATCTGTGCTTCTTGTGCTCTTAAATTCAGTCATTCAGACAGTGTATTTTTATCTCCAGATCTATCTATGCATTATTCTCCAAAGGGATGAAGCCTTGAAAGTCCACTGTGCTCACTAGCTTAGCATCATATAAATTATTCTAAGACTATTTTATTTATGTTTGCCTCTGCTGTAAACCCAAATATTCCCAAGAAAGAGTTATAGTTCATTAAAATATATTTCTGGTTTATGTCCTTTCTGACAAGCCACACTTGTCAACTGAATGTACCACTCTCTGATTTATATGTTTGATTTTACTTTCATTATGGGATTATAAAGCAATACGTCTACATATTTCAAACCAACAATAGCATTCTAAACATTTCCTCATTAAATACTGTTCTGTCATGTCATCCAAAGTGTCTTTGGCCATTCTGCTGCTCACCGTGGCACATTTCTTCTGCATGAAAACACCAGCTGTTTGATCAAGAGCACTAAGAATATGCTACTGCAAGAGGCAGGAGCAACAGATACTATAAACACTGTCAACCTGGGACCAATTTTTACCATTTCTTATTTCATATGAAAATAACTGAAGCAAGAAGTTCTAAGAATGTATTTTTTCACTTCAGTATTTCAGCTTAGTGAGAAAGTCATTTGTTACACCAAAGTAACTGAACCAAGATGCATATATTCATAACTTGAGTAACTGATCTTCCTGCAGCAACCTTTGGGCTCCCTTCCCAGGCCTGGCCGGGTGAGCACTGCCTCCCTGGTTCCCATGGCCTCCAATCAGATTGCAATTTCCTAGGACTAGGAACTTGCAGCTTGCACTTTAAGGAACATACTAAAATGTGAAGTTATTAGTGAAAGCCTGAAAATGAGGGGACTTCTTTCAAGTCTTTCTTAAAATAAAAAAATTTTTTTTTAAAAACCCAACCCAAATAACAAAACAAGTCTCCCTTTAATATAGAAAGTCAGACAAACAGATTATGATAAATAGAGGTGGGATCCCTCGAGGAAGTGAACCGCTGACCCTGATCCAACAAAGCACTTCGCCAATGATTAACTTCAAGTACACAGAGTGATCCTACGCAGCTCTCCCAAGCTATTAAAAAATCTGCCTAACTGTCAGCCAGGGAGAAAGCCTGGCTGCTTACAAGTATTCCTGCAGTTCTGTGCCGCTTCTGCTGGTCAGTGACGGAGATCCCATACATTGTAACTGTTACCATTTTAATGTATTAGCAAGTCAGATGGCTCCAAAGACGGTACACACATCCTTACAACCACACACTGAAGAAGTTTTACTCAACTAATTATTTTACATAAAACTCCAAGCACATGCATAATACTTTAAAAAACTATCTCTGACTGTAACTCCTTCTCAACTGCAAAACATCCAAAACTGAAATGCATGTGCCCCAGACAGCATTAAGACTATTTTTGCAGAGACATAATCACATATTTCTTACAATTGATTAAGTTCTTTTAGTCCCCTTGATGTAATAAATATTGCAAGCATGTAGCACAATATTTTATTATCCTATCTTGAATGAGATGTTTGAAAGCCTCTGGAGCTTGTTACTTTCAATGACAGTATAAATACACTAACACATTCTGGAAGTGTCCTTTTATAGTAATTACAATAGTTGCTCATTATCACAAACCTTTTATGGAAAAGTTTGTCTAAAATGTAAGGGAATGATATGGAATTTCAGGTGACTTCCCACCATGTAACGTGGGAAACTTCATATCATTAATGAAGTTTGGTAGGGGAGTTCCACCATACCCGACTTAAGAGAGTATATTATGAGTTCAGCTTCCCTATGCTTCCTCTGTGAAGAACAGTGGGCTCTCTAAGGGAACAAATCAGGAAAGTAACCCAATATAGTTTTTCTGAATTGCTTTGCAGAGAAGCCTCTCAGTCTCCACTGACCACAGAGAAAAAACAGACCCCTAGTGTAAGAATCTGAGTTACGTGGCTGAAGTTAGATGATGTGGATGCTTCTACCCCACAACAATGCAAATCTTGAAAATCAGAACATGTTCTGAAATATCACTACTTATTGCTCTGTTCACAAAGCTGAAGACACATCTTGAAAACATACATGCCAACATCACATCTCACTTTCCCTGAAGAAGAAGCCAACTGGTGTTGCACCCCCTTGCTGATCATCAGTGCCAACTGACCTGCAGCAATGGCAGGCACACAATTCTGCACTATAACACTGTAATAACTCACAGGACTAGTTCACAGTTCTTGCATAAAACCCTGCTTTCTTACTCCAAGGTAACCCAGCACAATTTTTATACAACGCACACCCATCTTTCACTAGTAACATTAGCAGCATTCTTACCTGTTCCTCACTTCACACCAACCCAAACGTGGAGCAGAGATGACAAGAAGCATTCTCTTTTCCACAGACTTTCTGTCCGGAGTCACTTGATTTTAGTTCAATAAAGCTAACACACCAGCAGCAGACTCACTGCCACTGCTGTCCTGGCTGCGGTAACGTTGTGGTTGTCACCAAGCACCACAGCCCCAGAGAGGTAGAAGCTCATAGACTGCATTTACTGACACGGGAGATTAGGAAAGGTTATGGAGAAGACACCACTTCCAGGAGGTTGTTCAACTATAGTCAAATTACTTTTTATCTGCAAGGTTACACAGAGATTATCTTAGAAATCTTACAAATATGGCCCACAATATTTTGTGGGTAGCAGGAAATACTCTGAAGGTTTTCTGATGCATATTAAAGGACTAAACCCAGAAAATTAACCCGTTTGGCCATATTAAGGTTAGTTGGCGTTAAGCTAACCATCTGTTCTCAATCAACAGAAGAAATTAAAACACAGTCTAAAATGTAAAAAAACCCACCCAACTATTTGCCAAAATGTAACAAAATATAATCCATTGCATAAAAGTTTGGAATTGTTGCCCACATGGACACATAAAGTATTTTAAGTAAGGTTATTCAAATGCAACATTTCTGCTGCCAAAACACTTAAATTAACAACATTAGAAATACAAGGAAATAGAATTCCTTGGTAGAAAATGGTAAGATTTCCAGAAGATGTTTCTGCATAAATAACACACAAAGAACTTCACACCAATTTTCAAACAATTTAACTTTTTTTTTTAACTTATTTTAAAGAAAAACACAATAGCAGATACTTAAGGAGAAAAGAGAAAGGAAAAGGCTATCATCTTATTTTTATTTCACCTGAAGCACAAGCTAACCAAAATTTTTCAAAGCCATGTTCATACTGTAACTTGCATGTTGATTCTGATTTAACAGTTGCTGGAGTTTTTACCCATTTCTAGAAACCAGTCTGTTTCCCCACAAGTGGTAATTCCTGTACGCTAAATTCCTGTATCATACGAACCACTACAAGGCAGGCAGTCTTTCTTCCTGGCAATGAACTTACACAGCATTACAGCTTTTACTGTTCAAACACTAGGCTGCTTCCAAGTGACAACCACACAGGAGTTTTAACCTCTGGTCAGGTCACAAGAGATGAGAACTCCCTAGCCAATGTGCCATCAATATAATTTCCAAGGGAAAATTTGCATAGGAAGCTTAGTAACCATCCTCACCAAATTCCAAATAAACTACTGACAGGCTTCTGCTGCATTAGCCTTCACCCTAAAATGCTGGATTTACTCTTCTTTATTGAAGAAGATCTGGCATAAACAAAGAGAATGTCATCACCTAGAAGTTCTACTTAGTATTTTTTCAACATTAATACCATAGCTGCAATAGCAAAAGATGCTTGTGGTGCCATAAAATAGAAACTCAGAAGTTACACCTAGCACTAAACACAAATACACCAGTGTTTTGGTCTTCCCAAAAGCTATACAACACTTTTATGAGAATAACTTGGCTATTCCTGGATGAATCAGTTTCTCCCTTCCTGAGGAGGCATAAGGGGCTTTTAAGATTTTTCAATTTTTAAAGCGGCTTTTTTAACCATTATTTCTAACTAGTTCTCACAAATTGAAGAGAATAAAAGTGCAAATATTGATATTATTGGAAGACTGATGTGTAACAACGCAGTCACACTCAAAACTAAGCTTTCCTTCTGTCTCCTATGCCTCTAACCTAAGCAATCAGATTTAACAGGTCTCTGCAATTTCAAAGACTTAGGTAAAATCTAAAATCCTTGCTGAAATGGTGATTTCTGTGCATTGTTCCTGACATTTCACAATGGCACCAGACAAACAGCACACTCTCCGAGAGATCAATCACAGCCATGTAAGAAGTCATTTACTGTGTCCCATAACAGACCGCGAGACCAATTTCAGTACATGAGAATTACAGTAACCGGCAGCATGAAAAAGGACTTAGATACTCAGTTAGATGAGGGGATTGTTTTTTGCTCTGCAGCTTAAGGTTGAGAAGGGGGGAGGGAATCCCTGTTACTGGCAAGCTTAAGACGTCTGCACATCCCCAGCTTTTTTTTCTTGTGACTACAAGATCAAAACAAGGTGGAAAGGGGGGGAACCCTAAGTCCCTCTGCAATCCTCTAACAAGTTTTCTGTAAAAGGAAACAAAAAACTCATGTATTTTTTTCCACTTATCCATTAAATGTGCACAGCATTAAGCTTATCTCATTCACACACCAAGTCTCCTTGAAGTATCTGTTGATCAGGACAGTGAGTAATGTTAGGTGGGCCTGTAGCCCCAATGCACCAAATGATTAAGACAGATGTACTGCAGAGCAATAGCCCACACATGTCAGGGTATCGTTTTCAATAAAACATCTCAGCCTAGGCAGGTTCCAGTTTTTCCAGTCAAATACACAATGAGGGATAAAGTCCAACTCTAAATGGCTTGAGACAGAACATGGGTGGTGATTTTATGGTTATTGTTTTGATTTGGTTTAGTAAAAAAGCCTATATTGCAGTTTACTGCAAGGTCAGTAGACAACAATAAACACTTCCAGTATTCCTTCATCACGCTGTTCATTATGGAAATGTAGAAGAAAAAAGGAAACGCAAAAAAGGAAACAGATTTCCTGCAAAATGTGAGGGGAAAATAGTAGCAATGTAATGTAAAGAGAGGAACAGACTATTAGAACAAATATTTTGAGTGATGAGGTAACTATACTTTGGGCCAACAGTTGCCCCCTCAGCATTAAAAACCTAACTATAATGAAATCTTCTACACACCCAGACTGGTTACATGAGTATAGCACATTTCATTGCATGCTCAGCTGCTCAATCAGTGCATTTTAGCATCAGTTAATCAGTTTCAAAAAATGTGGTACCTTCTGTTTAATATTGACCCATGAAGTCCAGATCAAGAGACAACATGCTTAAAAATTGCAGCCAGTCCTGAATAAACAGATACTAAGAGGCAGAACTCTTTTTCTCCCAAGTTGTCTGTCTGGTGCAAGTACCCTCTCTCCTTCTCTCACATCACTAATTGACTGCAAATTTTATTTTAAAAGTATGATAAATTGACAAACAAGAAACATTTTACTTTTAAATTCAATTTTTTACTCCGTGTTTCCTTGTGTGTAGTCTTTCAGTAGTAAACAAACCGATTAAAGCTATTCAACTCTGATTAGCTCTTACAAGAGTCTCAGTATGGTAGTTCTGCACATCTCTTCCCAAAAGCTTACCAAATTCCCTCTATTGAGGTATCCATCTGTACTGACATGAAGATTAAGAATTCTTAATCCACTTCTAAATTCTCATACAAAGCTGCTCCTATTACCTTACACTAAAAAATGTTTGGGGCAATAGTCAAGAGTACTTTATCTCTCCACGGTCCTGCGCCAACCCTCACATAACATTTCTGTATTTCAAGCATCTCATTGGTATAGGTGAAGTGATGCAACATTCACTGGATACACTGAGATCACTGAACTTTTAAGACTACTATTTTTGTTTTTACGAAGGTGATTTGACTCTAAGAAAGCAGCTCTTGTGCTGCTCTAAAGTCAGTAGAGAAGCGGCACCACAGGTCCCTACAGCAATCAGCTTACAGAGCAAAGCATGATAACCTTTATCTGAGCATGCATAAGTGCTAATGCTGTTATGAGTTATTAAATTATCCAGCCCTGTCAGAATCCAAGTCCAATATTTAACTCACTGACCTCCAGCAGCCAGTGTGCAGTGACATTTCCTGATAGAATACATCCCACAATTTAAATTGCAAAAATTGCTTGAGTAAGCAGTGTTTATGTTCAATGCTTCCACGAAGAACAACCCAATACAGATGAAAAACACCTCTCTCACCATTATACTGATAACATTCAGGTGGCTAGAAAAAACAGGCTGTTCCTATCACTGTTTTCTACATTCATTCATATTTTATTATTTAACCATGGATATCAACATTCGTAATAAAGCCAAACATCTTTCAGTTCAATGGTTTCTAGTCTTTCTTCTACTGAACTAATTGGATAATCATCTATTTGGACATAAACACAGAATAACCCAACTGTCCTTGGCAGAGTTACTGCAGGCTCATAATAGCCTAAATCTGAGATAAAATTTTACCCGTTATCAGTCTTCCTGAGGTGTTCCGAGCAACCCCTGATTGACCAGCGATCAACCACACTGTGTCTTTTTGGATACTGGAAAACCTAACTTGATTTGTACATGTAATAGCCCAAGCATGGTTTTTGAGATCTCTGATACTCTGCTATCCTGGTATATATATTTTTAGGCAGCAGAGATGCTTTAACCTTTGTTAAGTTTCCAAGACTTCCATCCACAACACTACTCTGATAGTTTTCTAAAAAGTTGTACAAAAAAATCTGATCTGATAATCAGACAATTAAAAAGCTTAGGCTTTTAAATAAGAGATTTCAGTATCACGTCACTTTTTTTTTTTTTTTTTTTAATTCCTGTTAGCTAACATGGAAATTCAACCTTCTTAATAAGCAGCAATTGGAACCTCACATTTTCAAAAAACTTCGTAATTCCTTCTCTGATCACAGGATTTACCATTCTGGCAAACCTCAGCTGCCAGAAAAAGAGTGAGAAAATCTTATGTTCCAAAGCTAAATTTCTCAGTATGAGTACATAGAAAACAAAGCAGTTATTACTCTGCATTAAGGGAAGACTGAAAGCATAGGCCTCTGTGTGACACTGCATCGCTCATACTCATATAAACAATGCATTAACTTAGCAATCCAAATATCAAGTGAAGAACTTCACCACTGATCAGTTCAGATAAAATGTTCAGATAACATGTTGGTAACTAAGTGTGACCAGACAGTGCAATAAGACACCAGAACAAGAGCAGAATTGCTGCCTACTGATGTGACGAACTGGGTGTTTATTTACACCTGTTGAGACCAGTCTTTTAAAAAAAAATTTATTAGCTGCTTGAGCTTTTTTTCCAAAAAAATTGCTAAACATGCACTATGGTAGAGCAAGCTACACATACAAAAAATGGAGAGGACTTGAAAAGAACTGGAGAGCACCATTAAGCAAAGATGAGCACTAAAATGAAACTCTAAAAAGCCAAATGAGCTTTTACAACTAACCTGTGTATATACATTAGCTTTCCAGATGGTTATGATTTTTACAAGGTGCCTCTAACAACAAATATTTATCCATTCTTAATTGCCCCTTGAAGTAAGAGCACAAACAGACCAACACTGAAGATACTCTATGCTAACTATGCTGTTAAGAGTCTAATTGTCTTTTTTAATTTAAAGAAAAAATCCCTCTGTCATTTAAAGGTAGTCATTTTGCTGCATCTAATGATCAAAATCTGTAATTCCATGGGATTTTAGCACACTTTTAGGTACTTCACAACACAGTGACTTATATTCCCAGCTCTCATTTCTTGAGGTACCAACAACTGCAGATACCCGCCCCATTACTGGCTGCAAAGGCTAGAATTTAGAATCAATTTAAAATTACACTCAATTATATGGAGAAGAAAACATTGATGACTGGAGTCTTTAACGTCAACATTCTATACAAATATTTTGTTAAATCTCAACTTTCAGGGCCTTTAGCCAGTCATCCATGACTTGGATGAAGGGGCAGACGCCCCCTCAGCAAGTTCTCTGATGACACACAGCTGGGAGGAGGGGCTGATTCCCAGAGAGCTGTGCAGCCCTTCAGCAAGACCTCAAGAGGCTGGGGAGAAGGGCAGAGAGGAACTGTCTGAAACTCAGCAAAGGCAAGTGCCAGGCCCTGCACCTGGGGAAGCACAACCCCACACACCAGCACAGGCTGGGGCCCGACCTGCTGGAAAGCTTTGGGGAGAAGGTCTGGGGGTCCTGGTGGACAACAAGATGTCCATGAGCCAGCCCTGGTGTCCAAGAAGGCCAGTGGTATCCTGGGGTGCATTAGGAAGAGCACTGACAGCAGGTTGAGGGGGGTGATCCTGCCCCTCTACTCAGCCCTGGTGAGGCCTCGCCAGGAGTGCTGTGTCCCGTTCTGAGCTCCTCAGTATAAGAGAAACTTGGAGCTCCTGGAGGGGGTCCAGCAGAGGGTGACAGAGATGATTAAAGACTGGAGCATCTCTCTTATGAGGAAAGGTTGAAGGACCTGAGCATGTTCACCCTCGGGAAGAGATGACTTAGAGGGACCTCATCAATGTCTGTCAGTATCGGAAGGAAGGATGCCAAGAGGATGGAACCAGGCTCTACTCAGTGGTGCCAAGCAACAGCAGCAACATNCAGCAACATGGCAGAAACATGCACAGGAAGTTCTGCCTGAACATGAGGAAGAACTTCTTTACTGTGTGGGTGACCACACACGGGAACAGACTGATCAGAGAGGCTGCAGAGTCTCCCTCACTGGAGATATCCAAGAACGGTATGGATGCAATCCTGTGCCATGTGCTCTAAGATGAGGAACTTTTCACAATGAGAACCATCAGCCACTGGAATAACCTCCCCAGGGAGGTGGAGGGTTCCCCAACACTGGACACTTGTAAGATTCAGCTGGACAGAATGCTGGGCCCTAGACTGTGCTTTTGCCAAAAAAGACTGGATTAGATGATCCTTGAGGTCCCTTACATACTGGTATTCTATGATCCAGTGATCATTTCAGCTGAGACAGTATGAATTCTCAAGAAATAATCATTTGTCATAATCACCAGCTAATCAAATTTCTAGTTCTAGAGGTTTTTTTTTTTAATTGCCTTTAAATAGAAGGCAATTTTTTTTTGCTCAAATGCCAATACCATTTCCTGGATCTGTAGCAGATATTGTTCTACAAAAACCTGATACCAGATTAAAAAAATAAAGGCTGACTCATTTGAACATTAATCTCCTTTCCTTAATTCATCTGCCTTCTCCTCCTTTCTTGACACCTTCTTTCCTTCACTACTCAATCTTTCAACTCCAAGCCTCCATAGAATCACTGGAAATGACATCCTGATCTCCCTGGACAGGATGGGGCAAAATGCACGAAGAAATGTACTCAAACATGGCAAGCTGCAGTCCAGGCAACCACTGCAGAAAATGAGAGGGCTGCAGGAGCTCAGGGCACACACAGTAACCACACCTCGCCAAATGCAGAGAAACACAACACAAGCTTTGCCTGTAATTGGCAGCTGGAGGTGAGGAGACTCTAACAGCAGTCCTGGTTTTGAAGTACCAGCGAAAAAAGAGACCTGGAAAGAAGTGTTTCAGTGCTTCTGAAGTGCTCAGGAGGAACACAAGTTTAATGTGCTTGGTAACAAAAGTAAACAGAGATTTGTGTCAGTTCCTCTGCTGCCAAAACTCAACACAAAGCCCACTGAAGTGCATGGGGCAATGGTGATGGGTGTGGTCTGAGACAGTACTTTTGCCTGCTACTACTCCGTTAACTTACTTAGTCATTGCTAATCAATCTACTAAGGAAACTAAACAGCAATCAATTTCTACACAAATTCCCAGGTGTATGTACTCACTGTCTTACTGTGAACCCAATTCAACATGCACGGATATTGGCTTTTCCTTTCCTCTGACTTAAGTATGGGATGTGAAATATATTGACCCCCTTGTAATCTTATTCTTTTTCATAATTCAAAGCACTTCTGCTTTCCATATTAAGAGAATCTTATTCACTTAAGGAGAAGCTATTTGCCAGAAGCCAATCTGCTACTTCCAATTCTGTCTTCTCTGAACTTTAATTTCTTCATACACATGCAAAACAGGGAAATGCCAACTTTGCAAGACTCCTTGAGATCACTATTTGGAAGGCACCACAAAAACGCTAATCACCCCTAGATTGAGGCATATTAAGAGAATACAGTAGTATTAGTTATTTTCCAGTGAAAATCCTAGTGGGCCTAAAACTATAAATGAGGCAAGACTTCATGGTGTATTCTCAGAGGAGACATTCATTAAGAAATATGCAGGGTGGACTCCTCAAGGTAAGAGCTATCAAGAGGGAAGGACGATGAAAGGTGGATGGCACCTTTGACAATCATCTTTAGAACAGGAAATAATGAGGTGCAGCTAGACATGTTGCTCTGCTGGCCTGGCTGTCCCCACTGCTCCCACCCACATTTCTGCACTGCGCAGCTTTTTCAACCTAGGAAAACAATTCATTAATATGTGTAAAGTGCTTCTGGAAAAGTCAAGCACTGCGTAAGCATTAAACGTTATTGCTATGGTAAGGAGATAAGAAAGGTTTTAAAGTAGTTGAAAAATATATGCTCTTTGCTTTAATAAAGCGTTATTTATTCTTTTAGTAGAATACATATTTGTTCTTAAGTTCTAAGCCACCTTACTTTTAGCTACACCACAGTGCACAGAGAAAAGTAAACTTACAAAAAAAAATTTTAAACCAATTTTTAAGACCATCACTACTGCAGAAATCCCAACAAAAACATTTATTCAAATGGAACACACCATTTTCACCAGGCAATAATAAATACCTTTATTGTAGAAATCATGTATGCAAAAGGATTGAAGCTTATGTAAATATGTACATTTTGCACAGCATATATGTGCAAACACAGTGTAAGTTATGTTTGCTCAGACTTTTTTCTGAAAATAGGAGAAGCAAAGCAACATTCACTATCAGCTATCCAGCTGACACTGCCTTTTCTCTGAAAGCCTCTCCTGGTCCCCAGATGAACTGGTTAATTCCAAAAAGCTACAGCTGTCCAGCTGTGATATGGCAAAAGGAGCATCATTCAAGCTCAGCAGTCCGACTGACATCCTATAAGACACTAGCAAACTCACAGCACACAACCTATGCGCCCAGAACATCTCTTCCCCTGACACCAAATTTCTCCATTTCCTCCTCACAGGCCCTTTACTGCTGTCCCTCTCTAGCTATATCACTCATTATCCCCATTTTTGTTTAAGGGCACATTTCCATTTCTCTCAAAGGCACCACCAATGTCCTGAGAATCCCTCTTATCTTTTGCTATAACCTGCACTATGGTATTGAAGAGGATGATCCAAACCTGTCCTGGAATTTATCCACCACAGCTGACTGGGTAGAAACAAGGACAGTCCTTGGAGCAGGGCAATCCAGTCCAAATCCCTCATTCAGCAAAACACTAACAACCAACCCCTCAATCAGGAACCAGTGCTCCCACTATAGTCTGTTGCTGTGCCGTGGCATCCCAGTAGTTTTAGCTGATGCACAAAGGGCAGCCTTTCAACACACCCTTTACTTAGAATACCCTAAACATCTCAGACTCAGCTTCACCACAGTTGCTGTATTTTGTGGTTTCGTTTTTACCGTATTTCATTAGCACAGATTAAGCATTAAATAATATTTTTAATAAAGAAATGAATGGATGGAGCTTTACACTTCAAGTCATTAAAATACTGAATTTCCCTCTATGTCATTAACTGTGTATGTCTGCTGAGTCTTTAAATTTAATATTTTGAAGAACAAGAAATTAGAGACACGGAAACCACATGAGAGAAATGGCCTCAATCCAAAATGAAATAATGTATAATCCTAAACTACATAACTCAGAAGTAGTTTAATTATAGCCTGTCTAATTATACCTTATGACGCTTACTCTGCAATAGTGTAGTAAGTACAAAATCAGCTCTCACATATACACATATACACACACACAATACCTAGATAAAAAAAAGCATTATATCTGTGCTTATACACAAGAACATCAGAAGTTCATAGTCTGCCAAGAAACATGCCATATGTCCTTCATACACTTCACCCCACTAAATGCTTCCATGACAACCTTCTAAAGAATCCAGCTGCAGCAAATTTGGGGACAACATACGGTATGCCTCAACTATCCACATACTCTTTCAGTTTGTGTCAGTGTGTTTGAATATAACTCTCACCATAAAGATTTCTTTGGAGAAGTACCAAGAAATAAAGAAAAAGAGAAGAAAGAAAAAATACCATATGATAAATGCTTAAAAATACAGAGAATCATAGATGGAAATAAATGAGAAACCTGGTTAAATTAGGGCCTTTGTATGGAACAGCTCATATAAAAGGCTGGTAAAGCACAGTTTCATTTTCTGTGGGTTCAAATTCACAGGTACGGCATTTAGATATCCACTAGAGTCCAAGGAAATATCAACATGTTCATAACAGTTTCAAGCCATGTACTAACTGCATTAAATTTTCCTATAAAACTCCAGGTCAGCATTGAACCCCAGTACAGAAACACTGAATCAACACATTTAGATAGGAAAGTATAAATATTTCCCTCTTTAATCTCCAGATTATAATGGACTTTATTAAACAGATGCCACCCATCTTTCACTTCAGTTAGCTGAAAGAACCAATTAGATGCACATTTTCGTAATGAAAATGTGAATTCAATGTGAAGCTTTGTCTAACAACAGGCTTGTACAGCAAAGCCTAAGCAGAGCTAAGCCATGGTCTCCAAGGGCTGCTCCGGGCACAGAATGCTAATGCGGGATAGGGAACAACTAACTGCATACATTCACATGTGAACCGCAAAAATCCAGCAGGTAACACGGAAAGCGACCGCAGTCATGGGTAGGGGAGAAGGAACACACATTTCTCGTTAGATAAATCCATAATCACTCCGTTTCTGAGTCAGAAAGAGGCCTGATCTTTTTCATTCAGCATTCTCAGGGGAGGAAGACTTTTAAGTGTACTCATACAGAACAGCATTGCAGGCTTGTAGAAAACCCACTCATGCCAGCAGGAGAAGCCTACCATGAGCACTGGCTAGCCATGTGGACCATCCAGAGGACAGCCTGGGGGCTGTACCAGGCACAGGAGACACTTCCATCTGGCCTGTCACCTGCAGGAGACGCAGAACAGCTGCTCAGCGATCGCAGACACAGCGGCTGAACACCTCCTCTCGAGCACAGTCTGGCACACGACGTAGGTGCCACTTCTGCAGTGGTCGGGGGGATGACATTTGCTGCCAAGGATGGAGGGAAGCACTTTTCAGGTCCTGGATCCCTCCCTACCCCTTAGGCCACAACAAAATAAGTTCCTCCAAACAGATTTTAAGCCAAATTTAACTCACTGTAGAGGCTTATAGAAAACAGTCTTCTATGAGAAAATGAACTGTATCCATATTTGTTTCTATAAGTCCCATGGAAACCAATTAAATTAATTAACCTCTCTCCATCAACGTTTCCATTAAGTCTGTCCTCATGTGTAAGAACGTGAAGATGGAAGAGGCTAGATCATTTTCCTTTTCTAAGCTGCAAAAATATAAATTAACGGACAGAGTAATCAGCATGAACAGTGAAAAATGCTTTCATTTTAAAAATATTTTAAACAGAAGATACCTGGACTGTGAACTCTCTTAAAATAATTACTTTTTTAACCCATCCATCACAGAGTCTTAAAATAAAATTTACCATGTGATTGTGTGCATCCCACAAATAACTGTATTCTTCTCAGATTTTACGGATGGAGTAACCAAGATGAGCACTGTTTCCAACATCCCATCTAACAGTCTACACAAATTAGTTCCTTCATATTCGGATTCCAGGTTTTATACAAGCACTTTTTGCACTTCCAACTACTAAACACCACTCTACTTCAAGAACCTTCCTCTTACCTGCACTTGCACTTCCATATTTGTACTCATCAAGTTCCTTTCTTTTTTTCCTGTTAATTCAAACAAGCAGACCTTTTTTAATCCCTCCGGGTAAACCACTTTTGGATTTTTGAATAAGCTTCCCTCATTTTCTTTAAATCCTCCACAAGAGGACATCATATTTTTCAATGTAAGACACCAAACTGACTTCTTGCACCAAGTCTAACAAAATATACAGCACAAAAAACATCTTTATTTCTGCTCAGTACAGCCCCATGCAGAGACATACTGTAGCCTCATCTCCTGTATGACATGGGGATTGGTTACCCATTACTTCAGTGAGCCACTATTTCTCTCACGTAGTTTAAGGGTGACCTAAATCTTTGCTTCCTATTCATGCAATGTTTCTTTTAGCTTATTAAAATGAACCTTGTACAAGTGAGTTCATCTTATTACGCAGCACAGATCACTCTGAAATTGAATTCCTCTTATGTACACACCAACAACCTTTTTGTTCATGTACAATCTGAAAGTTTAAGAACTGATTTTTGAAAAGAAGTGATGCTAGTCATGATCACAGTGCTTTTCACACCACTATCTGTTAAAGGGTCAAACTGTGGCACACATGCTGTATGAGAAAGTAGGGGAGATCAGATTTAAAACACAAATGCCTCTAGAGAGAGGACTTCATTCTTCCTGTGAATGCAGCTGAGAGGCTAAAATACCATTAGCTATGAGAAACCTAATGTTAATCTGAATTCATGTTACAAAACCTGAAATTAATTCAGCTGCCAAGAAATTGCTGCCATCATTAGATATATAGAAAACAAGATCTCCCTTGCTTGGCCATGTGGGACAGTGGATTATCAAAGTTCAAAAAACAAAAAGAAGATCAGCAGCATTCCCTCAGCTCACAGAGTAAGACTGTCAGCTCATGCAATTTGCATTACCTTGGGCAGTGCTGACATAACTAGCTCTCATGGAAACTTTTAATTCTTAATTTCCACAATTTTAAACTTTTGAGGATGCTCTGGGAATGCAGAACTTGGACCTGGTGCAGCCATTCCTATAATGCAGGCAGCCCACAAGTCCATCTCATGTACAGGCAAAATATTGTGCTCAGGAAGAACGTAAGATACCACCCCCTAAATGAGTCTTCCTACCATTTTTATGACAGAATTTCCACGTATTTGGTAGTAGTCATTGGATTTCACTTCCATAAACTTGTCCTGCATTGCCTTGAAAACATACAGGCTTTTAACCATCAATACACTTTCTGGCATAAAGCTTCAAGTTTCCATACCCACTGCATGAAAAGCATGGTAGAATACTATTTTTTTCAGTGGCTTCAGTTAATTTCATTTGCAACAGCCAGTGACAAACAATAAACGAAGATAATATATTTTAAGCGTAAAGAAATCTTAACCAATACTATTTTTTACTATTTTTCATGCTGCAGCTGATCTAGAAAATGTATGCCACTGTGGACGCAAAAGTTCTTTAAAACAGAAATCTTTAAAACTCGATCATTATATTTCTTAAGAGCGCTCTTTCCTTCCATCAAGTTCTGTGAATAACTCCATTTAAGTCCAGTCTTTTCTCTGAAATCCACAACTTTATAATAAGGGATTTCCACTATAAAATTTAAATTTTTTTAGGTATCTATGCCTTACTGTGCCCAAGCAGTGATATCCACAATTTTATGTCTTGAACTAATACTTCATTTCATTATAGCCTAAGGGGTGGAAATGATAGCATATGTGAAACTTCCATCATGAACCAAAAATATTAGAAAGAAAAATCCAAAGATGCAGGAGTTGCTGAAACAGTGCTTTAAATGCACTTTAAATATTTAAAATATTTTACTAAATTATTCATTGAATATTTAAAAATACTTGGATTAGCTCTCAGATTTGGTATTTGTATATTATTTTCTTGATCTCTGTCACTTGCTTGGTCTGCGCTTTCTAGGGAAGAGTCCTGAAACTCCATTAACAGCCTGAATTACTTATGGATTTAGGGAGAGCTTAACCCAGCTTTTCAGTAATGATAGTATTTTCTCAAAAGCCCGTGGTGGTTGTTACTAGCTTTAATGACATATTGTTTATTACAGTGAGAACATTGACAAAATGTGATTTAGATGAATGAAGTACTTCAGCACAAAAGGCGTTATGAATTGTGCACCTTCCTCAGCTCTTCCAAAGATGACAGTCTGTTTCTCCACACTAGTCACAGGTAATCATATTCCTTTCAACTACACTAACTCAGACACACCAGAAAGTAGGCCAGGGACTGCAGGAAAGCTATTGTCTTGCTGGAAGTACATGCTATCCCCCTCTTTCTGTGGTTTCAAATTCAGCCAGATCACCCCAACAGATAGAAACAGTGAAGTGTCAGATGAGGACTGATGAGCCCCACACAGAGCACTGCCCAAAGGGTACAGTCATTTACACGGTGGGGGATTTGGAGATAGTCAGCTAAAAGGGTATGCAGGGTAAAACCATTCCACGACCATTAAGATCCCATGGATGAACGAGCGGGAAAGCACATGGTCCCTCCTGCTGGAATACACCTAGATCTCTTCCTTGTGTTAACTCCACTGCGCAAGCTGTTGTGAAGAGTACACAATAAGAAGAAGATCCCAAATCCAAAGCTGCTAAGTTAAACAACTGAATCAAAGGATACGAGGATCTGCATTGTTCTGGTAAAACAGAAGGCCCACATGCTGCTCCATTTGAACAGCCAGAGTCCAAAAGAGAAACAGAAGGTAAAAGCAGCATAAAAGGCTGCAATACAGGGGGAGGTTGTCAAGCCGCTCACAATACATCCTTACGGTGAACGAAGGGCAAGCACCAGGACAGATGGCAGAAACTTTTCAAGCCTACCAGTGGCCTTTTTTCTTTTGTAATCAGATGTAGCTGTAGAGATTAGCACAACAGAGTAAGCAGTCTGAGGATTGCACTGAAATTCGTGTCTGTATGCATCTACTCCTAGACAAATAAACTAATACAAAATACATTCTGTTTCATCTCGAGCCAGGTTATGATTTCCATTTCCATCAAATCTGACCTCTTCAGTAAATGCCACTCCCTGAGGCAATCCCTCAGGGCATTAAATGGACAAAGTGAGACACACAAACACTGTGCTGTAGTGTTGAGAAATACACCTGGTGCAGGTAGCTCAACTTGCAAGCCGCGGATTGAAATGCAGATTGAGCTCTGGGTGGCACCCTGGACAACAGGCTGTGAACTGCCAACCTTTGGGATGACAAAGAGCATGAAGATGGGTGATGCCAGCCAGGTGGATGGACACAGAGAAGGTGACAGGAGCCAGAAGACTCGTTTCTCACGCATTGAGTAACTAATGTCAAAAATTTAGTTAACAGAGAAAGAAGAAAAACAACAAAGGGACTCATGACAAAATATCTCCTGAAATAAGTTCACCTACACATATCCCAGTGACTACTGTCTTTCCCTTAATACCACAAATGTATGCAGAATATTACTTTATTCACTTATATTGACTTCACTAGGAGCATACTTTGAGAAAGAATTGTAGGACAGGGAATAAAGAGAATCACATTTTGTTCATAATAGCTTTTGACTTGGGAATCCAGAAGACATCTAAGCAGCATATTCTGGTTAATTTACTTTGATATGTGAAGATTAACTCCAGGGAAATAAAAATAATACATTCAAGGATTCTTTCCACCACCCCTGTAATTGTTTCTATTGTCACAGATTCATTAAATCCCTCTGGTAAACCCGTAAGTATTACAAGCTGCTGTATTCAAGATAATAAAGTAGCCCATGAAATAACTTTCCTCAATAACCATCATTCATAATAGATAAATTACAAAAGCTCTTTTTAATACACACATACAGTAACCAGAGCACAACTGAAGTATAACCAGCACTGACTGAAGCACAACTAATGTGAAAAAAGGCAAAACTATCACAGCACCAAAGGAAGAATCCCAGCTTAAAAAAGGGTGCCTCACCCTTGAGTCACGTTGCTGTACCCTACATACCAGTCTATCTCAGTTGAAATCGTCATTCCAATAAACAGGTGCATTCTTTGCACACAAGCTCAGCAAATGTTTTTTACTGGAACACAGCAACACCTGCCTGACAGAGCAAACCACGCTCATTTTACATACAAACATGACTTGAATAATCACTGTTGTGCCCTGCCCAAACTGTCTTACAAAAACAAACACATGAGGAGGGTTTTGATGCTGTTACTGTGCCAAACACTTACACCATATCATAATTTTCCACAATCACTCTCTTCAACATTTTTTCCTATGTTTTTCACCATAATTTGTGCTCAGGTACAGTCAGAAAAGTAATATGCTTTCCAAATCTTAGTATAAAGACTGAAGTACTGAAACAACATTCCATTAAGTGTCTCTCGACACAAAGACTCCCCTGATTTATTTCTAAGCTCATTTTCTACTAGAACAACAAACCACTTAAAACACTTTTATAAGAATGCACTCTATTTGAATACAAGTATTTGGATTTTGCATTCACTACTAATTGCTAAGTGTTTTGCTATTGAACAGGAAAAAAAAAAGATGCTTCTGAAGTTTTCTCTTACATCTCTATTTTGAACACACCTTCTTAAACCAGAGGTACCAGAGAGATGCTGAATGGCAACAGAGATTAATGGTTTCCCATCTACAGCTGAGTATCTGTAACTGGGATCTTCCCTTCTTACATTATGGCCAGCCAACCCAATGCACAGTTCACAGCTTCTGTTCTCCCAAGCACTCAGGTGCTTTAGTTCAAAGCAAAACCAATTCATCTGCACCTTCTTCACAGCAGGGTTTGTTTAGGCTTTCCCATTCTTTTCTGACACCACAGAACAAAAGAAGTCTGGCTGCCTTTGCTTCTGCTGATAGATGTGCTGAGTGTCAATGAGAACAGACTAATTTCAAAAACACAATACCTGCTATCTTTCCAGTCAAAAGCTGAGTTAAATAAAAGCTTCATACATGCAACGTGCTTCCTTTAAGGACTTCACTTAGGTAAGCAACAAAAACAAAAGAGAAGCAAATCTTCAGGTGGTGCACATGGATACAGTATACGGGTTTAAACAAATCAATTCTCATCAGGCAGGCATCAGTCCAGCACCGTGAACAAGTGCTCCACCCCACGCTTTCGGAAAAGGTGATGTAAAAATAACCCGGGGGAGGAAGGAAGACCATAAAAAAAAAGAAAACCCCAAGCCCCAAACCAACAACAACTTAAGAAAACCACTCAGGGTTTTTTTCCTCATATATCATTACGAATGCCAGCTCTAACAAGGACTAATTACCTACAGATTTGCATGTTGTGGTTGGTTCATTTCAATGTCTAAAAAGCTCCCAGCAGCCAGGACGCACACAAGACTTCTCTCTTAGGTTGACTCTTTGATACTGATCTGAAATGAGCTCACCAGTCAGCCTTTCTCAGCCAGGGAATTTACATGAGTGTCTCTCCTTCAATTTCTCAAAACTTAATATAACTCTAATTAAGTTTTAAGACTTACATTATTTTGTCAAATACCACTGAGAGCAAGCAAGAAGTTCAAAAATACCTGGTGCAGATTAGTACACAAACAATACAACAGGACAGTAGAATAGCTAGTATTGTTTCCATAGGAAATCAGGATAAGTTGTTTTCACTGTAACATGTTTTCATTTATTGTCCAAGCAGCACAATTTACCAAAAGTTTGAAACCTTCATTTTTAACTTCCAGGTCAGAAAACCAGTTTCAAGAGGAACAGAGGAGAACCAACAACATACCAAGGGAGGGGTGCTAGAGGCACTGTAGATCAAAAGCTATTACGTTTTCTGCCTACTCCATTCTTCTTTCGCTCTGCCATCAGCAGCCACTGCTCAGCCCAACAAATACAAGGCCAAACAGGAGCTACAGGCAATACGTGTGTTTGGCTCCATCGAAGGAAGCAGTGCTATGACACCAGCTGAGGATCTAGACCCATAACGATACATTTGAGAACAGCTTTAAATTCCTTTGTTATTTATTACTTTGAAAAAAAAAAACCTCTATAGATTTCATATCATTACTGGTTTTATTACCTAAATTAGAAAGAAATAGTGGTTTCTAAAAACCTACTAACAAAAAAACAGGAAACAAAAAAAGTTCAAACTCCTGGGGTTTTTTCTCCAATTGAAGGGGGTGGGCATCTTCACTGTCCTTTCAAGCCTTCCACAAACCCAGCATTTGAAACAGTTGTTCAATTTCCCACAGTTCCTCACCTAGAGCTCTCATGTCTCTCTCAAGCTGTTCTGTGTCATGTCAAGTCTTGTTTTGTTTTAACAATACAAACCCTTTACGACAAGGATTTAGTCTATATTTAGAAAATGCTGTGTGGAGATATAGTGCTGTGTAAGTGTTTTAGGGTTTCTCTGGTGTTCAACTTCAGCATTTTGAAAGTCACATGCGTTGTCCTGGGCAATTGCAAACTGTAGGAATCAATGTGGGTAGGGAATTGCTTCTTTTAGACACACATTTTTTTCCCCTTACCTATTTTCAAAGCATATACAATCACAATGAAATATTTACTATGCAAGATCTCAATCAAATTCAAATGAAAGCATGAGAAAATAGACAAAATCTAAAATTCTCACATTCTTTTCCAATAGTAACTTCTTGCTTACCTTCTTCAATAAACAGTATAATCCTAAGGCCCTCTCAAACCAAGGCTACAGATGTGTGTATTGCAATATACAGCTTTTAGAAACATCTTGCCCACAACAAAATAAACTCCTTAAAACCATGATATGGAGGAAATTTTTTTGTTATTTTCTCCCCACCCCCAGTTATTAACTATTTAGAGATCTGAGAGTGGACTTATGTTTCAATTTTACGGCTACTAAAGCAAGTAAATGAAAGAAATGTGCTTTTTCCTGAACCATTCACTGTTGCATATTTAGAACAAAGTGTAGCTTTCACCTGAAAACATCATTTCTTTCACCAAGAAAGTATTATATTGTATTGTATTTATATATGTGCATGAGTGTGTGTATGCAGTATTTACCCCAGAAGATTTATCCCCACAGTGTCTCGGGAACATTGTGTATCCCTGTAAGCAATTCACAGGATGAGTTAGCTAAAAACTTCATTCAAGTCCTATTAACATCCTAGTCTTCTTCACCTGTTAACACTGTGAATTTCAACCTATTTTAGGTAAAAATTATATGCGTCTCTTGAGAAAGAGGGTTCAGATGCATAATCAAGTTATTAGGCCTTCAGCTATGCCACACAGAGTGGCTATTTGCATGTTCTTAGCTCGTGACAAATATTAAATGAAAAAAGTTCAAACTAACTAACAAAACTATTCAAACAAGTGCTGCAGAGCAGCAGATCTGACAGTTTAAAACAGCCTTGTAGCTTCTGGCTCTGATTTCTGCCTGTTAAAAGTTTAATCTGTAATAAAACCTATCATTAACAGACAATTGTACATTACTCCCTTTTTAAGGGCCATGGGCAAGTACTAAAGACTGGTGTGAAACTTGCTGAGATGCTGCCACAGACAGTCAGCCACCAAAAACATAATTAACGAAGACCAGGATGTAGGGATGAGGGCTTAGAGAGAATAGAGATTACCTTGCAGCTCATGTGACTAATCCCTAAATTTCATCTAACAGCCTTTTTGTGGTAGTGCAGAATAAAGGCAGGGAGCTGGGAAAACAGAACCACTCATTCTTTCATTCCCCACCACCTCTCTCCTCTGTGTCTTCTTCTTCCCTGTCTCAGCAGATGCCCCAGAATTTGCTAGCTATAAAATAAAGATTAGCAGATAAAAAGAAGCCATTTGTGGTGTCAACTCTTATCAGCTGACAAATTAATTTCTTTATATTTCTTTTACTTCCTCCTTGCCTACTCCAGATGCATGTTTTCCACAACTCCCTACTCAATATCATTTTGAAACAGTTTTCCCAAATCTCATCTTCTTCCTTCTACTTTCCCATTATTCATCTATTTCTGAAAATTTTAAATCCAGGCAATCATTCTAAAAACCCTGTCTTAAAGCTTCTGTGTTAACAACAAAATAAATATTCTTGTACAGACTAAAGCAGTAAGTATGGTGACACTACCACCTGAGCACAGCACACCCCTCTGACCATGTTCTGGCTGTACCAAGTGACTCCGTCTTTCCCAGGGTGTGAGATCTGGCTGGCCTGGTGGGTGGTGACAGGTTAACATCACTGGGAGGTGACATTTCCACAGATGTCATTGCTTCACAGGTAAATGACAAAGTTTGGACTATGTCACAAGCAAGACACAGATGAGAAACCTGATTACTCCTGTACTCTCACCTGCATCCAAAATCCCACTATACTATACAAAATCAGTACGTCACTTGAGAGCTGTTATTTTCCTATTAAAACGTTTTAAGAGATCACATAAAGCACCAGGAAAGAGGCCCAAAACCAAGCATGAAATAAGCAAAACAAGCCAGAGCTAGAAATATACTAGAACCAAACAATATACCTTCAGAGGCAATGATTCGCACAACCAAAATTTATAGGAGAAGAGTGTTTTTAAAAGCTTTCTACCAGTCTGTCGCAACTGGTTCTTCACACTGGAAGACAGCTGTGATCCTCAGAAGCATTACTGACTGAGCTGGATCTCAAATTCCTGATATGCTAGAGCATTATAAAAAATTAAGTGGTATTTCCTTAAATAATGTAAAAGCATCATTACATTCTACGAGTGCAGAAATGCTTTATCTCAAACTTAACAACAAAATGAAATCCAGGAAAAGCTTTTTTTGCCTAGATTGAAAGAAATGATCTGATCGTAATTAGTCTTTATTGAGAAAATGCTGCATAACTCGATACACAATCCTGTAATTGGATCTGTAGGAAGTTTCCACATCTATGCCAAGTTATCAAACAAACTATATAAACACAGTTAATTCATTAAGATAAGACTGTGGGACTTGGGATGCACATTCCAGTTCAATTGTCTTTATCACAAATTAATTGTGTGACCTCAACAAAATCACTGCTTCAATTTCCCATGTATGAGAAAAATAACTACACATTCATACCTCAACATTCACATGGGCCTTTGAAGCAACAACCAGGGCAAAGAAATAGTACCATCTGTAGGCAACACAGAATGTTTGGATACAAAACCATCATCACTCAGATCTTGTAATCCCTCTCAACAGCGTATCTTTTCTTTTCAGTTTTTTTGTGTGGAACTACAAAACACATGCAACAGACTACAGCACACTAATAAAAATCTTACTTTTTTTCACACTCAGAACTTAACTGCTTTTACTTATTGCCTGCCTGTAGTTTTTTTTCGCTTACACTATCGTGTATTATTATAAACCAACTATCCTCTATAGGACAGTCACATTTCAGGTGAAGGCAGTAGACTTCATAGAAAGCATCATTATTATTATCATTTAACTGCTATACAATGGAGAAAAGACACTACAATCTTCAGTCATGGATTGTGTGAGTTTATACTATCTAAGCAATATATTCCACCATGGAGTTCAGCGAGAACAAGTCAAAAGGTAATAAGTACAAGTAACCACATCCTTAACTAGCAAACAGCTACAGAGGTTTAATACCATTTCCTGTAAAATACACAGCTGCAACCTTCCATAGTCTCAAAGTTATAGGCCCTTGCTGAAGCATAGGAATATACATGAAACCTTACAAGTGCAAATGACAATACACACTTTAAGTGCTTGCAAGCTCTGTATTTTACATGCCATCTGACACAGCCAGTACACTCAATAGCTGAAGTGTAATACAAAAGCATATTGACTTCATCAGGTTAACCCAGCTTACTGTCACTGCAGACAACTGCCAAATAAATGCAATACTGAGAGAAAAACCTGATGAAACTGCAGTCATTTCTCAGGAAACAAGCCCAGCCTCTACTTGCCATTATTTATGTGTATATTTCCTTTTGTTTCCCTCCCTCACTCCTAGTGATGAGCCGTCCAATTGCAGCAAAATCATTCTCAAGGGGAAGAACTGAGGCACTGAATTTTATAACACAGAGTAACTTCTACAAGATAAAAAATATAGTTCAATTTTTCTCCCTAACAAACTGGTAGTTATTTAATTTGACTAAGTGTTTATAAAGTTTCTTTTCCATTTATATGTTCACTGACACATGAATGCTATTTCATCTCATACTTTACTGGTATCAACCAACCTCAGAAAAAACACTGTGCAACATTCACTTCTTCCCTTGCCTCAAGGGAAGGTAAATACACAGCCTCCTTTTAGCAGGACATCTCCAAAAGTACAGTGAAAACAATCAAGGAACTTAAACACCATGAAAATGTCATATTCTCAGAATATGCAGACTTATACTTTTCAAAATCTATCATTAAGTTTAATTGTACAAAATGCTTTTCTCAGTGACTTACTTGTATCTGTGTCATTCCCAACAACATGAAAAATATACATTGGGCATTGTTCTTTCAAATACTCCAGGTGGGCTAATCCAAAGCCATAGTGTCTTCCATGAACTTTCATGGAACAGTGGGAATTTTTCCCAATGGAGCAAGTTATCTACATTTCTCTTTCAATTTATGAAGCACTGTAGCCAAAAAAGCCCCAAAACATTGCCAAATTTAAATTGTTCTATGTCAAGTTATTAACTTCAAAGGCTTATAAGAGGCATGAGGTTTGAATCAGAGGAGAAATTCAAGCACACACAGCTCACACAGCACAAGAGACTGTGCTCTCACACAACCATATGCACAGACCTGAGGATGCAAGATGCTTCTTCAGCATCTGCTGTGACTAACAGACTTAAAATCCAAACACTATGTCTTGTATCCCAGACATGGTATATGCCCTGTGTACTGTTCCAGGTCATCCTTCTGGTACAGCTGCCCGTATCTGTTCCTCTACGCAGGCCTGCACCAAACTCTCCAGAAGGCAGGCCTCGCTCAGGCCACCAGCTACTCCAAAAAGTCCTGCCAGGGCCTAGAGCCAGGCCTACAGGACTTGCCCCTGTGGGCTGACAGACAACTTTCCCACTGAAGTAAATTCCCTCACCGAACTGTGGCAGAAAGCTGCTTCACTTAGTATCCTTCCAAGCCAAACTGGAGAAGTTATTTGAACCACAGGGACCACTGCACTCCGGACTCAAAGAGGTAAAGGAACCGCAGTTTGCAGAAAACATCCCTTGCTTCTATGTCTCACTTTCAGCAGATCCTGAACAGCTGTGTAGCATCACCTTCTCCTGAGATAGTGCTGCCTATTTAGGGGATGTTCCTCTCTGGGATGCTAGAGATGAATAATAACTCAGTTGTCATCATGAAGTCTCTAAGAGGACTTTCCAAGGCTAGTTTTTCCTCTGGGTTATTCCAGGTCTTAGTCAGCCCTTCCCATTTATATTTCCAAGAAAACATTCTTGAAATACTTTTTACTGTTTCTGTAATAACTGTCTTTATTACAGCAGTCTCAAAAATCACATCTAAAGCAAGCCACTGCAGAAATGATTACTAATGCAAAAAAAAAAATTATGTACTACTACTACTTCCAGCTAAATACAAACATTACTGTGCTTTATGCCAATTGCATTTGTAGCACAGGTACACATACAACGAAGAGTTGTAAAGAGGACAAGAACCCTCCTGAATGATTAGGTACAATGTCTTTGCTATCTGAGCTTTTTCAGTTCATTAATATTTCACTTTTATATATTCCTCAGCCGCTTTTACAACATGTTCCTTTCTCTCCTTCTTAAGTATGAGCAAGGAGAATTGTTTGAAGTAACTAGCAGACCTTGCCTCACATCCCCACCTCCGTGCCCCGAGAGAGTTTAACACTTCAAGTGCAATATATACTAGATAGAAAAACACATCTGGCATACAGAGGGATAAGAGAATATTCTGAGTCTCCTTTCTAGTTACATTCAGCTATAAAGGTGTGCAATAAGAAAATAAAGCATACTGCAGTTTCTGTCTATGCCAAGACACTTACTGCTGTCAATCCCAAAGGAGACACAGACACGTAAAGCTAAGGGAGGGTTCCCTTCTTTGTGGAAAAGCAAAATAATCCTGTTCCTTTGCAATGCAACTTGCAGCAACATTCTTTTCCTTGCCAAAAGTCAAAGATAACCTGTTTAGCCAGGAGAAGCTACACAAAAACTATCTAAAGGAAATACGGGACTTACATGAACCTCTTCCATAATAAGCACTACCATCACCATCTGCTCCAATTTTTAAGCGTGCCATGCAATTTTGGAAAACACATGCAGCATCCTTCAGCTCCTGCCTCCAATTCCATGGCAAAGGTCACACATGACCGCCAGTGGCCCGGCCCTACCCGTTCACATTTCTGAAAGCACTTCTCCTTATCGTTTTCACAGGTTAACTGCAGACTGCCTAACAAACACAGAAGGAGGAAAAAGGGGGGGAAAAACAGGAAGAAAAAACGCCAAAAATTAACCCAAAAAATGATGTTATTTCTTCCGCGTCACCTGCAGCAGCGAGGCCAGAGCGGTCGCCAGCGAGGTGCAGCCGCCCGGCACGGGCTCCCTGCGCCGTGCCCCCCGCAGGCCGGGCCCGACGGACCCCGCGACGCCGCCAGCCCACCCCGGGCATCACTGCGGCCCCGCCGGCGCTGCCTCTGCCCCAGGCTGTGCTGGCCCCCGGGTGACACCTGCGGGCGCCGAGCCGCGACCGCCCCGCCACAAAGACGCCAGTGCCGCTGTCCCCCCGCCACCCGCCCGCCCTCGCAAATCCCCGGCGCACTAGCGGAGCGCGGCTGCCGGGGATCAGCGCGGAGCTGCGGCACCGGCAGCCCCGATCCTCCGCCGCCCCCACCGCAGCAGCCGCGCCGCGGGTCGGCGCAG
>WBMZ01008918.1:0-89785 GCA_013400975.1 Atrichornis clamosus
CGGGTGGCGGGGGCGCGCCTCGCCCCGGGCGCCACGTGACCTTGGAGCGGCGCCGGGTAGGAGGGGGAAGGAGGGAAGGAGGCGCGTGGCGCGCGCGCGTGCGCGCCGGGCGCGATCCCGGGGAGCACGTACCGCGTCCCGGTGCCTCCCGCCGGGAATCGGCCCGGGCCGCCCGCCACCTCGGGCGCGGGGATCAGCAGCGGAGCCCTCTCGGGAGCAGCTGTTTATAGCCGTGGTCTGAGCCGGGGCTCAGGATTAACACCTCGTGACAGCGGGTTGGAAAAGAAACGCTGCCTTCACGGTGTTTGCCACTTCATACGTCTGTCACTGCATCCTTCTTCTGAAAGTTAGTAGCCTGCCCACAAGAGGATAATACTGGTTTTCATATACGCACGTATCTCTCTATCTACATACATACATATATATGTATATATATGTGTTATATGTATTATACCATAGTCTCAAACTGTGCCAGAAGAGCTTTACGATGAACATTAGAAGGAATTTTTTCACAGAAAAGGTTATTAGACATTGGAATGGACTGCCCAGGGAGGCACTGGAGTCACCGTCCCTGAAGGTGTTTAATGAAAGACTGTACTTCGTGCCCTTGTCTAGTTGATATGGTGGTGTTCAGTCACAGGTTGGACTTGATGATCTCAGACATCTTTTCCAATATAATTGATTCTCTGAGTCTGTAAGAGATATATATATATATATATATTTATTTTGTAATGAAAGTGTAGAATTGCAAAATCAGAACATGTCCGGCAGGCTGTGTATGCATTTCAGGTTTGCAGCTTCATTTGCCCATTGCTTTTGTGATTCACGCTGGTGCTTGCTGAGGTTGGTTTGGTGATGTGTTATTACTTACCTGAGTCACGCTGTTGCCCAGAGGCTCCAGATGATACTAAGATATAATATCTACTAAAACAGGGTAATATTCTCACCTCAGACAACTTACAGCGTAAAAAAGGGAAAAAGAGAAGTAGCCTAATTGGAGATACGGCTTGGGTTTCACAAATGTGAATTAAGTGTTTTATCACTACCCATGCTACTTCTTTATTTTACTGTACTTTTATTTGTCTACCGACTACTTTTTCATCCACCAATCTTGTTGACAAGAGTTTTGTTCAAAGATGGCTTTGCCCCACTTGGTGTTAGCGCCATTTTAAGCTCTCACATAGGTTTTATGTAGTTGTCACATAATGAGAAATCGGGCTGCTCAACAGAGCATTCAGTGCAACTGACAAAAAGACACACTAGCATGCAAAGTAATATACAGACAAAATTTATTGTGATAGTCCATGCATCTCTTAAAAGATCCTTCACAATCTTTTTTACCAGTCCTACAAAAAGATAAGATCTGTTTATTCATCTGCACCTCCTGGGACAAGCTGCCTAAAAGATTATAGCCAGTGAGTTTGCTTATTTGCAGATAATATATTTAAATCCCTTTGAGCATGGAACTAAAACAAATTACCCCTGCATAACATGCAGGCTCAGTTTTTGAGGAAAGCAGTTCATGGAAGAAGACACAAACACAGAATTACATGGATAGAGTGACTATGTTACGCATATGTAAAAAGGAAGGTCAGATTTCACGCCTGCTCATTTTGATGAAGTTATTGTCATGTTAGAAACTCTGAGTCAATCTTGGAACACTTTCCAGGACTCAGGATACATGGAAGTAACAAAGACTAATGGAGCAATTTTCCACCCTTCAGTGCAACCATTTTTCAGCTGCAGCAGTTTTCTGAAGAGGCCTCCTGTTTGAATATAACATTGCAATAATAATTACCTAGCCATATTAGCATAACATCTGTCGCAAACACACAGTCTGTGCTACAGATCACTTCCCTGCTTTGCTGAGTTCCTTATTTGGCATCTTAGTCACTTGGTTTGTGAGGGTAACCACATCAGCAATTGCTCTAACAGAGTATTTTCATTTGTGTTTCCATGATCTTATATTTGTTGGTCATAACAGTAAGTGATTTTTTTAGTTGAGGGGCTTCTCCTTTTCAATACTAGACAGCACTGTTAACAGAGAGATGAGCAGTAGGGGCTAAACCTATCATATGTCTTCAAATATCGCATTAAGCCTAATCCTATTATAAAAATAAGTCAGAAAAATCTTTACTTGAAATGGGGTAACAAATGGGCTGGGGTAACAAAAATACTTTTCTATTTCAAACCTGGAATAGGTGCTTCTGGTTATTTGAAAGCACATTGTCTTCTCTTTAGGTGACATTTACCATTCCAAAATTATCACCTCCGGACAATCAAGACTGCAGAAGTAGACATCCCTCAGTATTCTCCTTTTGTAGTCTTTACTCTTTTGCACTTACACATAGAAGATTACAATCAAGCTGCATTTTTCACAGCTATATCTGTCAAGTGGGATTTGTTTCTGTCCTATGGGGAACTATGCACCATAGTGCTGTAGAGAGGAGTTGTATATGCACCATTTGTGGTCCTTGTTGAACCAGAGGTGGTTAATCCAGGGCCTTCAGGCCACAGGTAACTTGCCCTCATTTGCATTCATTTTCCCTTTTCACCACAAGCGTCACTACTGTGTCCCCCATCAGGGACAAGGCTGGGGCCTGATGAGCACAACTTCTTACTGGTTTGGGTTTTTTGGTGGAGAGAAAGCAATTTGAAAGTGTGTTACCCACTGCCATATCTAAATTAGTGGCTCTCCAGTTCTTCAAGAGCCAAATTCCATCTGGCAGCCGTAGTGTGAGAGAGGCAGCCTACGTAGGGCTACCTGCACATAAAGCAAAAAAACCTGACATTAGCAGTGAGATATTATCCTGTCATTTTGCCTGTTTGCTTGCACGCAACACTCAGGAAGAAACCACTATCTGGAGCAGTCATTTATTCCATACCCACCATCACCTCTGCTCATACTACAGCAGACAGGATATCCTTTTTTTTCCCCTTTAATGTTGCTTAGACTCTTGTATCTTACCCTCTAAACCTGCGAGACTCCTTATCCCTGCATCTTAGTCACAAATAACACGTCTCCCAGGAGCATTTTCCATAAGTTCTCTGAGATCAGAATGACATTATGACAGGATGTTATGACTTAGTTTAGTTTATCTTTATATTTCCATTTAACAATTAAAAAAAAAAAAAGAGGGAAGTTAATAGCAAGGATTGATGGCTATAAGGAACTGTACCCTGATCCACCCAAATTTTTAAGGACACCAGTAGCCCCACAAGTTGACGAACTTGTGTGTAGCTTTAGCATATTTGGTTAAGACAGCACACTCAGATTAAGTCTCGTGTGAGCAATATTTCTCCATTCTTTGTCAATCAGTAGCAGGAGTTTCACAAACTGTTTTCTGATAACAGATATGATAGGATTTCAGGCCTCCTATTAAGAAGTTCCTTATTCTTGCCAAAATAACAGCCTAATTAAGCAGGAGGTTTTATTCTGCTCCTGTTAGTATGAGTGAAGAAACAGTAAATGGAAATGGCTGTATCAAATCGGGTGGATGGTAGAAGATACAAGATTGGGAAAGAGGGAAGGAAAGGTTTTTCATATGAAAATTTGCAGAAGGAGATTACAGAAAAGACCTCTCGCATAATGAAATGGGAAATGAGACAAAGGCAAAAGTCAGCAGAAGATTGCACCCAAATCTGGTGCCTTCCTTCCTCTCCATCAGTCTCAGCCTCTCACCGTCTCTCTCACAGTACCTTTATCTCTAGAAGTCCTTGTGGAATGGAGCAGTTTTTTCTAACATTTTTCTCTTTACAGCTTTTGTTGCTCTTTTCCCTGGACAACATTTTGCTTCAATTCCAAAAGCTTACTATTCTTTTATCAAGACCAAAAAAAACTAAAAAACAAACCAACTGTGGGGAAAGATTTGTTGCAGGTGTCTGTCTGGTCAGTGTAAGTGCAAATTAAATGGAATATAATTTGTGCATTCACCTTATAGTTGTTCAAGGATACAGAGCAGAAGTCCACCCTATGCCAGTTTAAGGATGATCTCAGTTTGCAACTAGCTGCTTCACAGGTTATGGCTTAATGTATTACCAAACTGTGGCTGTCACCCTCAGACCACAGACAGATCTTCCTCAATAGCTGGCTAACAGATACAGAACTAGTTCTCAGAAGAATTCAAGGACAGCTGGAATCAGTATGTCTTTACTACAGTGGAAGTCAAAGCCTATTTTCTTTTCCCTTACCATTAAATACAGTTGTTAGAACACAAGAATATGAATTTCTAAAAGAGTTGCAAATTTGAATATAAAGAGTAATGTATGTTGAAATGGAACATGTAGATGAGAAATAAAATAATAACCAGAAGTGGCACTTCAGATAAACACTGCAACCAGTGCCTGAGTTTAAACATAGTCAAATGATTTTGTGTGTTTGATAGGAGATTCTGTTGCTACAGAAATAATTTGCATTCTCTCATTATGTAATGCAGAGAGACTGAAACAATTTTTCATACTTATAGTGCAGAATAGAATATAAATAATACATTTAAAATGCAAGAAAGAAATTATTCAACCATAGTAATATAATAAGCTTTAGTATACTAAACAATCCTGATAATATTAATTTTGAACATTTTGTTATACTATGTGAACAACTACAGCTTAAGTAATCAAACTAAAAAAGATGGGGGGTAATCTTTGATATGTTCATCTTGTTACTGTGCATTACAATAGTATGCTTCCAGATAGCAAATAGATTCCTGCAGAACAATACTGATGTGAGTCCATTTCCAGCTTTTTGAGGAACCATCCAAATTTAACAAAAATATCCCCAAACTCTAGTGCATTTTAGTTTAAAAATTTAAAGCTCTTTCTGGTAGGTTTTAATTGAAATATCAGGAAAATAGTGATTTTTCTGTCAGCAAAAAGCTAAGACCTGATTCTGCTACAAAGACACAAAAGAAAGATCTGCCATTGGCTTCACGGTGAGAAAAACGGGTTTTTAATCTGAGATTTGGGACATTTTTAGAACATTCTTCTGAGATCTAGCTTGATTTCTATTAAAACTAATGAAAAGACCCCTGCGGCATTTTGCAGGAATTGGATCAGGCTCTCAGTGGTACAGTCTGTTCTATATATAACTTACTCACTGCCGTTGGTGTTTGTGGGAGACAGGCTCCCAACCTGAAGGAGCTGTAAGGAGTGATAGATCTTTAGAGATATAAGGCAGGTTGAAATAATTGCCGTGGCAAGGGAGAGTTGTGTGAAACATCCTGCAGCTTTGTCCTGCTTTTGACAGGCCAGATTCTGTAACTCTGGCAGAGTGATGAAATTGCACATCTGTAGATATTTAGCATTTTCTATAATAGTGGCACAAGAAATTACAAGCATTGGAGCACTCATTTTAAAAGTCTCCTGCCATGGAAATGCTGCTTACTGCACTTCTCTGTGGGACCTACACTTACGTCTTTCACTGCTGGGCTATATAATACATTGATGTAGAACAAGATGTGATGTGGAACTGATTCAAGCTCTATGTCAAACAGTACCTAATTGTAGTAGGATGATTTTAGTCATAGTGCAGTCTGCATTTAAGTTTCTCCCAACATCATTTTGTGTAGAAGTCAGCATTTTGATTTCTATAGTTTTTTTTTCTGTTGCATCCTACGTCCTTCTGTCACTCACTATGGACTATCCCCATTATTTAAATCCTTTACATTATTTACAGAAACATTATTACTCTAATTGCCTACATATAAGTGTTTTATCCAGTGTGTCATCCAGCAGGAATATTTCTGTTGGTTTAAAAAAGAGTTATGGGATCCTATTGGAATTCTAGTGGAAGGAAATGGATTTCTTCTCATCAGAGATACCAGTGTCTTGACTTCTATGCATTTACATGCTATTGAGATTCTTTGCTTTCTTATGCTAACAGTGCTATAAGGATGGATTAGAAACTGGTATTTCGTGTGTTTTCAGTATTTCCTCATTTGTCAGAGATCCAACACCTAGAAATACCAGTGGAATTCAGTAATTTTTCATCAAGAATCCACCTGGAAAAAGAAAATATGATTGAGCCTTGTAAGAGTTGAAATCAGTAAGAATAGTTCCCTAGTAATTAAAATACCGTATTTTCATTTCTTATGTTTAATAAATTCTGCTCTCTTTAAAGTTGAACTCAACTTGCATAGCAACAAAATAAATTTTGACCTTTATTTTTATTGGTTTGTTTATCAGTTTGAACTCTGCTTCTTTCATGGTATCTAAGCATCTACAAATGAGTCATATTTTCCTATATCCTCAGTACATAAAACACTGTGAATGTACATAAATACTGTGAATGAACACAGTAATGAATGTGAATGAGCAGAGCAATGATTTAAAGCAGAGATTCTTGGCTTGTATTTATTCCTTACAGAGACAATGAAGCTACCCTACACGGACCATGAAGCTACCTACACTCTAGTATGAGAAACCAGTGGATCTGATCCTGGTGAGTGGAAGAAGCAACAGTGTTGGGCTGAGCCAGCGAGGGGAAGAAGAGCAGTGGGTTTGTCAGAAATCTGAGTGCTGTAGCAAAAATTGTGGAAGAAAATGAGCATGTGGGGCAGCTGATACTTTGTGGGTTAATGCTATGTCCACAGTAACTCATGAAGACCCTAAGGGAATTAATGAAGTGGAGAAGACTGAGAAGCAGTCATGTGAGTCTTGGTGATAAGGAATGGCCAGACATCATCCTGATCCACCTGGTGAAACAGGTTTTCATGAAAGAAACTTGGATCTAAAGAAAACCACTTATGCCCCTCCTGCATTCATAGGAAATGGTTCTGTTTCTGGAGATCCTCCACTGTGGCCAAACAGGTCATGGTGTAAAGTAGAGCCCAAATGGCATTAAGAGGACTGTATGCATCATTTCCTTGAAAAAGTAAGCAGTGCCTGCCTCAAGCTGTGATGGCCTGGAAATATCAATTAACACATCCACATAACTAATACCAACATTCCTTTACAGAATAGTAAATATATCAGATCTGGACAGGATTTGCTCTAATGAGCTCTGCTTATTGTGGACATTTTTTAGCAATTAAATTCACGTTGACAGTACATGGATCGTTATTCAGATACTTAGAAATTTCTGCAGTGCGATTATCTGGTACTGAGACATAAGTGCCCATCTACTATGCACTTGGAATTAAAGTTAGGAAGTATTACAAATGTTACAAAAAAACCCCCACTAATGAACTTCTGTGTTAAAATATTATGACTAGTATACCGCTCATGAAATCTCAACTTGAATTTATTATCCAGTTCATGACAGGATTACATTCTTCATTCAAGTGGGGTTTACCCAAGGCTGCTTTTTCCAGTGCTTTTTTTTCCCTGCCTAGCCAAGCTTTCTGTGGGTTGAGGAACCACTTCTGCTACTCCTGCCTTTCCATCAGTCTTCTTTGCTGATCGCTGGTTGCTTTTTGTGTCCTCTTCTGTTTCCACAAGGGGAATTTCATTTGGATCAGGTGTCTCTTCAGTAGCAATAATTTCTTCTACATGTGGCTTAACAAAATCTGATTTAGGAGAAGTAATAAAATTTCTCTTATATTTACTGTGCTCAGCAACATTTCTTTCACATTGGTTATGATCTTATCTTGTTCTTTTCCTCTTTCCATACCCTTATAAAGAGATTCAGCATCACAAATAACATTACTACTTTTTATGGAACCAAACCCAAGCCCAAGTCTTTATGGTCTCTAATTAAAATGATTAAGAGGTAGATCCTGCAAAGCATTTACAGGTGTAAGTAATTGTTTCCCACTTAAGTCACCTAATTTACAGGACTGCTCAGAAAAGCCTACCATACTAGTAAGGCAAGAGAGGAAAGAAATGCTTGTTCTTGCCTTAGGAGCAAAAAGGGGAGGGGAATAAAAGTATAAAATGTTCTGTCAGAAATTATATAATACATATACACCCTGTATATAAAGAAAAAATACTTAGGCAAAAATATGTAAAACAGATGTTCTGATATTGTTGGAATTTAAGACTTATTTGGAGCTACAATGCTCCATATGAGGGAGTTGTAATTGTGAAGAATAAATCAATGTCCAAATAGTAATTATACAGTAAGGGTCTAAAAGAACAGTAAAATTATATACAAGTAATATACAAGAATGCTGAATCACCAGAGAGCTTTTAATTTTTCACCCTTTGTCTAAATTGGACAAAAAAATAGTCATAATTCCAACTGTACCATTCAATATGGACATAAAACTAAGAATAATTGATTAATCTCAAATAGTGGCTAAACAATCAGGGTTTTCTAAAACACTTAGGCATTTAGGGTCCCTGAATCAGCAAGGCCTTATTTTGGTGAAGTGTCAAACATCTACCTGCTGAAATGAATCTCACTTCAAGAAAATAACACCCTGTGTATATGTATACATGCTTACAAAGTCTATCCTTTGCATTCAGAAATTTAAAAATATTTATTATGACTTAAAAGTCTTCCATCAGCCAGGCTAGTCAAGGTGAGAACTCGCAGCAGAAGTAGAGAGGTCGTTTAAAAGTATTCATTTAAATCTCTTTCACTGAAGCTTAACCTGGTAATCCATACTTTGCATTAGTTGTTGTTTAAAAGTGTACATACTGTAAACTTGATTGATTGGGACCTATGAAACATTGATTGGCACAGACTATTAACTCCATAATGCTCAACAGTTTTTTCATTGGAACAGAAAACCCTAACAGTGAAAGCACTCTTACCTTTCTTCTCCCTTTCCTTCTGTTTGCTTGCTGTCACTGTTTTTTTCTTTTTAGATACAGTTTTATTATTTTGATTGTGTCTTTGGACTGTGTCAGTCTGCCCTGACACAGGCATCACAATCACCTGAAGCAAAGCAAGAACAAAACATGCACAAACAAGACATGTGGATGCATCACAAATTCACTCTGAAACAACCATAACTGAATCCCTGGAAGCAACACCTTTCGAAGCAGCATTTACTCTAACTTTCAGGGACACATACATCTGCCAAAGCAAAGTGAAGTAGAATCCAGCCTGTTATCTGGGAGGTGACCTACTTGTATTTATTGGCAGTTCTGCCAAGAGGAGAGAGGCAGGAGGAGAGATTTTTGAAAATAAAGTAGTAGAAGTAAACTACTGCTGAGATGCAGTTGTTATTAAAAATATGCTAATACTAAGTAATAAACATCAGTTATCAGTTGTTGCAAAGTGCAAGTTATATTCTTGTTTGCACTCTGGAGGATGGAAGAGCTGCAACACTGTTATTTTCAGAGTATTTGTCATGGGACAAAGATGGAGCAACCTGCATATCATCCTTGAATTGGCTTCATGTTGTACTAAGCAAAATTATCAAATAATTTTACATTAGTTCTTTAAATTCAGAAAGCTTGCTGTATCTCAAATTACAGATCTTCTCATGATTCTATTTTGAAGTGTAAAAATTAAGCCTTGTTACTTCGATATGCAGCTGCTGTGACTAAATAGTCTGAACTTTTTTTAATAACATATTGATTCATTAAAGTGCATAATTACACACTTAGACCTTAAAGTGCAATAATGTCATCAATTTTGATACTTGAATGTTAAATATTTTAGGAGTAAAAGCTGTGTGAACATATACACTGTTCATGTGAAACGCCAAAACCACTCTGTTTTTGCATAATTTCATGTTAAAAATCCCTGTGATGTGAAATCTGTTCTTGAAGAAAAGGAGATTTATACCGGATAAACTAAATATGTTCCTTGAAACTAGTGGTACTATTAGTGCATAAAATTAGGCATGTGCTAACATATCTTATAAGTACAGCATAAATCTGATCTAAATCTGGAAATTTTTTTTAAGTTTAAGAAAATAATCATTAGCCCTTTATAGAAACTGTTTTTTAAAAAAAATTTTAAATAGCTAAAATCGGCATTTTCACCACTGGTAGCTATGTTGAATCTATTTTTGCCTGAGCCATTAAGAATTTCCTCACGTTTCCACTTCTCCTCTAACATTAGCTGACAGTAAACTTCACATGGCAAGGGTTTGAGTGTTAACTGTACAACACTTAGCAGTGGCATCCTCACAGAAATGCCAGTACTGCACCAAAATGGGTGCATGGGACTGCAGCACTATTTTTGCAGCCACAGTAGCTAGAGATGACAAGAGAAAGTACGTGAAAGGTGCACACAGATCATGCTTATGCTGAAAATATATACGTTAGTTCTTTAGATTTTGACGTGAAGAATTGTGCTGTTGTGAGACTAGTAATGAAAACATGAATTCACATGGGACATTGCTCTCCTAAGTAGCAATTGGGCTGATAACTGCTTCTGATCTTATCCTACATGTATAGTATCACATGTATATATCATATATGCCCAGCAGGTTCTGTTGCTTTTTCCTCTGTTAAAATAATCAGTGGCATTGTAAAATAGCAGACATGGAGCTTTCAATCTATGTAAAGTGCGTTCAAAGATCTGGGCAAATGTTTTCTCTCCGAAACATTTTCGTGTAACAAAGCACCCCCCCCCAATCTTTTTCTATGTTACAGTGAAGATTCTTTTTGTAGCGTTAAAAGATCTTGAAGAAATATATTATTTCTGAATCTCCAGTGTTAAGTTTGGATGAAATTAACTGACTTCTCTATCTAACAAAATGCTTACATATCACCCTTAAATCACAACTTGTGCCTAGGTCCACTGAAAAGCATGAGACTACTCCTGTGCCAGAATTTGCAAAAATACCTTGTTGAGTTGAGAGGTGAAGTAGTGAAGGTCTGGACAGAGAGGTGTGAAGAGACAGATGCCACTGTGGTTTTGTCGTGAACAGCAAAGTGAAGATTAACAGGGATCTAAAGGGAAGCTGGAGGTAATTACAGTGGTGAAAGCATTAAGGCACTAAGAGACTGTGCACAACTACCGAGCTGTGACAGGTGAAACAAGACACAGTGAAACAAGCTTGTGATAGAAGGAAAAAAGTGAATTCAGTTTATTTGTGAACATAAAGGAGAGTTCATACACTTTTACAGACACACACACAAATTAGTATCCTGGCCTCCTAAGCCTTATTTTCAGTTATGTTACAGTACTGTTACCCTGTTTGGGCAGATTAAACAATATTTAGAGTTGTAAATTACACCCATATTAAGGCCTCACTAAATTAACACAGCAATACAAAGGGGCCTTAACGTAGACAAAAACCAGCACTAATTTCTCCATGATCTAACACATTCCATCTATGCTACTTTACCAAGGTTGGAACAAATCCTAACTGCTGCTCAAAAACACCTCGATCATTTTTCATCTTTCCATCTGCCTCGTCAGTTGCTTCCACTGAAACAATACTTGACCCTTTCCTTCTAGATGCTCCAGGGAGAGGGTCAAATGATGGATCTGTGTTTATAGATAACATGCGCTTGGCCTGGCTTAAGATGCTACAGTTAGGTTCTGTGAAGTTAGCAGTAAGAAAATATTTAGGAAAGGCCCTGTTTTTTCCCTGGCACGAATAAGTATATTAGAAGCAAAAGTGAAGTGAATGGAAAAATCCAAGGCTGCCTGCTAAAGCAGAAAGCCATTTACACACACGGATTATGTCAGCCAAGCATCCAAAATCTCCTCCATACTTCTGTCTTCTAGTCTTAAATTCATACTTTCATTTTATCTTACTGCTTTTTCTCTTGCTCAGACCCCCTCTCTTCCTCAGGTATGTACACACTTACAGTGACGTCGCTGGTCTCTGTACCATACTTGTTCTTCACCACAATGCTGTATTTCCCAGAGTCTTGTGTGGACACAGTCGAAATGGAAAAGCTGACATTTTTTCCTGATTCAAACCTCAAGATGCAATTAGCATCTGATACAAATGATTTTTCATTCTTCAGCCATGAGACCTCTGGGGTGGGATCTCCCCAGACAGTGCAAGAAAGATTAAGTGCCTATAGGAAAAGTAAAAAGGAATTCTGAGTCAGTAAATATCTGCTGTGTTTTTTCATGCCTGACTCTCCAAATATTCCAAGTCCCCATTTAGCTTCCTGCTTTTAGTAAAAGGATGCATACTGTCATCAGTAATCAATAATTTATGTCAGTCTTCTGTATCATAAAGGAAAAGAAGGAACTCAATTCAAAAATGCCATTAAAGCCTTTCAATATTTCATGGACCTTCTTCTCTACTCTCATAATCATTAGTAGATCTTTCTCCATGCATAATTTTTAATACAAAATCAGATATTATCTGCATTTGTGTGTTAGACCTGAAATGAGAATTTAATGAACTGTCAGATGGTTTTGTGCACATTAAGTTCACTTTATATATATATATGTATCTCCCATAAGTAAAGGAAGTGTGCCTGCTTTTTAAAATAACTAAGAACAAAGTGGCCCTGGAATATTTTGTTTAATTTAGGATTCTTTTAAACTATGCCCTGACAGCTCTTCTAACAGACTTGAAGTGTTTAATGCACTTCTGTAAAACTATTTTTAACTGAAATCAATACAGGCTTTCCTCATTCTTTGGTGTTCATGTAAGTATTTCCCTTTGATGTTAGTAATGTTCCTAAGGACTGAATTCAGTCCCACCTGACTGTAGGAAGTATCTTCACTATTAGAGAATCATATTGTTGGAGAGATCCCTTCCTCTACCTTCAGTAGGCTGGCAAGTCTCTTGGGCACACAATGTTCAGGTCTCCTTTTTTCCTTGTCAGCTAAGAAATTCATTTTTGGGAGATAGTGATACGTATAAATGATCACAGTGCCATGGGAATCTTCTCAAAAGTGTTTGCTAAAGTGAGTATCATGTAAAGAGGGAAATGTGAAAAAAGTTCACATAACAATTCTGTGGTACATAGGCCTTTCTCTGGAGCTTTATTTAGGAAGGAATTTATTTTTGTATATAGAGAGTACCTTGGTCTAAATTTAAAATGCTATTCAAAGGGGAATTTAACTTTTTCTCAGTTGGAAACTGAAGAACATTTACTACAAAGAAAATGGTCTTCAGTGGTTCATTAAGAATGGACTAAGTGATACATAAGGAATAGACAAGCTTCCACTTGACTGGAATTTAGTATCTCTTCCATTTTGTTTAAAGGCTCTTTCTAAAAATGTGTCAAAAATAGACAACTGAAGAGCACTCACATTGTTGGCCCAATATGTTGTCAAGATAAAGATGCACAATAAGAAATCTAATTAACTGGCTACCTTCCCTTCAACTCACTGCTTCTTATCTGGTGATAGTGGAAGATGAGACAGAAAAGAGATGCCCAGAAGGCTGAAATGAGCAGATAAAAAGATGGATACTTCTATAAAAATGAAAGGTTTTGTTGTCTCTGAGAACAAAATAAAAATCAAATAAATCCCACATGCCCACCTAAAGGACCAAAACGAGAACCAAAGGGAAGGGGAAGACTTTCCTCCCTCAGCAACACATAATTCTTGGTACTGAAGGAAGGAGAGGTTCCAAGTGAGAGGTGGTTCCAACTTGGTGGAAATGGCTTCTATCTAATTTCCTGCAGCACCTACAGCTGCTGACCACGTGGGGCTTCTCTCACAGCCCATTGGTGTGAATGTGGCTTTAGTTGCCATATCAGTCCATCTTTTGGAAAAACAAGGGGATAAAAAGAGGTTTTACATTTCCTTGTCTTCCTTATCACTCTGGATAAGAACATGACCTCAGCCTCAGCCAGGCAAAGCATATGGGCCCCTTCAGGTGCTCGGTATGTCTTTATTGTCTTCTGATTCTCTAGCAAGCAAGAGATCAGCACCGAGTGGCCCCAGCTGCCAGTCCACCACAGTGCTAATGAACTGATGTCCTGTCCAGACAGCTCCATTAGTGGCATCATTCAAACCTGGGGTGTTTGAAGTGGTGTCATACTCCATAAGTCAAAGAGATTCAAGCAGCAGTGATTACTCTTTTCTTCTTCTAAATCATTCCTTAAAATAGCTACATTTTCCTTAACCTTGCATCACTAGCTCCTGTTTAACATCAGCGACTCTCCTGATGTTCCCAACTCTTTTATTTATTTTCCAGTTACTAATGTGCACAGATGTATTTTATAATTCACTGTGTAGATGGTGAGATCTTTGGTTTTCTGGAAGGTAATTCCATAGCCAAGGAGAAGTGACTGTTCACTGTGACTGCACCTAGCTGTTTCAGATTCTCTGTTCTTGGGGTGAGAGATTGTCTTTGCTCATGTATGTATTTATAATACTGTGTTCAACCTGAAATCCTTATCACAGTAAAAAAGTGTGTCCTGTACTCCTGGACCCAAGGCATTGAGGCATGTGCACTTGGAGCAACGAGCAGCTGCACATCCAGACCCTTTGTGCCCCTCACTATCTCCTCTGCCTTTGACTGCAGATAATCATGAGTGGGGTAGTACAGGTGGCAGAGAGAAAAGTGTGGTTTTATTTCAAGTATTGTCATTCTTCTTTCATATTAGCACAGACTCATTCATGGGTGGATCTGTGAGGATCTACACCCCTGGTAGAAGAGTAGAATAGTGAGTTGGCAGGCGGAAGGATGTTACATGTTGCTTCTATGTCTGAAAGTGCCTGTTAGAATCCTAAGCCTCTTCTTTTAAAAATAAAGTCCACTTACCCATTTACAGGTCTCCATTAAAAGAGCCACATAGGTTTAGTTGGCCGTCTGGACACAAAACTTATGCTAGTATTCTCTGTCAGGTCAGATTCCTCCCTAATGTGAACTGACACTTAGCCTTTTCCAATTATACCACCCTGCTGAAGAGCATTTATGTCTATCAGTGGAAGCCTCTTAGGCCATCTGGAATGCTATTTGATTAATGCTTGGTAAACACTGGTTCATTCGTTCTCACCCATATCCTTCGGCTCACTTGTAAAAAGCTAATAAATAGCACCACAGTCACAATGTTAAATTTAAATTTGAGGTATGCATATGCTTGGAAGCTCAATCTAGGGATACCAATCTGTTAATATAACTCTGTGGTTATGGTGGCACTAGTATTCACAATCAAAGCTTGCAATTGCCAGACCTCTGCTACCTCATTTGCTGTTGTACAAAACCCTCAATGATTGTGCAATTTGCCTGAGTTACACAACAAAGAATTGCATTCCCCTCTCTCCAGCATATATGCAAACAATAGACAGATGAGCCAACACCACCCAAACAAACTCTGTTTTCCCTGATCACTCGCTGTCCTTCTCAAAATGATCATCTACTGAATCAAGAAACATAAGGTCAAGGATATTTGTCTCGGGTTCTGGAAGTATTTCAGTCATTTATTCAAACATTACGAATGTCCTTGCTGTCAAGGACAATGAGTGTCTGGGTAAGATTTTGCAACTCATTTTTTACAAACACTACACATTTTGCTTCAGTGAACTCGTACACAAGTTCATATCAAGTCTCTTTTGGCTGAAAGCATAAAACTAGTAATAGTTTACACCCAAGTCTACACCCTGCCAAAGCATTCTGAGAATCACACCTCCAAGCACTGATTAGCTGAGAATCTGCTAATTCATTCTGTTCCTTTGTGTATTGTATCTACAGTTACAATGCTCATACGAGTGCTCCTTACTTCTACAGCATTTTCCAAACTGCTAAATCCATTAAAGAATTTCATTTTGTAATGTCAACACACTTAATTTTCCCAGAACTGCTGCAGTCTCCTGTATGCTGGCTATGTTATACCTCACACTGTTAAGAATTTCAAAACAAGACTTTAGATTCTTAACACTTCTGTGGAGCTTATAAAACACTTTTAACGCAGCTGACCTACTGCCAGATAAAGCCAGAAATACCAGGAAGATGCCTTACTGTAATTGTCACATTACAGGTTTTCAGTGACATTCCTGTGCCCTATTTCAATGTTCCCACACACTGTGAAGAGGAACTGGCTCATGACAGAGCAGCAGGAGGTGAAGAGCACTTCTTGGTCCCAGTTCTATTAAGTGGCAACTTGTAGAAGCATTGTGCTGGGAAAAGGTTGTGAGATTGAGAACTGTCTTTCTGGGTCATCTGTTCTGTGCTCAAGCATCAATGTTCCTCTGGGAGTGCCTTACAATAATCTTTCAGCTAAACTCTTCTAATATAATGCAGTGTAACATGGGTGACTTATTTTGATTTCCTTCTTCTTTACCCTGATGAAATAGATAAAATTTTCTCCTTTGGTGTGCATGCGATTTGAGTTATTGTGGTTTACTACTTTTACACCATTTAAAAGCCAGCCTTGACAGGTGTGACTACTATGCCACATACAAGGAAGTTAACTGCAAAAGAATGACTAGCTACCAGGTAAGAAAAGGAATCAAACTTCCCTGATGCCCTGTTACCAAAAAAAAAAAAAAAAAAAATTTAACTGTGAAACCTGTGCATGAATTTTTAAAGAGCTAGTTATATAAGGAGTTTTAGTCCCAACTCACATTGTCATCTCACTTTTATCTAATTCTTAGGAAAAGACACTGCCCTGAATACATAAACCCATCTGTGCAAGTCCGTTGAATTATGTACAGAAGGCAGGGAATGAATAAATAATGTAGCAGATTTTAAAGATGGCATCTTTTTAAAAAAAAAAAAAAGGTGACTGTTTTCCCATAATTGAAAGGCTTTCAAGCTGTTGGGATGTTGTGTAAAGCTTCAGTTAATTTACTGTACCTTGCCCTCCTGGATGGTGACAACATCGGGCAAACCTCCAAGTACCCGTGCACGATCTGGAAATAAAGAAGAGATATTTTCTTTAGTGTCTCAAAATCAACTGTATGCTGGATTCTGTTTCTCTTCTAGTTCTTTCCTTTTGTCTTATTTATGTACAACTTGTCTCTGATATCTGTGCTAGCAGAGAACTATCCGGCATTTTTAGCACACCATTTGGACTTTAAAAAATGTTCAATTCACAGCAAAAGATGTGTTAATTGACGGTGTCAATCACTTGCAGAGAGGAATTAAAGTACATGTGCTGTGTCCTGCAGATTTGGACATCAATTCAGTTTTAATTCTGAGTGCACTAAAAAAATTTAAATTTTTGAGATCTGGTGCTCAGATTTTTACTCTAGTAAACTGAAAACATTGGGTGTCCACAGGGAAATGAATGACATCTGATGAAATGCTGGAGATTTGCTTTTAATCTTAATACAAAAACAGACTTCAGTCTCAGTGGCAACAGTGGAATTCCACCACTTGTATGTATCTATGTGCAAATGAGACCTGTACCTGATTGATCTAGTTTTAAGCTTAGAGTCCCAGAGAAATCTTACACAAATACAAATATCCAATCACATGCAGGCTTTAGTGCACTTGTCCTGGAACATGGATTTTGTCTGGGTGGAGCCTGGCAGAGGAAGGAAATGACTGTACAGAATGTTCCCCTCCAATGTGTTCTGTGAAAGATGTGCTCTGGAGCCCAGAGATAACAACTTTAGGAGGTCAGGAAAGGGACTGTGTTATGTCACATGCCAGCCCCTTATGGATAGTCCAGGGTTAGAAACTGAATGCCCAGGTCAGGGCAATCAGTGACCCCTTTGCCCTGTCTCAGCTGGGACTTGTAGGGATTACTGTACATATCCAAGCCCTGCTCTACCTCTCTACACATTTTTCTCAAATAACTTTTCAACTGCGAGTTCTGCCCTCATTTTTATAACGGTCAGAAAGTCATCTGCAGTGGAACAATTTATTTTTCCATGGATTCTTCTGTAAATAGGGAGAATAATTAGTTTAATAATTCAAGTTGAAGTCTAATAACTTACTCCTTAAGTAGTTAATACATACTTTTGTTTTAGTTGCTCTGTTGGAATTGACATACAGGCAAAAGTATGAGGAGATTCCAAGCAATGCAAAAGATACTGTTGCTTTCTTAGCCATTTCTGTAAGTAATGCAGAGTCATTTGACATTTTAGAACATTCAAAACTATTTCCTCCATCTTTGAAAACAAAGAGACTTTTGTGCAGAGAACATGCACAAAAGATCTCAGCAATAAAGTTAATTTTTAGAGAAGGCTAACTGGTATTGAGAACAGGAGCTTAGATGAGAAAAAACAACATAACCCGTAAGTATAATGTGATTAGCTTCAAAGTTCACCAATGTTAAATCACCAAAAGGTCACTTACTTTTCCTTGGTGTGAGGACAAGCTCATTTTAGGATGAGCACACACATATACACATGTATACATGCCCTCTCTTTCCCAACACACAACCTTCCCGGAGAAGAAGAAAACCTTCATAAGCAGTTTATTGCAACCATTGTCAAAGGCCCACTTACTTTTCTCTGCAATCGCAGCTTGCCTGGAGTTGAAAGAAAGAAAGGGAAAGTCCAATTTCAGTTAAGGTTTACTTAGAGTGATTGAAAAATAGATTATCTTTTTAACTGCCTGTAATCCATTAAGGAAAATCTCTCTCATTATTTGGCAATACTGCTTTTTCTTTGCTATCTCTCTGTTATGTAAGAGTTGCACCAAAGAAGTCACATGTCAAACTCCTACGGGCTTCTGTAGGACTAGGATTTGTTTCATAAGGTAGAGTTAGCTCCAGCACAAACCAAACAAATACTGTTATTATTTTATGGCTGCCATTACTGTATTAGATGGCATAATACTTACTTTAATCTCTGGAACTCAGCAAAGGCCTCATCAAATGCTTTGTAAAGAGAAAAAAAATTGGTTTAGAGATCATCACAAGTTTAAAATTAGAATGTACAAATAAATTTAAAATGTAGACAGCATTAAAGAAATATTAATGAATGCATGCATGTATATTGTACAAACTCTAAAATGCTGAATCAACTGATAAAGGCCATCTGGTATATGGCAGCTATCATATATACATATGAATGCATAAACACATTTTTTTCTTCTAGAAGTCAGACTTTAAGACAAAGAGAGAGCAGAAAAGTCATAGGCTGAAGTCATTTCACAGAATAGGGGAAGAAATGCACAATACACCACCTAAATGATAGATTATGGCAGTGACCTCCCAAACTTTTTATGTTATACACTGTGGATGTTACAGGCCTGCGTGCAAAGAGATTTCAGTTTCCTGACAAGTGTCTGTGAGAAAGCAAGGCTTTCTCAAGGATGCTGCAGGAAAACAATCTAAAAGTATTGTAAACTATGGTCTTGTTATGAGACCAAAGAAGAAAACATGAGGTAAGAGTTGCTAGGGCCAACCAATCCCTCCGGGGGGTGGCTGGTCAGTGAACCAATGACCTTATGTTAGTCCAGCGTGCTAAGGTATATAAGCACCTTTGTAAATACAATAAAGAGGTCGGTTTGCATCTACATAAGGCCGTCCGTGTCGTTAGTGTCCGGGCTCGCTAGCGACAATACACCCCTCTCTGAAATTTTTTTGAGCACAGACTCCCAATATATGTATATTTATTTATAGATTATGTAGATGTACTAGTGAAGTTCTGGTATTTTCTTGCTGCACCCCAGCAATGCACACTGGATTATCTTGCACACACTCCACTTCAGAGACCACTGGTTTATGGAATACAAGAGATATGTTTTTTCCAAATGTTTTTCACATCTGATTGAAGCACCACACTGATGGCTATGAGCAAGCCAAATAACAAATTTTTGTCTCCTTTGTAAATTCAGGCTAAGCTGCCATCCTGGGGGAGTTCAAACTCCTATTTTGAAAGGGAAGAAATGTATTTTTTCAGAAAGTGGAGATAGAATACGGAAAGAGCAATGTGGAGATAATTTAAAAGTTATTGCCGTTACACAAAGCTTGCAGACAAGAAGTGAACCTTTATGGACGGGAACAGCTGGGAATGGAAACAGCAGTTTGGAATGGCTTAATCTGTTCTCTAGGATCTGGGATGTCTCTCAGAGTAAAAGCTTCCAACAGTCAATCCAAATAATTTCAGCTGTTCCCCTAACAGTCCTTTCTTATGCTGGTGAAAGGTCTTGGCATCTCTGAAGAATAAGGAGTTCTATTATATCCGTCAAAGTAATACAGTAGAAAAGTATCAGAACAAACTTGCCCCTCACTTCCTCCTCCAAACATTACTTGGAAGAGAGACATAGAGAAGGCATTCAGTGCTACAACTCATATTTAAAACTGCAAATCAATGCCAGCAACACAAGGGGTTTTGTAAAATAGCTCAGAAACTGGGCTGGCATCTCAGTAGGCAAACTCTGGGTGCTTGGAATAGGAAAAAGCCATTTCTATTTTATGACTTAAGAGCACAGGCTGGGGGGAACAAATGGCACAGGCTGGGGAGAACAAATCACAGAATCACAGAATCAGCTGACTTGAAATAGACCCACATGGACCATCGATGCCAGACTGGTGGGTGCACACACAGACCCCAAAGGGTAACAGGTCTGTAGCAAGATCCCGCTGTAGGCACTCCTACCCTGCCACAGTGTAGTGCCCACATACAGATGATGTTAGCAGAGGGAATGGCCTACCTTGTCCAGAAAGATCCACTGTCTTTTTGTGTGCTGTCTTGCCATCAAAGAGTTCCATTATGTATCTGCCTTTGTCCTGTGGAGTCGGCTCATTAATCTGCAACCAGATCTGCTCCCCGGTGACACCAGTCTTCATTCGGTCTGTGAACTTAATCTGGGTATCACTACAAGGTACAAAACAACATTACCTTTTTGGTTTACTGGAGTAAGAAAAGGGACTTGCTCATGTTGAATCACTGAGCACATCTGCAGTTAGTAAATGATTTCCAAGATGCTATGGAATGCCACCATATTTTGAAACTTTTGAAGTCAAATCCTTGCTAAAACTGTGAGCCAACTGGGCAGAATTGGTGTGACAGAAAGGAAGGAAGGAAGGAAGGAGAAAAAGAAAAGAAAAGAAAGAAAGAAAGGAAAGAAAGTAAGAAAGGAAAGAAAGAAAGAAAGAAAGATAAAAAATCCCCAGAATACTTCATATATATATTATCTTACATTTATTTGAAATACTTAGGACTTTTGGTGGTACCAGGTCAAAATAGGTGCCAAGAAACAGGAAGGCCTCAAACTGCTTTCATTTCTCTGACAGAGTGCTGGTTAACATCAATGTCAATAATTACAGCCAGCCTGCTACAGCACATCCTGTGTATTCTGTGCCTCATTTACATTACTTTTTTTGAGAGATCAGTAATTCAGATTCCATCATAAATACTAACTACTACCATGTCCACAGGAAGTGAAACAGCAAAAATAGTAATAATAGATTTGAAGGGATCTAAGTTGTTTACTACTCTGGATTTTCCAGTGGATGCTGTTTGTGCTGGCTGAGAACTCAAAGCTGTCATGTGGATTTGGATGTGAAACTCCCAGTAATTTTATGGGGAGCTGGGCATTCAAATTCTTTTTTAAAAATCTCCGTTCTTCTGTCTGCCTTGATTAGGTTCGTAGCGCTTGCAGGAGGGGCTGTCTGGATTCTACTGCCCCGGGCATATGCTGGAATTTGCTTTGCCTCTTAAAAATGAAGCCATGCATTAAGAGGACATGCCCGCTTGTCCCAGTTCCAGTGAGTTGTGGCTTCTAGACAAGCAGACCTCCAGGCAAGGTATCTCTGAACCTGTGGTGCTGGCCTCCTTTGAAGCCTGACGGTCTCTCAGGTTATATTTGTGTCACTCCTTAAAACTGAGTCAGAGAAAGATGCAGTCCCCACTAGGGAGGTGGGAAGTGCTCTGAAGCAGCAGGTCCTGCTGGCACCCTATGGTATGGGACTATCCGTTTCATGAGAGAAACCACAGGAGGGGCTGGAACCACCACACCTGACTCTTGTACTGGTTTCATGTGAATGTAATTGGCTGAAACTAACTCATATGACATAAGGACTCGTGAGAGATGAGAAGAAACCTGGGCCTCCTCTCTCTCACATATCCAGGTTTGTTCAGAATCTGTAAAAACAAATTTTCACTGAGTTTTGTCAAGTTTTGTGTACTTACTTGTGCACCCAGCCTACTCTCAAATCTTCCACATAATAAGTAACATAGGAGTACAGTCTGATACCCTCAGCTGTGCTCTGGATTTTCAGGTCTGTTGCAGATAAAGCTGAAAGAAGAGCACATGTTTTTATGCAGCCATACAGCGATTCATTGAGTGCCACAATGAGTCATTCATTCGAAAAAAGAATTAAGTGCTTACCAATCCTTCTGCATACTTCATTCATCAGATCTGCAAAAGCTGTGGAAATAAAATCCAGAGACTAAGACTCTGTCTGCAGTTCAAGCACAGTCAATAATAGGACAAGTACTGGCTCCGAAATATTCTCCCCAGTAGGTTTGAAAAAACAATCTTTGAAAAAGCTACCTTTTAAAGCATATTAGAAATCTGAGGAATGCAGAAATGTAGCCTGTTATTTCACAGTTTCCAGACTTTATTCAAGTGCAGCCTCGATGAATACTGCTGCAGCTGAACAAAACTATATTATATAATTGTTTTCTGTAAATGACACTATTCAGCTGGAATGCTAACCCACCTATATACATTCTAATGGATAGGAGTGAAATGTTAAAAATATAGTAATCACAATGAGTGGAAAGGCCCCTAAATAATTGGCGAAACATAACAACAATATGAAATCTTTTAAAATTATCTAGTTTTATAATTTTTGCTATACTTGTAGGCTTCTTAATAACCCCCTGAGGAAATCTGTTATCATTTTGCTTAGCATTAGTCATCATATGCCTGCAAAATTATACAGAATCCAGATGCAATAAGCTGTATTCAAATGTCATTTGAACTGAAAAATCTCAGTTTTTCTAATCAGATGATCTTGTATACAGGAGGAACAAAGTCACAGGAAGGCAAGATGTGCAGATGCCTGTATTACCCTGAACCCACGTCAGTCAGGCTATCTGCTGGTGTGGCTGACAGCATGCAGACTCTGACCTGTGTCCTTAAGCTTTAGCTCACTGGAGTCCTTTCCTCTGTCGTCCTTCAGTATGACTTCGTAAGTGCCTGCATCTTTCTTAGAAAACTGCAATATTATAACAATAAAACCAGTTTTCAGAACAGGGACTGTAGAATAATCTAGATTTTACTTCTGGACCCAGCTGATGTCCCGTCCCTGTCCCCAGGTGCCTGAGGTCTGGGGCTGTCCTGGTGCCCCTCAGCTGCCCTGCTCCTGGCTGGGGTGGTGGGATGGGCTTTGGCAGGGCATCCTGGTACACAGGACCTTGTCCCACTCCAAGTCTGCCGCAAGGCTGGGTGCGGACCGGACCCCTCTGGTGACTGAGAGTGTGGTCCTCTGAAAGCCTGAGTGACGAGCACTTTTCAAGTGTTATTCAAAATGGAAATGTGGTCTCAATCTGTTGCTGAACTGACATGCAAAGGAAGTGACAAGCTTATTATCTCTTCTGTCACCATTTCCTGAAAACCCGAACAAGCAGTTACAGACAGACATTTGCTTTAGCTAAAACACAGACGCCTTGTGAGCTTTTCCATTTTTAAAACCCACTTCCTTTTTCAATTGTTCCGCTGGAGTATCAGATTAGATCATATCATTCATCTGAATTCGTAACACTAGCTTCAGCTGAGGGCTAATGAGGACAGTCACTCACCTCTGATATCAGCAGAGTACACACACCATCCTTAAAGTCATGTTCTTCATCTACCATTATCTCCCTGTCATCTTTGTACCATACAATGTGTGTTTCCTTCTTAATATTAGCCACCTAAGATGGATGAAAACCACATCACAATTATTCTTTTTATTTGAGCAGGGGAACTCAGTGTTGCATGGGTGAGCGTGTTCCATGTGTTAGCTTATTCAGATCTCTCTTAAAAGAAGCTGCTTTACAACTTGATTGCAGTGAGTTACTGCAGGCCTCCCTTTTAAGATGAGGGAGGCAAGAGGGAAAGTAGCAAGGATGAAAACAGAGAAAAGGAGCCCAAGGAATGAGTAGAACCTGCCCAGGGGATTTCTACATGCGTAAACACGCAAAAAATTAGTAAATCCCTGAGTTTACAAAGACTATAGTTGTTCCTTTTCGAGTGCCTCTCTCTGAGTGGGTGGCTGATACACCTGAAGAAAGAAGTTCAAGCTATTTTCCAATGTATTTTGTTACATGCAAAGAGCTGTCGCCCCAGCATGATTAACCTTCAGAGGCTCTGTCACTGTCCAATGTGCAGCTGGGAGTACAAAAGTGAAGAGCATGTCTTTAGTTCCTTCCCAACCTCATCATCTAGGTGGTGGTAGACCAATGTACTTTGGACATTGTACCCAGTGTTTTCTTTGCTCCTTACCTTACATTTCAACATCACATTACACTCATCGGTAACTTCCCATCCCAATTTATCCACGAAATGAGGACCTGTTTAAAATGACAGGTATATTTTTAAAGGTCACATCAATGGTATTCATGATGCAAAATAAAAGACAGATGCGTTTTACTTGTCAAGAACACTGTTATATTTTAATGTGGTTTTATTTTTCCTGTTTCTGCTTCAGAAGAAAGTAACCATGTAACAGAACAAAATCCATCTATTTCAAATTCACTATATAAACAAACTCTTAACAGACTAACACTTATGTGATTCTTATAAATATTCATGTTATCACCTTGTTTCCTGTGCCACTCTTTTCTCTGGAAATCTGCTTCATCCCGTAGCTTCTTGAATACTAGGAATTAAAACCAGTAAGAAATACAAGGTTAAACGTCATGTGCCATTTGTGCGGTGCTGAATGTCACCGTAACAGTTTGGTGTAACTCTGTCCCTTGGATGTCAGTGGGAATCTGGCCATAGGATCAGGTTTTCACTGAACGTTCCAGAGTGTCAGAAGCCAATTACAGCTAACTCAACTTTCCTAGCTGCTTGCAGTCATCAGGAGTTTAATGTGTCCTCTCTGATGATGTGCAATCCCCCATTACACAGCTCCTGGTAGGAAGGCAAATGAGAGGCAGCAGAGTCAGCAGCTGCTCAAGCTCTAACAGGTGCAGCTACTTGTACCCGGCTGAATGGGCTTTTTATATGGGAAATTTTCATTCCACCCATAGGAAAGCAAACCACAACATGCTGCAATATTTTACATTTCTGTAACAATTCCCATTCCTCCCATCACTTCAAAAATTTCAGTTCACACATGTGCCCTGTCCCGTAGGAGGCAGGAAAACTGTGACATAAAAAACCTGCAACATCTGTTGGTATTGAAAAGAGTGGAAAGTGAAGATGACAACTGAGATAACCTCAGTAAAATTTCTCCAGCCCCCTGTGTAATACAGATTAGCCTACCATCACCGATGAGGACAAGGCTAGATTGATTGGTTGCTTTTCCATCCTGCAGCTGGAAAGTGTAAGTGCCTTCATCCTTGTCCTCAAGTTTATCCATAATCATTTCGACAAGGCCAGTCTTCTGGTCCACCTTCATTTTATATTTCTTCAGGAGTGGAAAGTAAAGCAACAATTAATACATATCAGAGACAGAAAATATTTGTGAAGTGTTATATGGTCTCTTTAGGTGAAATTATGTTTTCTTTATTTGGATTCCCACTTATTCGGGTTCCCATTTGTTCAGATCCCTGTTCTATTTTAGATTCACTACCACTAGCTCCAGCTCCAAATGTACAACCAAATAAGTAATTCTGTTTATTTACTGATGCTGTACAAGCACATGACATGCTTGTTGTACAGTGAATACTATGTTCTTTCTTCTTCATTAGAAAGGTTTAGATTTGCTTCTCTTCAGAATAACACTTTCTTTGAGGATTGATTGTATTTTATACAGTTGTGTCTAGAATGCTCCATCTCTGCCTTCTATCTGATATCAGTGTTGCAACAAAAGCAAGCCATGGTCTGTCTTTGGAAGTAATAAGTTCTGGTGCTGGAAACAACCACTTGGGAATTTTTCCATGATGTAGTAAATTCCTTCAAAACACAAAGAGAGGAGAGAACCAAGCACAAGGGTGTTCTAGGGCCATAGATGAAGGAGATAGGATTAATCTGGGCTACTGCAGTGATTCCTTGAAGACCACAGTTAACAGAACATGTGGTACTCACAAAGGTGGCAGGAAGGCATTAAACTTCCCTTTTAAAATGCATCCAAGTAGAATTCATCTGGAGCTCAGAACTATGGACAAAATCTTTCTAATTATGCTTTCCATGACATATGCTACTTCTCATGAAAATGTATCAGAGTGGAACACTAGTTGAAAGCATATTGAAGACAGAGACACTCATTGATATTCATAAAAATGCAAACACATGTAAGTAATGGAAAACCTTACCTCTCCATTGAAAATCTCTTTATCATTAAATACAAAGTTGGCCTTTGCATTGCCAGACAGTTTTTCAGCTTGCAGCCAGAATCTCACTTCTCCTTTTTCCAAGATTTCCACTGCCAACTCAGAGGTAAGTGGGACAGCTACAAACAAGATAGAAAAGAATGAGGCATATATTTCGCCTGTGCCTCAACAACTGCTGTCTTCTGCAAGGCCACTTATCCCTTTCACGCTTGGCTACTGCAGGCGAGGTAACTAGCTTATGATAGCTCTGTGTATAGACAGGATGCCTCTCCACCCACATATACATAGGATGGCAGACAAGATTTAATCTTTTGATCCTTCCATCACAAGGTCTGTTCAAACTGAAAGTGTTCAGGATTTGAGTTAAGCTCCTTTCTAATACAAGGCTACTTCAAATGCAAACTGCAAGTATCTGTGCAGCATTATGTGAGTCTGGATGGTGCAGACCCATGTTTAATGAGTTGTCTACTTATATTACTGTAAGACAGTGAACTGACTCAGAGGGAGAAAACCAAATAAACACAAAAAAACTCCAAACACAAAGCTAGGTCAGAAAGTCAGCTGCTGGGCTGCAGGCTGGGAGATTTTTTAAACACTTTGATCCTCTGCTGAGTGGAACCTCCAGCTCCAGAAGTCACCAAGTATCACAACATTCTCTTAGTCTTCCCAGTACATTTTGTTTTCCTATGAATAATGGAAACTCCCACCTATAAACCAATTCATTGAGTCAACAGGCGAAAAAAAATCATGTACTATGCCATAGGTAATATTAGTCTCTCTTTTTTTAGTTAGTTCCTGTTAGTAACAGTCCTCAGCTTGCTTTCACTTTAACTTTTCTTTAAGATACCATAATCAGCAACATTGAGCATGAGCATTTACACCCTGATATTGGGGCATATTGCTCATTTTATTGACTTCCGTCATTTTATCCATCTGAGTGGATGCCCAGATTCTCAGTAAAAATCATACTCTCGGAATTACGTGTGCTGTGCGTGAACTCCCCCCCAGGCTCTACTTTCTCAGCAGTGTAAAGTCTGCATTGCTAGGGTGCAGCATGGAACAGCTGGGGACAGTGCACAAACAGGTTGCAAAATGTGTGGTGACATGGTGTGGTGACAGTGTAAAGACACACCTCCCGGGGCAGGGTGGCTTCTGTGGCTGGTGTATGCAAAGGCTCAGCTTCAGCAGGAGAGGACTGGGACCAAAGCAGTGTCTGATTTCTCTCATCTTTCTGCTTGCACTGTTCTAAATGACTGGGGTGCCTTCTGGAGCGCAGCTGCCATCCCACCCCAATGCCAAACAGACTTAGGGGGTGAGGACCCCTCAGCTCTTCCTGTGCCGCGCTCACCCCTTCTCCCTCCCACACCTCACACCCAAATGTGTGCTTTTGGTGCCTGAGCGGCACAGGCACTGTTTCTGGTAAAAATAAAGCTTCTGTGAGGTGAGGCAACAGTCACAGGGAAACAAGGGAATTATGAAGAAGACACAGGCTTAAATAGAGAGGGAAAAGCCTGGAGCCTGGAGGGGCAGCATTGCCATGAGGGAGCGGGGCAAAGACAACCCCACAGAAGTGCGTCCCAGCTGTGCGAATGGTCCGTGTGAGCCTTCCTCGCCCAGTGCACCACTCCGTGTGTAAGAAACAGAAGAAATCTCAGGGCTTGCATAATTTCTCAACACAAAGCAACTGAAGTGCTACAGGAAGCAAGTGGGAGTGTGAATAGACATCAGGCTGCACTGCTTTTGTCTCACTGTCAGCTCTACAGCAATTTTAAACCCCCACTTGGCTTGCCTGTTATTAACTAAGAATATCTTAGTCTAACATGGAAGAGAGAAAAAGTATCTCAGCAGCTGTTAAATAAAGGGCTGGAAGGAGGCAAAAGGATTCTTTTTTGGAGAAAAGGCTGTTTGCTTCTTGGCCCAAAGGAACTGGACAAATCTGCATTACAGTCTGACATAAGCAAAAGTCTAATTTTAAAATATTTCCATAAGCACCGACGGCTATTTTAAGCATTTTCCAGTGGTTTTACATCCTATTTGTATAGCATCACAAATTACTGGCAGCATTTGACCAGGAGTCCTCAGGCAGTTGCTAGATTGAGAAGTTGGAAGAATTTCTTTTTACCTAGCACCAACACACTATTGCACCCATCTGTAGTTGTGTTCTGTAAGGCTGTTTTTCAAGCAACCCATTTTCCCATGGAGTTACTGGCTGCAGGTGTTCCTAAGCAGAAGTTCCCTTAATTGCTGCTGAGAAGTACAAACAGCTGAATCTCAGCACCTAGTTGTAACTTTTTTTTTTTTTTGAAGTGTACTCAGGGCCTGGACTGGCCAAAGCAAATTAGACAGTTTCCTCCTTAAGGATACTTTATACAGTGATCTCCTTTTTTTTTGCCTGTGCCTTCTGGAATCTCATGTACAACTATATGTGTGCTGTTACCTAATAGAGTGCAAAAAGATGACACAATCTGTGTCCTGAGGAGGTTATTTTGTGACGTTAGTAGTGAACACAAAGTGTGGAAGAAAAATGAGAAGGGAAGGGTTGGGGCAAATAAGGTCATGCAACAGCAGTAAGATTTTGTGATGACTGACTTTCGGTGTGAAAATATAATTAGGAGAAAATAATTGGGAGGAGCAGGAGTAAACAAGGGGATGTTTGGGCTGTTATTAAGTTATCAAAAGGTGATACAATATGTTGAGAAGAGTAGAGCTGATGAGGAAAAGATGCAGAAGGAAATGAGAAAGAGAGATGATGTAGGCAAAAAGAAAGGCCATTTCTGTAGCCAAGTATTGGCTGGGCTGAGAGGTGCAATGTGGGCTGAGCTGGAAGAGGTGCCAGGAGTTCATGTATAAAGCTGAAGATTTTTAAATGTAGGCAAGAGTTTTAGTGCCTGGAATGAAAAAGAAGAGAATGTAGTGGGAGAAGATGAGACCTGGTTTAGGTCTCATCTTGTGTGCACCGGAATTCATTATGCAATCCAATATTACTTTTTCCCCCATTTATTCAAGTAGCATTCCAATGAAAGTAACTAAATTGCGCTACTACCAGGATATCAAAAAGGTATGGGAGGTCTGTAAAGTTGGCAAAAATACCATCTCAACAGTAAAAAGCATGTTCATATTGCCAAGTGTTCCAGGAAAGAGGGAGTGAATTAATTTCAGCAGAAAAATTCTGTATTTATAGATCATTACAGCTGAATTTACCTACACTTGCCTACTTTGTTAACCTTAAATTTGACTTATATTAACTTTGGATGGAGCAAAGTTAGAGAATCTTTCAGATTCTGGTTTTCAAATCAGGTTAGGTGTGCTGAGTAAATACTAAAGCCTATTCTGCAGAAGAAGCCAATATGATACTTATTTTCCAGCTGTTATATAGACTTATTATATGCCCAGACCAGTAGCCTGCAGCAGTTTGGAAAGAATATCACTAATACACAAATGTAGTGAGAGAATTAAAAAAAAAAAGAAAAAAGAAAAAGAAAAAAGAAAATGAAAAATCTTAGATTTTTCAAATCAAACCCACTTCCTCTTGAAATTACAATAGTGACCTCCCTATCTGATGGTGGCAGGAGCTTTGTGATCATAGACTCATTGAATGGTTTGGGTTGGAAGGGACCTTCAAAGGTCATCTAGTCCAACCCCCCTGCTATGAGCAGGGACATCTTCAACTAGACCAGGCTTGTGATACCCCACTGCACGCAAAGCTCTCCCCTACAGACATGATTGAATTACTTACTTGGGAATTTGCGTTCATGGCTCAGAGCAAGCAGGCGTTTCATTTCTGCAAAAGACATAAAAGCAGTAGTGTGAGGTGTGTGCATGCCCTTGGGATCTGAGACACGGCAGCAGGGAAAAACAGATGTGAAAACCAGGCATGCTTAGTAGGCACTGTGTCTACCTTCCTCATCAATTGTGTGGCTTGATGAAACTCCATCAGTGTCCGTAACAATACAAGAATAAATTCCCAAATCCTCTTCTCCAAGATCCTTAAAGGAAAGTTTTGACCTATAAGGGGAGAAAAAGTGTTAAAAAAGAGTTAAATCTGGCTGAACCAAACTCCTCCTTTAGATCTATACCAGATTTAAATAGCCTTGCATTAGCTTTTGCTCTGACTGAACAGGCAAATGCGTGGCTCTATTGACTGAAAACCAGGGTAAGTTCTACCATGTGTGGTACAAATGGCGGTGGCACAGAAAACCCCCATGTTGTCAATCTCTGATGACCCTGGAAGGATATTGTAAGTACAGGCTGACTCAGTTTCCATGTGCAACCCCACGACTGTGGTGAGCCACTGTTCCTTCCAACATGGCTTCTGTCACTAGAAGAGCACACAGGCCCTTCCCGGGCTGAACGTGTGCATTCGCCTGGTCTTCCTCTGGGAAAAGCCTGAAGAAACAGAGCAGGCCTGGAGACCATTATGTAAGCTACTAAATCAGGCCATGGTGATGCCATCATAAGAAAGTCTTGCTTACTGCAGCATTTCCAAAGATTGCAGCTGCATTACACGGCAAAAGCATTTTGCAAGCAGCCGGATAATTTTATTATTTTGAAATTTAAAATAATAGCAATAATAATAATAATCTGCCTTGATTGACAGGTTCACATGTTTTCTCTCTCTGTGCCTAAACATCACTAAATTGCCTGCAGAGGAGGCCTGATTCATTCTGTGTGAGCTACAATTTCCAGTTGGTCTGTGTATGGACTTACCGGACAACAGCATATTCAGGAAGTAGCCTTCAAGTAACAGAAGCACGTTTAACTCTACCTGAGGTCACACATCAAAAGTCTGGATTTCTGTGACAGCCTAGATCTCTCAAACATGAGACTATTTCTACCCCCAAGGGTCTTACTTTCCGCCTTTGGTGTCGATGTTCAGTCGAGAGTCATCCTCAATTGGTTCGTAATTCTTGGACCAAACAAATTTAGAGTCTGGAGACATCTGATCACATTCAAAGTTCAAGGAAATGACTCCATTGTCATCTACATCAACCACCACTTCCTTGGTTCCTTAAAGAGAAGAACAAGGCAATTCCAGTTTCTCAGAGAAGTCAGCAAACAAATTTGTATAGATATCATTCAGAAGGTGGATTAAGCAGATCCTTGCCATTTTCTCAGCTGGAACATAAATTGCTGCACTCATTGATACCCATGGTCTTTGATTCACAGGATCAGTTCTTTTTCTAATCCACAGATTAAAAAGCATCATAAATCAACTGATTTATTTGAGTGAATCTAAGCATCTAAGCACATATGAGAGTTATGATATTTGCTATGAAAAACCTGAAGGGGGGAAAGAAAAGCAAGCCTTTAAATCCACAAAATGTTTGAAATATTAAATAGCAATACATCCCATGGTAAAGTGTAGCTAGAGCTTTCATTATGCTGTGTGAATTTCCTGTTCTCTAATAAGGTAAGAGCTATGAAGACAATAATGTGTAAATGTGGGCATTTGAAGAGGTACAGGAGGCAGAAGAGGAAATAGTCGAGTTGCCCCAGCAGTGCACATTTGTGACTGAGGCACATTTTCAGTGGCACTGGCTTCACTCAGGGAGGTTGGTTTAATTGCTGTGCTTGGCATCCAGCCCTGCTGCCGTCTGCACCATTAATCCTGGGCCCACAAAGGGAGTGAATATTTGCAATTAGCTGCTTAAGTCACCCACCCTGTTCTGCCAGTACCTTCAGTCCTTGAGCTGGATAAGGTGACCCAGTTTGTCCTTTAAAAGGCCTCAGGGGTGAATCCCAGGTCAGCAACCTGAAGGCACCTCTATCCTGCTCCCTCACACCCCAGTGGGTGACGAAACTTCATCTGGAATTTGGGCAACTCAGCAAGCTCATCATCTGTGTCATTAACGTGCATTTCAACAACTTGTCTGAGAATGTCAGGGAGAGCATGTGCGCTGAGAGGTGCTGGAGAACATCCAGCCTTCTTTACTGAGCAGCTCTGAGCTGGATCTCACATCTGAATAGGGCACTCATGTCCTATTACTTGGGCTAAGACAATCCTGGGCTGCCCAGAATACTAATGACACACTTTCTCCACAAAGTATTGTACTTTGAAGACAAGAGCCATATTCCTGACATTGAGATTAAATGCTTTATTTTCAGCATAATTCTTAATGACCCTCAAGCATACAAGGAGATTTCTGTGTTTCATCATCCTAACACTATGCACGTCTTTTCCAGCACTGCAAGCAGCTCCTGTAATGACAATTTCTGTACACACAGCTTTCTTAGTCCTTACAATTTGCCATAAGTGTTTAATGAAAGATGAGATTAATATTCCCATTTTGGTACTGTTATGTACCAGCCCTTGCAGTAGTGAAGCACGTTAAGAACCAATATATGATAAATGAAGTTTAAAGTCTACAAATATTTTACTAGGCAGCAGTATATTTGCAATTTTTTGTTATAATTTAATTTATTATATGCAAAATTCATCACTTGAAATCTCATTAGTGTTTATTTTCCTGTAGGTCATTAGCACATGAATCTTTTGATGGCAGTTTATGTGATGTGGAAAGAATTACAGCCATCTATTGTTCATTTGAACAATAGAATATTTTACATTTGTTTTAAAGAATTCTCAATATGATAGCAATGCATAGCATTTATTTCCAGAAGGGATGCTGGAATTTACCTCTAATACTTATATGAGTAAAAAAAAAAAAAATTGTCTAAATTACTGACCGTATCGGGAGACCTCTCTCCACCTATCCTGCAAAGTGGAGCCAAAGAAGCTGCCATAGTACCAGCAGTCTTAACTTCCTTCCTCTAGACAGATTGGTGGTTTCAACATATCATCCAGACTTTCTCTTATAGTCATAATAAGACATAAAAGACTTAGATGTCATATCAAATCTCCATTTATCTAAGCATTTTAGTGCATTGAAAGGAAAGAAATAACATGACACAAAGCAGACATCTTCCAAACGCTGGAGGTAATGCCATCATTTTGAATACAGCGAGTCAGAAAGGTTGAATGGGACAGGGTTTCAATAATTTCCAAGTTTCAAGCCCTTCTCAAGTGAGTGATGCAGGCTCATAATCTAATTTTGCTTAGTACCAAGATAAACAAGGACTGAGAGCAGCAATGGAGAATAGTTGCAGTCTGGTTTTGGATTTCCCTTGTTTCCTGTGAGATCACATATACTAAAGTGCTTTTGTCAAAAGCCAAAGTTACAGCTCAAAGGTAGCCTGGATTGATATTTGTATATGTGATTGGGTTTTTAAATTTAATTTTAGAAGGTAACTGTACAAATGAAATGTTGTTTTCAAAGACAAGAAGGTGTATGCAAAGTACCACATCATTATATTTACACATTTTATTGGATAAAGAAAACTGGCACCCTTTGTATGAAAGCAGGTATTTTCATTCAGGATTTTATTTGCTTATATTCTTTAGAAATTAAATTAGATATCTCAGTTGTCTTGCAATTTTACACATTCACCAAAAGTAGCATTCCAGCAGGAATTGTCTAGAGCGACCTGACAATACTTTTTCTCCATCCAAGATGGTCATGAAGGCATGATTTATTGGGCAACACCAAAAGACTTGTGGTAATTTTTAAAAAATGGTATGATTGTTTTTGAGATTTTTGTGGTTTGAGTGAGAAAAGTGGAAGCCTGTCAAAGAGACTGCTTTCTGAAATAATTGTTTTTAATAAGTTTTTGTACTTTCTTAATACCTTTAAGAAGCTTAGTTTGGGGGATGCCGTATCAGCAGGCCTCAGCTCAAAATATGGGTCAAGTAGATTTGTACAAGTAAGTAATTTTCAGCTTCCCTGGGTTTTCACTGGGCCAAATCCTGACTTTCTGGTGATGCCTCAGATGTTATAGCTGTGAACCCTCCTTCTCTAACAGTGAGGTCTGTAAACCAAATGTTCCACTCATGTTCATAGCCAGGTGGACATGAACCTTATTTGAGTGAACACTGAAAACAACACAAATTTTTTGGTCATGATGGTCATCTTCACAAGAGAACACTTGAAGCTGGTTATCATCATAACTTTTTATCAGAAGTATGACACACAGCTATTAACCCTTGATGAAAACAGATTAGTAAAGCCAAAAGTTTTGGACTAATAGTGGTTTGATTGTCTTTAAGGAAGTGGTCGCTGTACATAAACTGTTTTCAGGAATAAATTCCTAAGTTTTGCCTCACTCCACTTGCAGGTGATGGAATAGCCCTTATGCTTCAGCAGCTTATAGATCTGAAATTATGACTCCTATATTTTTCAAAGATCCAGTTCCAAACCCTTCTTTCTCACACACCCTTTTTTTGTCCTCATACCCCAATCTAACATGCTCTTAACTACCACTCCTTCCAGTCCCCCCTTCGTGCCCCAGCCTCACTAGCAGTTACCACAGTTTCCCCACTCTGAGTTTTCCAGTTCTTTTACGCCCCCAGCTTCAGACCTCCTTTTTCAGACTTTCTTGATTTATAGCCTCACTGAGAGCTAACTCAATGCTTGTTAGAATTTTTGCTGCCCTGGTCATAAGGACCAGGCATCTATGAGAGCTGGGCTAGTGAGGCAAACAGAAGATGTAAAAATGGACCTGGGGGTCAGAAACAGGGAAGGGATCCCAGGAAAATGCTCCTGAGGCACCCAGGGTGGGAACAGGAACTGGTGATCACAAGTGATGTCTGTTCAATGCCTCACAATGCCTCACAGTCAATAGCATCCCAAACAAACCCTGACTATTTCTCCAGGCAGGAGCAGCTTTCAGCCTTGGTGCACAGGCAGAGTAGCCAGGTGTTTGCCCAGGTAGCCACCTCCTTTGCCTGTGCCCTTGCACTGATACTTGTGCTCCCCGTGTCTGGCTGCCCCCAGCCCCTGTGCTGTCCTGTCTGCCCACTGCCTGCCTCCATGTTCTTAGAAACCTTCCCAGGTGAGATCAGGTATGAGAGTCTGCAGGTGTAGGAAAGGAACCTGTCAGAGGAGAAGAGGGGGTAGGGTGGATTTAGGTTAGGTTGTACTCTTGTGCCTTCTTACATCGTACTTACCCTATACTAGATTTGGTTAAAATATCTGAGAATTCATTTTTCCACCCTGTAGGACCCTGCACTTCAAAAATAGTCTATAGATGAGTGAGCCACAAGTCCATGCTTGTGTTTTTTGTTAGGGACTTAGTGACAAAAAGGTGTTGTGTCTGACCAAAGTCACCTATGTTACCTGTATGGCTAAATAAACGCCAGGGAGTTCCTGAAATTCCAGGGATAGAGATGCTGCCTCTGCACTGGTTCCTGTATTTCTTGCTGGGATTATAGACACACTGGAGCCAGCCTTCAAGGACGGCTCCAACAAAGAGTGGCACTTGAGTGCCTACTGAAAGTGGTCTCCAAAGTGGCATCAATGTGCTTTTAAAGCCTTTATTTTAAAGACCAAGGGGAAAAAAGTAGTTTCTGTTACCCTTTCCTGAGGGACATTACATAAGGAGGATGATAAAGCATAAACAATTGGTTTAATGTAGGAAGGGCAAAATTTACATGTGTAGTATTGTTTGGTTGAGCTGATCTTTGTGGGTCCTCTGCTTATGCACCTACCTATAGATCCATGCAAATCTTACAACTTCATTTTATCTTTATATTCCTGAACCTGTAGTTACAGTAAGAAAATCTGTTCTGACCTTAAAATATACCAGACAAGAAACTAAATATATATGACTGTCAACCCATATTTGCTTCCTAAAAGAGCTTGACTTGAGAGTGGTCAGATTCTTGGCATGTAGCCTGCAGGTAAACACATTGCACCAACAGGGACCTGTGTAAATATAATGAAAAAGAGGAAGTATTTATAACAAACCTGGTCGTGTTTCAGCTATGACAGCATCTGTGACATCTGATGGTTTCCCAACACCAGCCTGGTTTGTTGCCCGCACACGAAACACGTAGCTCACACCTTGTGTTAGGCCATTGATCTGGAGGAACCAAATATACATAGAAGATGTGTTGCAAAACACTGATTTTAATTTCATGTTTATTAAGACCAGTCTGGATATTTGACAATTCCATTTCTTATCTTGTTTTGTTTTGGTTTTTTCCAGTTCTCTTTTTTTAAAAATTCAATTCCAGAGTAACATGACTAATCTGTGTGTCTTGCTACTTCCTTGTGTGCATAGCTAACATTCAGGCAGCGTCATTACTGTCATTGATTTCCTTGCAAAAGGAGCATTGGTTTTGGAACAGGATGTTTTTAACTCGTGTACACTGACCTCTGAAACATCATAGTCTTTTACTGCAGATAAATGCTGGCTTTTAAAAATAAAATTATCAGGGTAATAAGTGCCAGCCACACCTATTTAGAAAAAAGAGGGCATTTAATTATATAAATTTAATTGTAGTGACTTGAGGAATTACACTGACATTATAACACCTGTGAATACTCCTTTAAAACATATATGAAAGAATCACACTTTAAAGTAAGTTGTCTTTCAAATATTCTGAAAAGCATAAAAATAGCAAACCTACTTCCAACGTATCTCTAGAACTGAGCTACTGCTGATCCCTTATTTAGAAGTTGTTCCACAAAATTATGTATCATAATAGTGGAAAAAGCTTGGGTTTAACTTGCTGTGAAATATGAGGAGAGGGTACTTTGTAATAGAAAGGATCACTTGCCACACTATCACAACCTCTGTTTTTGTGCCATCTGTTTTTGTATATTGATGCCCTTCGAGTCAGAAAATGCTAGGGATGTTTCTTGTGTTAGAATGGTATTTGGTTGTAGCAGTGCTTACTTTTATTTTTAGGCTGGTCAGTTTGTCATCTGAGTTACTGTCTTGTCTGTCTGTACAGGTATTACATGCGCGTATCCTTGGCACAACATAGCCTGCTAAGTATTCCATTAAGTGGAACCATGATCAGCACAGGATGTTGCTGTCAAAGACTGACTTCCTCAAGGTTATGCTGCTATAGCAGTATTTGAATCTTCAGCTATTTACCTTCAAGAATTTCTTTTGAAGTGGCTTTTCATTGACGCTTCTCCAGTGTTCCTCCTTTGCTTCAGTTTCCTTCATGTCAACATAATAACCAACTACGGGACTACGACCAGAATAAACTGGTTCCTTCCACAGTAAAACCAGAGAGTCCTTCCTAACTTCTGTGCATTTAACATCATGGGGTGGTCCTGAAACACAGAAGTTGGAGTTGTGGTGTCAAAATAAATCCCAAATGGACCAATGCATAGGACTTCAAAAACCAAAACCAAACAGAACCCAGAACCGTACACAAAGCTTACATAATGTTTAGCTCCTCTATGTCATATCTAGGCCTGATGTAAATACAGCCCATGCCAATTAAAAAGACTAGCCCAAAACCCAATCTAATTGGTTGAGAGTGGTATCTTGATCAAATATTCATGAACATACAAAATCAACAAATAATCTCCAAACTCGGGGAAATAAGTTAATTATTAAGCTACTGTGCTGCTTCAAGGACTGCTCTAAAGTCCACTGAAGTCAGTGAAGGTTGTTTTCATTCACTTCAATGAGTATTGAAAGGTCAGGGGTCTGGCCTTGTAGGGATACATTTAGATAAGGATTACAAGACCTCACTCTTCTCTGCCTTGTACCTTAGACAGGTATTTATGTCTAGTACTTAAACTAGAAAGCAAAGTGGCAGACACAGCAGAGGAACCAAACAGGAAAGATAAAAAGAAAATACCAAGCTGCTTGTAAAATGCTACTAATTAAATAGGGATTATGTAATGCCTCATTGTAACAGTACTAAATCAAAGAGCTGAATATTGGAGCCTGGGCATGAACTTCAGTGCCCCACTGACTCCCTGCAAACTGACTGCATTAGAAAATGGATCCCAGAGCACCCCTGGGCTGTGTCCCACTCAGGATCCTACCAGGTACAGCAATGGTCCACTCTTCACATTTGAAGGGCTTGCTGGGTTGGGAGGGTGTCCCAACCCCAGCCAGGTTAGCAGCAGCCACCTGGAACTGGTACACCATGTTTTCCTTCAGGTTTTGGATCTGCGGAACCAGGAAGATGGAACTTATTAACTTTAGATTAAGGTGTGAGAAGAAAGTCACAAAGACAATTGTTGAACACATGAGCATGCTTTTAAGTGTGCCTGAAGATGAAAGTGTTATTGACATCTTAATGTGGTAACAGTCTTGGCTTTTCTTCTGATCAGTGGTGGAGCACGCATGAGTGATCTTAGCACACTCAAATTGTAAACCCCTTTTTCTATTGATAAACACTTTGGTAGTCAGGGAGGAAACAGGTTGTTGCTCAACAACCATCTTAGTCTGTCTCGTGGTACGGAGTCACTTAAGGCAAGAGTTGTCCTCACAGTGGGGTGAAACTCAGTCCTGGCATTGCTTTTCATTTCTAGAGCAGCTCAACGAGGTTGTAGCAAGCATTGTCTCTAAACTGGGTCAAGAACTGATCACAAAAAGCAGCTGGCACAGAGCTGGTTTCAGCACTAGCAAGCACTGGGATATATCCACCAAGCCCAGTAGGAATTCCATTTGTTGTGAAGGCCCAACTTAAAAAATATCAGACTCTGTCAGTGAATTTACAGACAACAGTTGGTGCCAGACTAACAAATAAGTGTACAAACAATTTTGTAGAGAAGTTTAATAGAGCTAAATAAGTTTACAATGATGGATTTTAAACCCCCTGACCTGCTATCTGTACATTGAATCCCAACCTGTCTTTGAGATTTGTATTGAAAATACTGTCTGCACCCCCAGCAATAACAGAAGTTAACCTCTTACCCTGTATGCCCTCTCAGCGACAGCCTTAATATTGGCCTCCTTCCATTTCCCAGGAACTCCATCAACCACTTCCCGATAGTTCACGTAGTAGCCAGTAATTTCAATACCACCAGTGGCTTCAGGTTGTTTCCATCCCAAAACCATCGAGTCACGAACACTCTCGAGTACCACAATGTCATAAGGTGGAGATGGAGCAGCTGTTTCAACGCGAATAACGTGTAAGTAGGAAGCAATATTTCGGACTGGCTTTCACTTACCGTATTCAGGTGGCTCCCATCCTGGGTTTCCTAATTAGGACAATATTTATGTGCTCAAGGGAAGTTTCTGGAGTTGAAATAAGAAACCAAACCAAACGCAGAAATCCAAACTGCATAGGAATTAGTTTTCAAGATCCCTTGTTTTTGAAAAGCAAACTGAAACATAGTGAAAGAATGTGTTGCAATTGCAGCTCTGATGCAAGTGATCAGGACTCACTTTAATACTGTGAAAAATGACGAACTAAAACTAACATTGCAGGAAAAGTTAAAAAATTGGAGATGCAATGATTTCTTTTCCTTTGCAGAAAGCAAACCTCTTTTCACACATACAATATTCATTGTAGTTCCTTTTTTTTCAAATAGTCTCACACTCTTTCCTCCTAAGAATGCCATTATCTGTTTCTTTTTTCTTTTAAATTTATACACTGTGCAAATGTAATCATTGCACCCATCATATGATCTTACCTTAATGGAAGGCAGCGTGATCATAGGCACTGTAGACTGACCAGAAATGGAACATGTCTGTTACTGGAACTTACATTAAAAAATATGTGGCATAATCCTCCTTCTTAGATTTTTTTTTTTTTTAAACCATATAGAAATCATTCACTTATCCCAACCCACTTACTTATATTTCTTCTGTATCTAGTAGGGAAATGCTTGCTCATACCCCATATGTAACATACCAGTGAAAAGCCCTGTTTGTGACCCTGAAGTCCTACTTTGGATGAAAATCCCATACATAAATGTTTCCTTTTGTCTTTAAAGTTTTATATTGGTGTCAGCTAGGCCCAGGTGCCTCCACTTTGTTTTCTGTTCAACATTTTGCACAAGCCTTTTGAATCTCACTTCAGAGGCCTGGGGAGGAGTTTAGTTCACTGGCCAGGTACCAGGACTTAAAAGAAATTCAAGCTCCACATTTCTTGAGCACAATGGGTATTTAGGTGCTGACAACATAAGACATTATTTTATTCATGTGTCTCTAGCTTGATAGGTCCTCCTCATTACATATTGCTATCAGTCAGAGGTGGAACACAACATTCATTAGCACAGCGTGTCAGAGCATAAGCTGTAGCTTAGGCTAAAACCCACAAGGGATCTTCATATATCCTAACAGAACACAGACTTTCATGCTTACCATCATAATCAGATTTTGTTTCCCAGAGACCAGGTAATCAGACTCCTAACAAATTACTGAAGTGATTTAGAAGTAATATTGGATTGGATACGTTAATATGTAGTCAAACAAGACGTTAAATTACTAAACATATTTATATGTTTCACTTTCAGTAACCACTAAGTTTGTAAAGTGATCTCCAATACCATTACATGATCCTAATGAAGAGTTGAGTGCATAATTAACGGGTTTGATAGCAGATGCATCACTGTAGAGCACGTTCACTTGTGGCACGGATGAACAGAAGTTACAGCAGTCTGAAGAGGACCTACCAAAGCAGCGAAATCTATTTATTTTATTAATTCTCACCTGTATCTTTCTTCTTTGTAACTTTTTCCACTGTCAAAAGATCCCCAGGTCGAGACTTACTTGCCTGCTTAGCAGCAGCTTTTAGTGGAGCAGATGTGACAGTGTCCTTAACAGTTTCTCTCATGTTACTGTCTCCTGCACTCCCCAGTTTGCCACAGCTACTGGGTAGTGTCTCTCTATTAAATTTAGCATTGCATTTTAGCAAAGCATCTGTGTCAAAGATAGGCTGGGAGGCCTCATGCATGCCTTCCCAGCTGGTAGTGAGGTCTGTTAGTCCAGCAGCTTTACCACTCAGTTCGGGACACACACCATGAAGCAATCCTCCCCCTATAATTGCCAGAAAACAGCAAAGACATTTTGATTTAGAATACATTATTTTTTTGTCAATTCAACAGAATTAAGAAATGCATGCAGCAAACAATACAGCCAAAGTATGACAAATGGATGGGTTTATGCATGTGTTAAGCCTGAATTCAAAAAAATTTGAAATGCATAGCGTACCTCTCAGCCTGCTCACAAATAATGTTTTTTTAATAATGTTTAGTATTCAGAGCAGAAAAAAGGATATTAAAAGTATTCTTAATTTGCTACAATTATTTTAGTATTAGATTTTCCATGTCACATTTCCAATTCTATCAAGATGTTGTCACAAAATTGCCCTAGGCCACATCTGTCTGCTCTAAGGCTGAGAGGTATGAAGTTTCAATAGAAATGAGAGTGAGGGTGTTGCAGACGTACAATTTATTCTAGCCCAACCATCTCATTAATCTTTATGGATTAGTTCAGGCAGTGGCAAACAGAAGTAATCCATCAGCAAAGGGAGAACACACAGGGTTATAGAAGGTTTACAAAAGATACTTTGCACTGAGTATTATGTTTAGTCATGGAAACAAATTTCTTAGGAACTGACTGTATATGTAGGATGGTGTGCATTAGAGGAGATATACCAGACTACAGAATCAGAATGACATTCCCATTTTCCAGGATACCTATTCAGTGAACTTGGCAGTGCTCTCACACAGTGGTTCACAAGAAATACCTGAAGAAATCTGGATGGTGAAGGTGAACAGTCTACAAGAGTGCAGTGATTGTGAAACTATGGCTGTGAGACCATAGGATCTATGGATAAATTATTATTTGTGGACAACATTGTGAAACAAAGCAATTAATTAGTTACAAATAATTGCTGAGAACATATTCACTTAATTAATTACCACTGAAAATAGCAATGGAGAATAGCTTACCAATGGCTGCTTTCACTTCTATAGGCTCTGATTCCTGTGAAAATTCACTGAGCCCCGCTGCATTAACAGCCCTGACTCTGAAAATGTACTTCTCACCATTGCTGAGCCCATGGCAAACGAATCTAAAACAAACCAGTGAAGGAATACTTAGGAAGTATTATAAAGAAAGTAAAAACCTTAAGGAGGAAGAGTAAGCATTCCTTCCATAAAATTTATCCTGGTTTCTGAAAACCAATGATAAACCATGACCCCAGTCACTTGTATGAAGGTCAGAGAATGCCAAATCTATCTGGGCACCCCATTCACACAGCAAAGATAATGTTTAAACCTGTCTCTCCTTAGACTTACCTTTTCAACACTCTTTCCTTCTTAAGAATACTCAAGTTTCTGTGTTACCACAGAGTCTACCTTACTTCTGCCAGCATATAAATTCCATAGTTCCTAATAAAAACATGTGAAAATTTGCAGAGGTAAGGTCTATATTTGCCTCTTGTGGGATATTTTCATGACACAAGTAAAAGACACATGTAACACAGGTTCCCATAAATCACTTCCAATCATAAATGAAAAATTTCAGAGTTCAAAAAAATTAGAGGGTATTGTATAAAAGCTAAATTATTTTTGTATTCAACTTTCTTGCTTCTATACATAATAATCCAAGTCATACAAACCTTTTTATTTGAATAAGTTTTTTACTGGATTACCTAATTGTCACATAAGATAAACCCTCATAAATTTGCTCTGAAAACACAACATTTCCAAAGACATGAGTTGTTAATTTAGGAATAGATTGTGGTTTGGAAATTTAAACTCGTTAGTTAAAACAACGTTTATTTTTTAATAGGTATTTCAAGTGCATTTTATTTCATGTTACTTTTATTTTTTTCTACTTCATAATGTCGTGTCTTGCGCTACCAACACTAACATCATGCAATGGCATATGAAGCAAACATAATGTGGAAAACAAAACCAAAGTTTTATTTTGAGGAAAAACCAAAATTTTCAAAGTGAAATTTTCCCTACCCGTTCTACCAGACTTTTCCAAGTCATTTGCTTTCACCAGAATGTGTGCAGAAAACAAATTTCAAAAGATCAAAATATGCTACATTAGGCAAACGATGAACTACAGCGAATGTTTTAAGTCTGACTCAATCAGAAAAACCAAGAGTTAGCAGACAGCCTGACTGCATCATACATTATATAACATTGACTAAAAATGCAGGGATAGAAACCTATGCAGTGTATTTATATCACAATATATAGTAACTCAAAACAATATTTTTTAATTATACGGTGAATAAAGATCATGTTTCATATTTTAAAATAAGCAAAGAGCATGTAGCTTCACTAATACGTGATATAATACAATATAAATCATAGAAGTGTATATGAAAGGGCATAATACTGCACATACAGCTGTTGTAATATAAATGCACAAAGGAATACTTAAAGGAAATTGTTGTGCTTGTGTTCATCAAGTGAGGTTTTAGGTACTTCTGCTATACCAAGCATTTACAATGCCCTTCTAAACAACAAAGCTGGTCCAAGAGTATTTAGCAGAGACTTACTTGTTCTAATAAGAGTTGTCATGGACAGCAATTACAAGTAAGCAGCGTTAGTCATAACAAGCAGGGACAATTTCTGTATTGATATCAATTCACTTGAGATAAAGTTCTGCACTTACTCCTTCAGACTCTGAAGATTTCATCGTTATCCGAATAAAACCAAATCTGATTTAGCTCAGGAAGTTTTAAATCTTGATTATTTTTTCTGACTGGAGACCGAGCTTCATATCAGTAAGAAATGTGGGTTTATACCCAATATTTAAGAGCGCTCATTAGTATATTGATGATTGCAAGTGAAAGAGCAGTTAGAAAGTCATATTGTTAGTGTGATATAGTCCATATGTCCTCCTGACAGTCTAGATACACAGTCCAGAAATGTTTACAGCAGTCTTCCAAAACAAAGCACTTTGCTTCCAAACATTATGCAAACATTATTTAGTTTTCCACATTTGTAACTTTAGCCATTTCTTGATGTACTGTTTTTCATCAAACTGATAGGCAATACAATAGCTAGAAATAGCAAGCTCCTTCTCTTTTCTTCACTAGCAATGTCCATGTTTCTTCCACATTGACTAATTGTTTCTAATATAAAGTTGATTATAATTTATTTTTGGACAAGACTCACTGTTTGAAATATGTTTTTATAACCTCTTAGGAACTTCACCTGCATCAGTGATTTCAGCCTGCTGGCTACCACAGAGAGATTAGCTCTACTACTACTAATGGCTGGAAAGCACATATATCCAGTGAATCAGAAACTGATGTCCATAATTTCCGTGCTTTAAAATTAAATACCTTGTGCCTTTCACTGGATTGTTGTTGCATGGTTCCCAATGACCAGATCCTTCTATGCTTGACTCAATGTAGTACCCAACCAGTTCCTTGGCATCTGGGGGCTCTGTCCAAGTGACAACAACTGAAGTATCTGTATTCCTAGTTGGCATAATACGGCCAGGAGCTTTGGGAATATCTGTGAGTGAGAAGCAGAAATAAATTAGTGACCAGCTAGTGAAAGCTTGCAAATCAAATAAGGATGAAATTCTATTCCTGATTATACTAGCATGACTAGTACAGATTTAACCTTCAAAAAACTTCTTTGATTTAAATTAAGTAATAGGTCAGGACAGGACAGGATCAGTAGGCTCAAGCCCCTGATGGTGAGGTTCCTCACTTCTCTATTTCCTATGATTCAGGGCATTTCCTTAAAATTATGTTTAGTTTATTCCCTTGTGCTGAATATCTGCTCCAGAGATGTGATCTGGAGCTTTCTAAAAGGAAAGATGGTTATGAGCACATTGAAGATCTTGTAGCAGCCCACAGGATAAGCCAGAAACTAATGTCCCTGTTAAGTGGCAAAGTGCATCTGCAGTGTTCTTTGAGAAGAGACACCTTCTTAAAAAATGTAGTTCATGTGCATCCAAGTGCTCTGAGAAGTCCATATAAAGTGAACAGAGACCATCTGGGAATTGGATTGAAATCTGCATGGTTTTGTGGAAACAAATTGCTAATGTAGGTGCAGCTACTGATGCCTTACTCTATTGAACATCTTGGCTTCTCTTCCAGTGAAAATAGTCTCTGCTTTCATGTAAGTATTAAATTCTTCACTTTTGTTTAATTTGGCAAACAAGGAAGGTTAAACTCTACTGATGTCTGGGCTTATTTTCAATAAAGACTCTAAGTAAAACGAAACATTTTTGTACTTCCTTGAGTTTTCATTTTCTTTTGCTATTTGCAGTATTTGCAGTTCTTGGCATTGTTATTTGCAGATTAATTTTCTTGGTTTGCATCTGTTATTTGACTGTACACTAAAGGTTGAACAACCCAAACAAAAATTATTTTAGCTAAAGGGAATAAATAATTGACTACTTTTCATGCTTGAATTATTTTCTGGGCAGCTACCTGCCTACAGAAAAGACAACCATAAACTGAGAAGTTACCATGCGTCATGGTTTTGCAAGGCCTGGTTTTTGGTAGTGGGGGGCTACAGGGGTGGCTTCTGTGAGAAGCTGCTAGAAGCTCCTAACATCATGTCCTGCAGGGCCAATGTCTGGCTGGGTGCAAAGACGGACATGCCACTGGCCAAGGCTGGGCCAATTAGAAGTAGCGGTAACACCTCTGTGATAATAGATTTAAGAAGAAAATTAAAACAATCCTGGTGGCGCAGTTTTAATTCCAGCCAGGGAAGAGGGGGAGAGTGAGAAGATGTGAGCAGAAAACAACATGAAGACACCAAGGTCAGTTCGGAAGGAGTGGGAGGAGGTGCAGGAGCTGGAGCCGAGATTCCTCTGCAGCTGGTGGTGAAGGCCATGGTGACGCAGCTGTCTCCCTGCAGCCCATGGAGGCCCACGGGTGTGCAGAGATCCACCTGAAGCTGTGGAGGAGCCCACGCCAGAGTAGGTGGATACTTGGAAGGAGACTGCACCCTGTGACCCGTGCCACAGCAGCTTTGAGAGGTGCTGCTGCTGCCCGTGGGGATGGACTCACGTTGCAGCAGTTCGCAGAGGGCTGTTGCTCGTGAGATGGACTCACGTCAGAGCAGCTCCTGGAGAACTGTCTCCCAGAAGGGACCCCACAGAGCAGCAGGGGAAAATGGCTCCTCTCCTGAGCAGCAGCAGAAGTCACAGATGATGAACTGACCAAAACCCCCATTCTCTGTCTCCCTGAGCCATTCGGGTAGGAGGTAGAGCTGGGAGGTGGGAGTGGGGGGGAAGAAGGTGTTTTTCTAGGGGCTCATTTTGCTTCTCATTATCCTGTTCTGTTTCTGTTAGTGCAATAAATTCATTTTCATATCTTTAAGCTTGAGCCTGTTTTTTGCCTGTGATCTCTCCCGGGTCCTTATCTCAACTCATGAGCCCTTTGAATTTTTTTCTTTTTCCTCTGTCCAGTTGCAGGGGGAGTGAGTGGGTGGTTTCCATGGGTGCCTGGCATCTGGTCAGGGTCAAACCACAACACCATGAAGGTAATTTAAGACACAGGACCACACACTTACCGAGTTTGTCATCCACTACCGTGGATTCAGTTGCCTCGGAGGGTTCACCAATTCCAGCTGAATTGCAACAGCGAACTCGGAAGCAGTAGGATTTGCCTTCAGACAAATCAAAAACTGCAAAGCGAGGAGACTTCACAGGGATCTCGGTGTTCACCCTTTGCCAGTCCTCTGTGCCAGCAACGCACTGCAGTGAAACCCAGAAACCACGTTTGGAACAGAAGTCTCTGAAAGGAGAGTGTCTAACACAACAAATCTTTCTACCTGGACCACCAAATTCATGTCTACTGGGGAGAATAGAGAGATACATCCTCTTTTTTGGGCCTTTCCACAGAATGAGCATATTTCAAAGCTTATGCATCCGCCAGATGACCACCTGCTTCAAAAAATGTACATAAAATTTTACTGGTTTTAATATACCAAGCTGAACCACTCTCTACTGCAAGAAGGTGATGTTATTATTAACAGCATCCAGTCTGGACCACTTTCAAAATAAATTCTGGAGACATTCACCATCACGCAAAGAGCAAAACTCTAACATTAGCCCATTGCTTCTAGATGCTCTTGTGGCATTCTTAGTGTTTTTTGGGGTGACTTTCAGAATTAATCAGGATTTTACTATCATTTTCCAGAAAAAAATTAACACATGCAATTAATTTGTGAATGGTTTTTATTTCTGTGTCTAGAAACTACATACTCTAATCACTTACACCACTAATACTAGTGATTAATTTTTTTGCTGTGATTTACATTAAGTATAATTTCAAGTAATGGTTCTGGTTTCTGATGGATTCAAATTCTCAGCAGAATGTTATCTATGTGACATTAGTGCTGAGTACTCAGCATGCAATCGGTTATTAACAAGCTTTCTTATGTGGAAACTCAAAATTCATATATTCATCCTCTCTAAGGCTGTTGCTAAGTGAAACTCATTTATTTAGACCAGGTTTTGTATGAGAGATGAAAAATGCATAATGGAAAGATATTTATGTCTCTGATGACACCTCTAGACTGATAGGAAATAACATTGATAAAAAAGTTTATGAGCCAAGAGATGCAAGTAAAAAGGGTGATGGTGTGAAGAATTTTCTAGGCTAGCAGCCATGCAAAAGCACCTTAGGAAAGTAGAACACTGAAATTAAAACTGATTCTGGGAAGTCAGAAGATAAATTTTGTGATCCTTGTTGAGCTAGTGAAGCAAATGGAAAGCTAATGTAGAGGGTGAACATGAAAAGGCAGCTGGAATAGAAAGTGCTGATGCCAAGAAACACTTGCAGAATGCTTCCATCCAAAATGTTATCAATCTGTCCTGCCAGAACAAGCTTCATTTATACAAATTTTATAGATATTTTATATATAGTATATATATATATGAGATACATATATATAAAAATAACATATCTCATATATATATATGAGATACACATATATGTGTGTATATATAAAAGCGTGAGACTTTGCTTTGTCTTTTCACATTGTAGTCTGTCTACTCCAGGTAGGTCAATGACACAATTCAAGAATATAATAGGGTGTGACACATTCTTCATCTACTTTCCTGTTTCCCATCTTTCCTCTATTCCTAGTTTATCTTAATCTACAGTTTATCAGTTATCTTGATGAACTTCTAGTCCTGGCCCTAGTTTGAAAGTCTCAGACAGAAATGAAAGTTAACCAGAAGTCCAGAAGAGATGACAAAACAAACATAAAATATTGTCACAGCATGATTCTGATTTGATCCAATTTTACCTTTTCCACAAAGTACATGATGCCCTCATGGCCCCGCTGTCCGGGAGGCTTCCAGCTAAGCACAACGTAATTCTTTGTGGCCTCAATAACTTGGAGGTCTGTGGGAGGACCAGGAACAACACCCTCTAAAGAACAGGGAAGAAGAATAGGAAAGGGAATTCAGATTTAATTCTTTAATTTTTGTATCAGAATTAGTGTCATAATTAAAACATAGGAGTATTAATACTTTTCAGCACCTGATTTTTTTTAAACTTAGAGGTAAAAGTCTTGTAAATATTGGGTTTAAATGTCCTTCTTTTAATTCTAAGCATGATTTTTTGTTAGGTCCTGAATAATTAAACCTCACCTCAACAACAAATCTGTTGAGTTATTCAAGGCCGAATGATTCTCAGAACAACGAACTTTGGGTGTGTGCCAAAGTCCACTGGACTCACTGGTTTTCCTAATTACTCGGCCAGCTTCACATTAGACTTTGTAGGCAAAAGGGCTGTGTTTACCTGCAGGTTCTTCCTCAGTCACAATAATCTGTCCAGTCCAAGGAGCAGAAGGGTGACCTGAAACAAATGTCAGAGAAAATAAGGAAACAGGAGACCAGGAAATTTTCAAGCAATGAGAAAACTGACCCTTTCGTGGTTCAAAATTAACATTTGCAAGATACCTATGAGCTCCATTTTTTGTTTTTGCTGTGACTATTGCTCATGTAACAACCTAGTTACCCAAGCTAATTGTAGGCTTACCACCTTGAATATTGAGAGTAGCTCAGCAGTCAACATAGCAAGAAAACTTAATCCACTGAAACATCTATTTCTTCCTGAAATGTCACTGAAGTCTCCTAGGTGATGAGCAGAGGTATTTGGTTCATTCAGCTCATCATTTTCAGAGAATTAGCTTCAACTTTATTTTCCATCCTCTATTCCTTTGGTTTAACAGCTCACTTATTAAAGGAACTGCCAAATTCCTGCAGGCTGCATCTTGTCTCTTTTTAACCACTTTCCCTCACATTACCAGCTTTGAAATCGTGGGTCACAGTCACAAACAGTAACGCTCAGCCTGACTCAACATGTCCACTCGATAAATTTGGGTGGCTCTCTCAGCACCAATATGTTATCATACTATTGCAGTTATGCATTCAGCTTTCAACCAGGTCAGTGCACTTTCAGAGATAATTTTTGCAGACGCTGTTCTCCACCTCCACATTTTTCACCCTACATTGGCTGATGTGTTTTGGAGATGCAAGAAGAGAGGGAGCAGGTGGGGAGAAAAGATTATGAGGGATGAGAGGAGGAGATATAATAGGAATAGGCCACCAAAACCTTCATCGCCTTTGACATCTTCCATGCTGCCCATTGAGAGCAAGAGGCCTCCCCCAGAGTTAGGGTTTCTCATGTTTGGCAGAGTGCACTTCTTCTTGGCAGTGCCAAATCTCCTTCCTCTGGCCCTTTGTTTTATCTTGAATGGGAACCTAGATCAGCTGGCTGCAGCATTATATACAGCAATTCATACAAGCTGGGACTGTGGGAGCACTGTAGCTTTGCATGCAATACCCCTTCACACTGGACTATTTTAAACAGTAAAACATATAGAAACAGTTTTTTAATAGAAGTAGAAATTGATTTTAGGCGTATGATTGTGCCATATAGGTAGAGAGGTGGGTTTGGAGACAAAATGTCTGAGACATTGTGGGGCCACGGGAGAAATATCCTTGACTTGTAAAATGCTAACTTTAAAGCAGAGAGCCTGGGATCTGTTGGGTTGTCCTGGTATTGTTTTGACGTTATTGCAAGGCCTGGATTGTCACATGAGCATAGAATCAGCCACCCTTGTCTGTGGCTCTGAGAGAGACTATTCACAGGATCTGTTCAGATACTTTTTGGCTGAACGAAAGCAAGTTTCTCTAGGCAATTAACTCTCCTGTGCCTTTTCCCCTCTTCCTGCAAGTTGGGAGCATAGCACTGCAGTCAGCCAAAGCCATTTAAGCAGATAGAACACTTAGTGCAAAGAGCACTGAGATGATTTCTTCTTGGCAAAGCTGTCTCCAAAGAATATTTTGGCTTTGCATTGCTCCCTCTAGTGGGATTTCAAAGGCTTATGAGTTGATAGTCACACTTCTTTTTTTTTCTTTCTTTTTAATGAGTTGTGACTTCTTAAACTTCTCAGATAACCTGGAAAAAGCATGTCTTACTTCTAAGCCTGGCTCTGTCTGCAGGATCCAGAGCAGCCACAGGCTCTGACACCCGGGATGGTAGGCTGACGCCAGCTTTGTTCACAGCTCGGACTCGGAAAATGTAGGAACGGCCTTCAATTAGACCAGTGACAGGAAAACGAGCAAACTTCACAGGATTCTCATTGCACTGGGTCCAGTGGCTAGTGCCAACCTCACACCTGAAAAATATAAACAGCAAGAGCAGTGCTGGGAAGGGAAAAACCCAAACTTGGGGCACCCACATGCCTTTGCATCTTCACCATCTGTTGTGTTCATGGGCTGGTCTGTACCAGTTTCCTCAGCAGAATTATGCACTGGTGACATAAAAGCAGCTGCACCAAGGCAGCAGGGCTGAAGCACCGGCTGGGCATGCACTAAATCCCTCACAGCTGCAACCCTTCTTTCCTGAACTGAAGAAGGGATAGGAGCAGAACTCACTTCACCGTTTAAACCCTCCAAAGTATGCTCAGGGAGTGTCAGCCCCAGCATACTTGAAGAGACTTGAAATATGTGTCTCCCTTGCAGTTGCCAGAAGGTGACAAGTTCATCTTTCCTGCACAGTGCTGCACTCTACATCCCACAAGATGCTGGGCTTCATGGGGTGCACAGACCCCCATTGTGAGTTCTGGGACCAGCCCAGCACAGAGATGGCTGTGAATGGGGTTAAAGTCAGGCACACAGTCCCTGCTTCAGAGAGCACTGGGGCTGCCAGGCGAGCCTGTGGTGTGCTGGCTGCAGTCACTGCATTGACAAGACCCAGGTGGTGATGCTGGCCCCACAGCTGTGAAGCCTCACACATGTCAGAAGGCTGGTTTCTGCCAGAGGGCAGAGGTAACCAGCAGTCACATCAGCTCAGGGAGCCAGGAGGAACCCATGGTGATGGCTTCCCAGTGTCCAGCAATGTGGTCAACAGGAACATGACCTTGCAGCTTGGGAAAGACTTTTTCTTGCTGGTGAGATACCTGACAAAGAGAATGTTAAAGTTCCTGCCCAGATTTCCGGGTACATGCAAGCGTCTCTAGTTGTGAGAATTGTTACCATTCCAGTCAGGGTGCTTTTGTGGTTCTTGTTTCTGCTTGGGATGAGGGATGCCCAAGCTTCACCTTTAGCATTAGCACAGACCAGTACTGCTGGCTCAGGCCACTCCTTCACTCTTCAAGGCAGTTAGGGGCTACCCTGGCTGAATATTTGGGTACCTAAATACGTTCAGTAGGATCAAACACCGGAGAGCAGTAACACAGCTTTGAATTTAGGAGCAAATGCAGAACAAAGAAGATGAAGAGAAGAGAAAAAGCAAAATGCAATTTGTCTTGCAGTTACTCTCAGTGTTAACATCCCTCAAAAACCTAGTTTTAAAATGAGAGGTTATTGTTCTAGTCCTGTCTTTTGTTTAGAATTTTTCAATGAATATTAAAGAGCTATAGCTTAGACCTAGTGTAGCATAGTTACAGCAGTGACTATCACTCAAAAGTTATCAAAATAGTAAAGTTATATTTGAATGTTAGATTTATTTCACAAAGAAATACCCAATTTTTACAGATACGTAATTTATGTATGCATAAATAAAATGCCATAATATAGTGGCATATTTCATATATAAATAAAATGTTTGGATGTTTTTTACATGTATCTGAACAAGCCCAGAGAAACTCCATATTACTAATGATGCATTCAGTTGCTGAAGTTCAAATAAATATTACCAGCACTGAAGATCATTGTAAGTCTCAAAATACTGACTTCATTTCTTAAATCCCAGGCTTCTACTTCTGTCACTGTGTAACACATGGAGGTTTCATATTTTTAAAAATTATTTTCAATTCTTACTATTGCTGAGAAGAACAAGTGTGATCTGCACGAAGCATGTGAATCTAAGAACTTAAATAACAACATCATATAAGAAAGAAAACCCTCTGAGATCACTCTGTCCTTTCTGGTACACAGTAACTACTAGGAAAGAGGCAGGAGAGCCCTGGTACGGAAGGAGCCACAGCTGCCTGATGCAGGAGAAGATCCTTTAAGCTGCCAAACACTACAGAATCCCAAGACCTCTGAAGCCTCAGAGGAAGCAGTGCGGCCTGAGCTATGCAGCATCTCACAGAATCCTTTCCATGCAATTAAATGAAGCAAGATGCCACGAAAGTTAGATCAGGCTCAGCCAATCTAAAACAAAAAAAAAGCAGTTTTCTTCTGGCCAGCAACAAGAATGAAAAGAACAAATGACTATTTTATCTCATGTTTTTCAATGTGCTTTTAGTTTTTTGAGTTAGAATGAGCAGCAATATGAATTCTGCAGTGCAGCATGCTCACTGACCTGTCAATGAAATATCCAAGGATGGGGTTTCCCCCATCAACAGCAGGTTGCTTCCAGGAGACAATGACATAATCTTTGTTGGCATCTAGGCACTGCACATCCAGTGGTGCACCAGGGGCTCCAGGGATTTCAGCATCAGCATCTATGAGGATGGAGAAATATGTCTGCAAATGTGAACCACAGTTCTTTCGCAATTATTAATCTTTAAGGACCGAACTGTGTTCCTACTGAGCTGAAAAAAGAAGTTCTCTTACTGGCTTCAAAACGTATTTGCTTTTATATTGCCAGTGTTTTTCTAGGTTTTGTTTTTTTTCTTTGCAACGTTTATAAATGCTTAATATGTTACAGCATACTGTAAATGCAATCCACCTAGGCATTTTAAATAAAATTAGTACCATGCATTCTGGCTAGGGAGCTGCCAGAGATACAGCTGAACAAAAAACTTGGCAGACTGTGCCTTACCACCAGGCAATATTTGAATCAAAAGTATTCACCCACTGGATATAACAATACTGAGTTAAATATCTTATCACCACTCATAGTCCTTTATTGTTTGATTTTGGTTAGCTATGAACTGCAAAGTTATCAAAACCTTTTGAAGTTTAATTGCATTACACATACATTATCACTGTGGAATATAACCTTTGTAAGAACAAGCATATTGTTCCTTTCAAGTGTTTATCACAAATCTGGGACTGCTGGTGTCAAAGGGCCTTGACTCCAGCATCAGCTTCTGGACATATCTTATCTAAAACTTTAAAAAACAGAGCATAGTGCTGGGCCCTGAGGAATTTTACTGTTTACACAGAGTCTGATTTGTGACATGGTGTAATTTTCATGCAGAGAAAAATAACCTTTGCAGGAAGATTGTGTGAAAGACTTTCAAATAAGAGAGGTTGTTTCTCTGCAGTAAAACATCAATTTGTACAATTACATGTAGCTTTTTTGAGCTACTTCAAAAGAAGACCTGACTAAGATGTATATACCTGAATAAAAATACTTTGCTAATAAATAGTATTCATACATTCCATATGAACCCCAGATTTCTTTACAAGTTTTAATGTTTCAAGGTGTTACAGAATTTTGTATTACAATATATGGTAACCCTTATTTTTCATTATTTTGATTTTTAGGAAAAAAATGCCTTATGAGTATTTAATATGCTTCATTGAGTAAAACAGTAGCCTTAAAAAAAAAAAAAGAAGCCACACTTTACACTGTCTCCTCACTTACAGGCAGAGTAGCATCACATGGAGCTTTTGAAGCTGCACCAAAGTTGCTGAGTCCAGGTTCTAATTACAGGTAATTTGATACATTTTAAAAAATGATAATGTACAGGGTAAGCAATCCAGTTAACATCACAAAATACTAAGAACATTAAAAGTAATAACAATATGTCTTCTGTGATCTCTTTAAAAGGTTTTAATTGTCCATTTTACCACTTGATGGAACATGAGACAACATAGTTTCTTTCCAAGACAGACTGGGAAATAGCTGGGAGAACCAGCATTGCTGATCAGCCTCTAGGAGGCTAGGATTTCATCCCTGATGTCTTGCTGACAAATGATAACCTGTAGCCATGGCAGAGGAGTCACACAAGCTCTCAAAGCCCATCTGAACATTTAATGTAGTGAGCCTGGTTAGTGCCTTGCTCCCATCCATTGATACACAGGTATTGCTACGTGTGACACAGCAAGAAAACTGCTCGAGCTAAAATACCATGGCTGCCATTTAAAGCAGGTTTGTCTACACTTTAGGAGGAGTGATGAGGACTACAGTAGCCAGCCAAGATTGTGGGGACCATTTAAATAGGACTGTAGAATGTAATTAATTTAATTATAATTTGGCAAACACACCCATTGGCTAGTAAGATACTCTGCTGAAAGGGGTGAAAGTGGGTTTGCTCAGGTCACACCTGCATTGCTAGAAGATGTAATTGGATTGAGGGTGATCACTTATTTATATGGCAGCACCGCGTAAAACAAAGAAAGAAAGACAAGTCCTATTTCTTGTCACAGATGGTTGTTTCAATAGACACTTCCTTCAGGTGATGAAAATGTCTGCTTCTGCTGTATTTTCTGAGCAGGTTTTTATCTCACACAGCTCTGCTGGACTTGGCAACAAGGAGCCATTCTGGGCATGATCTCAGAGCCAAGAATTCCAGAGCCTTTTGAATTAGCATTACACACTTCAGCTGCTTTTATCAGCTGGGACAGATCTAGAATCAACACACAGCCTTATAGCCGTGGCTTCTTTTAAAGAAATCAATCTCAATAGAAATTCAATGAAGTTTTTGATGGCATAACCAAACAACACTCAGCAAAATTATATTTTAATTCTACACGTTGTTGCATTACTTCAGAGAATCACAGAATGGTTGAGGCTGGCAGACAACTCCAGATATTGCCTAGTTTAGCCCCTGGCTCCAAGCAGAGTCGGCTAGAGCTGGTTACACAGGGCCATGTCAAATCAGTGTTTGGGTATCTCCAAGGATTAAGACTTCATAGCCTGTCTGGGTAACCTATTCCAGCGTCCAACCACCCTTACAGTAAAAAAAAAATGAACTCGCCTTCACTGCCTCTTGTCCTGACACTGGGCACCACTGAAAAGAGCCTGGCTCTGTCTTCTTTACTCACCTCCACCTCCACCAGCTACTTATATACGTGGATAAACTCCTTCTATGACCTCTTCTCCAGGCTGAACAGTCCCAGCTATCTCAGCCTTTCCTCATATGAGAGATGCTCCAAGCTCTAAACCACCTTCACAACCCTTCACTGGACTCCACTCCAGTGATTCCATGTCTCTTTTGTACAGGAGATCCCAGAACTGGATCTAGCATGCTAGATGAGTCTCCCCAGTGCTGAGTAGATGGGAAGGATCACCTCCTCAGCCTGCTGGCAGTACTCTTCCTATTGCAGCACAGGATGCCACTGTCCTTCTTTGTGACAAAGGCACATGTTGACCTTGGTGTCCACCACGATCTTTCCTGAAAAGAAGCTTTCCAGACAGACACCAGCCTATACTGCTGCATGAGATTATGCTTCTCCAGGAGCAGATCTTTGTGCTTCCCTTCCACTGTGCTTTCTCCTGCAATGTGCATTAGAGAGAATCCCTCAAATGGCACACAAAATCTTGATAAAAATAGTGCTGTTTAGCTAACTGTGAGATGATGACAGAAATACATTTTTATTATGTGGATTTTTCCTCCGTATGACTTATGTTCAGTACTCTCAACATAATACCCTAAATTCCTCCTCAGAACGTGGAGTTTAGACTGAAAACTACATTGCTAGAATCTAATAATAGAAAATAGCTATTCGGTTTTTATTGGGGGAGGGGGGGAAGCACCTCAAACATCTGAGACTGATTTTGCCAACGCTTTCCTCAGCTCTGTAATGAGTTTTGTTCACAAGAGAGTATCCTACCTCGAACAAAGACATAACCACTGTACTCTTCATAGTACTCTCCCAGTGTCACTCGTAGAGTGTAAAGACCTTCATCTTCCTTGTTTGCATGAGTCAGGGTTAACGAAGCTCTCTCCCCACTCCAGTGCATCTGGACCCATTTGGACGGTGTGATAAGAACACCTAGGAATTAGAGAATTTCATGATGAGATGGATCTACTGAGGAATAGATTCTCAACGCAGGGAATGTATTGGAGTAAATTGGAAACACAGAAGAGACCACTTTTATTAGACAACTTTCTGTCATTGAAAACAATCATATATTACGGCTAATTCTGCTCTCATGACAATTTTGTCTTTGATTTCAAAGCGTAACTTCAGAAAGCAGTAGTTTTTTATCAGCTGTTACATGACACATTTGTGCAACCACTTAAAAAATATCCTGGCATATAAATAAATAGTTAAAGCTATATGGTTCTGTAAAGGGGCCACATAGATGTTGTATCTGATCAAAATGCTTCTAATTTAATTTAAGAAAGAGAAAATCCATAGAAGATATTTTCACAGTTCTTCATCAGTTTTCTGTGGTTTCACATCAAAATGCTGAATTTTCAAACAATTTCAGTTGGAAAGGAGAAAATACTACTGTTGGAAAAATGGAAAGTGGGGACTAAATCATAATGATCACATATGCTGAAATAAGTAAAGATTTACTCAAAAGAAGTTTATATTTCTTCTTGTCCAACATTCTCACCATTTCTATACCACTCAATGTCTGGCTTGAAGCGCTTTATATCAGGATTGATGACAACTGTGCAGCCCAGACTCATTGTCTCGCCTTCTCTCCCAAAGGATACATCAAATTTGTCAACAAAGCTGATTTCAAACCTGGAAGCATAGCCATGAGGGGTAACAGCAACTGTAGAAGAGAAAAAAAATCTGGTTTTTTTCCTTCTGTGACAAGAGTAGGAAGAAAAAGTACTCAGTGATTGTGAATACAGTGTCAGGTAAAGTTCAAGGTATAAATAGGAACAATATGTATATTAAGGCATCATCTTCAGAGGTAATTGCAGTGTTGGATAATCCAAGCTCTTTCTACCGCAGAGAATCAACTATTTCTTTATTCATACAACTCTAGTTCTTACAGCTAGTTCATTTTATCAGAGAGAGGCTTCTGCAGAATTTAATTTCCGACTTTTCAAAATTTCAGATCTGGTGTTTTATCATAAGGTTTGTATTATAACTTAGAAAGCTTTCTGTTTATGATTCACTATTTGTTCAGGTCAAATTGATTTTTAGCTTATATGGTTCTTCTCTTTCCCTGTTTTAACTCCTTGCTCTACCTCAGAGCAGGCATGTGTCCATTCAGCCTTTGCTTTTAGAAGCTAGTTAAGCCTCTTGGGGGGCTGCTATTAATATAAAATGAGCTCTCCAATACCCCAGGCGTTCAGGTAGCCTGTTTCTGTACTTGTCCCTGAATGTACCTTTTCTAATGCTGTGTGTCCCAAGTTGTGCAGTTTTCCAGACAGAATATCCTAAGTGTCTTTCACTCCTACTGCACATACATGGCACAGGGGCTTCCATGCTTGTTCTGAAAACAGCTCAGCTGATAAAACCTAAGGTCATGTTTTCCTTTTACACAAATGGCCTACTCTGGTAATTCTCAGTCTTCCTGTGATCAATGAATATGTGCAAATAGTCATCTTTCATTCCCATAACCAAGAGGTAGATCCCAAATTTTGTTGGAAATGTATGGCCTTGCATTTTGTCATGTGGTACGTAGTCTTGTTTCTATTACTTCAGGGCTTTGGTATATAAATGCCAGCTAGTAGCCCTTTGGAGAATATCTCTGATCCTACCTGTGCTGCTACAATTAAAGAAAAGTCCAGAAGTCTCATCTGCCAAACTTTTCGTAGAGTTCCTAGGGCATTTTCACCCACATGGCCTACATGGGTGGATTGTCTTGTCGTCACAGAAGCATCGATGCAATGCCGTAAATCACGTTAAAATGTGAGGTTCTCAGGTGAAATGAACTACAATTTTTCCTTGATATATCCCAAATAGTCAAATTGGGTTCTGGATATTTAATCTTTTCTATGCATTTTCTACGCATTTTCACAACTTATAGAACCACATAAGCAGCAGACAAAAAACAATTAAGTCAGCTACTCTACTTAGGCATGTGCACCCCCTAGCTTTTTTCCAATGCCATGTTTTACATTTTGCAAAAAAGGAAGTGTCTCTCTCAATGACAAATTCTATTTCATAGCAAAGTTGATAGAAAGGGTGTTTCTTCTACATGTCAATAGACCTAGAAGGAAATGCCATTTCCCCCTACTAGTGAGGCTAACACCATCTGAAATTGTAGAGCTTAAGACACTTGTAAATCAGACCTGCTTCCTTTTTAAATGATGTTACTAAATATTCTGCTTAGTCATCTGTCATGATATCACAACTATAAATGGAAGTGTCAAACAAACATATTGTAACTTACATGGAGAGATGGAAAGATTTCTAGCATGCAAAAGACTCTCGTCAATTTCTCCTTTATACCCTACACAGAAAAAGACAAATCTGGTCACTATCACCAAGAGGTAAAGGCTCTGTGAGTCACAAAACCAAAACTGGTAATGTGCAGCTTAACATAAAAAACTAGAAGGAAATATTTTGCAACCTACTCTTTACCACGAGGGAAGCATAAACCGAAACTTCTCCTTTAACATTCATAGCAGAGGCCCGATACTGGGCAGTGTCCTCAAATTCACATCTGAAATTATAGAAATGATTAGGCAGAGCACCCATGTACTCCTTGGCATAGCCTCTTCCAGGTTTTAGATTAAGGAAACCCTCAGAACTCTGGGTAAAATCTATAAAGTAAAAGCTTAGGAGACAGACACTCTAAACACTGGACTGATCATAACCATTAAGTTTTTCTCAAACTTAAAAACCAGTGTTTGAGAAAAATGTCTCTTTTCAAATACTGCTTACATATTTGAAATTGAGAATACAGCACAAGTAGGAAAAAGTATCTGATAATATTCATCTCTAATTTACTCTATGAGTAGGCTAAGAGATGCCTAGCACAGAAGTGGTAGAAATGGTAGATTTCATAAAATATTTTCAAAGGGCACCTGCCAGTATAGAAATTGTCAGATCTAGATTGTTGTTGATTTGGTCTCATGTTTTCAATGTTTTTAATGCAAAGTGACTGCAAAAATTCCCCATTTGGAAGATGAGTACTGTTAAAGATCTTTATTGTCTCTGAGTGAGGACATCTCAGTTCTGTTCCTCATTTCAGTAAGAATTGTGAACTTTGCTATATTTGAAAACGAGTTAACTCACATATTTGTACACTGAACTAAATTTTTTTCATGTTTAACTGCACTCATTAAGCAGATAGATGGAAAAAGTAATTATAAATATCCCACATGTTTCTAACTTAGCCATAAATAGAATATCCGTACAAACAATTCAGATAAATAACTCAGGCAAATTGCATATCCTCTGCTGAGGTAAACCAGAACTGCTTCAACATTTAGCAGAGAGCATTCACCTCAGCTAATATCTCTGCTATCTCTGAAATCACCTTACTTGATATCTCTTACATCCCCAGGAGATACATTCACAGTTTGCAGGTCTCAATCTATAGCAACATTTCATCTTAAGCTGTTGGTTAAATTATCTAGTATCTCCTTACGTGGTAATCTCCAGTGAGTGCAGCCCATACCGACTTTCAATGATATACTTGCCAGGGTGAGCCTGTACGTCAATGGGCACGTTGTTTTTGTACCTGTGGAAAAGCAAGGAAAGAGTAGTCACAAAGAGAAGTATACCACTCTATACTTTAAAAGGTCAAGTGCTCAATACTTGAAATAACAGATCAGTTTCTGCTTGTTTCTTCTAGATAACAGTCTAACTGCTGCAGTCTAACTCCCTGGGAAGATGATACATATTTTTGGAAGCGCAACTTTTCTCTTTTTCTCTTTGATCTGCCCCAGGTAAACTTTATTTTCTAATTAAAAGGAGAATTGAGTGGGATGAAAATCAGTTTATATTACCATGAATTTCATGTTACTACTTGTAAAGGAAGGGAGGAGTCACATGAGCAACATCTCAGAGTTTTGTAAATTGCAAACAACAAAAATTCGGTAGCGTCCTTACCTGCTAGGTATCATAAACATTCTCTTTGGTTTGCATATTTGATCTACTTTTTAAACCTTCATATACACAAAAATGTCATGTAGAAAGTTACCTTTTTTTTCACGAGCAACTTTATAGAGGCTGGTAGACACTATGAGTGTTTTCTGCTAGAGATATATCTTCAGGTGGGAAAGGTTTACTGTTCAAAATTCCCAGTACATTATTTGAAGGAATGAATGAACCAGTACTGATCAGCAGTGAGCTGGTACTGCTAATTTCAGAATTTATATAAGCAACTTCAGATTCACATAGGGGGTGAACAGTGGTGCATGATAAATTCTTTCTCACCAATTGTTGCATAAAATGTCGCTCATTCTGGTGTAATCAAATAAATGTTTGAGTGAATCCTGTCTTAAGCAGGCACTGGTAATATGGAATAAACTGACAATAGAAATCTAGTAAATAAATTACACTATGAATCGTATTCAGTACATTTGGGATTGATTTGAGGTCCATAAAGAAAAAATGTTACCTAAGAGAGTGTCCTATTTTAGTGTATCTTTCCCTGTTCTCCATAAGGTACATATATAGAGAAAGTGGAACAATAAATGATAACAGATAAAAGCATCTTCAGCTCTTTTTCTGATGTAGCTTAAATAAACCTTTTTCCTCATAATAGATAACCAGACAAAGAGCTTTGCTTCTTCATATCAGATTTTTAATTTTCAATCTTTCATGATTTTCAGTCAGGAAAGGGTTCTGATCATGGTTCTGATGTCAGTGGCTTGCCCCATTTCATCAAACAAATCAGTAATTAGCAATTTTATTTTTCCAAGAATATTATTAAATGAATATATCTCAAGATGAAGTTATATACGCAATAAATCTGAAAATTATCTTTCAGTATCATCAGTGTTGTGCAATAAACAATATTTCCCTGACTACGAATATTTGGGCATAGTAATACACTGAGAATTTTCCAAGTGCCTAAGTGGACCATAAACCCTAATGCTTTTCATCCCGATCTTCCTCTCAGCAAAATGTCTGTGAAAAGGGACTCAGTGCAGGGCAATACTTTCTATTCTGATGATTCTACCAATCATTTGCAGCAATGCCTGACCTCATTACTCTATTATCCTGGCTTAGGCAAAGACTAATGCATGGGTCCAGCAAGAGTAACACATTCACCACCACTCTTCACCTCATCGGTGAGATGGTGCTCCCCAGACTGATCTGTCTGGGAACATCTGGGCAGTTTTATATTCCATTTTGTGTATCAAATAGTTTAGAAAATAGAATAATGCCATCAGTTCCTAATATTTTCCAGGGAATATGAAATCCTGTGAACAGGACTTGACTCCATAAGATCTTTACATTTTCTCCAAAGGGCTGGGCAACCCTTGGATCCTACGGCAGCGAAGTCATCCGGTAGCATGGGGTGCTGTGCAGCAACAAGCTTTAACTCAGTCTTGCCAGCAGCAAGAACACTTTAACTTCTTTTGTCTCCATTATCAGGTTAGTAAAATATAATTGATTCAATTTTTACTTATTTATATTCATCTATGGAAAGAATAGGACTCATGTGTTAGAAGGACCCCTTGTTATTTCTGGAAATGCAAATTCCAGAACAGTCAAGTCATTAGCTAATGTGGGACTGCAACCTCCCACTGTCATTAGGCACTGATAGTTTATGCTTTCTGCTACTGGTTTCAAATGTCCTGGGGTTTCCATATGCTTTTTTTTCCAAGGGAGTCAGAACAGCTGCACCAGGCAGTAAGGTTTTCTTTAGAGAAAGTTCAAAAAGCTTTATAAATTTTCAGGCATGGCATGAAAAGGTCTTCATTGCTTATACAAAGAATGACTCTTTGCAGTACTTGACTGACATTTTGTTAGAAACGCTGAATGAAAACTGACAGATCCGGGTCAGGACTGTTCTATATCTTAGAGCAAAGACACCTGCTGAAATGGATGTGAACTCTTTTTTTTTTTCCATTAGTAGCCTGTGGCAAACTGAAGTCCCTTTGGAACTCAGATGTACAGTAAAGTGATGTATTAATTTCCACCATCCACATTTAGCACTCAGATGAAAGGCTGGTTCACAGTGAGAGCAAAGGCAGACAGCTGAAGGCTCAGTTTAACCATGTCAGGTTTTGGGGATAAAGTGAATCTCAACCAAAGTGAAAATGACCCAGCTCTTGAATTCTTGGGTAGGATTCAGATTACAGAGCTGGATTACAGCCATGAGCATAGCTGGCCATTCCTTATGTCCAGCTGAGACCAGATCCAAAGGGTTTGTCTGCAATCCTCTCCAGAAAGAATGTCAGTCAACACAGGGCACTCACAACCCTTATAGGATGGGAAAACTGTGTCCATGAGCCTGGCTATCAGATGTTAGAGCCTAAGGAGAGACATCAAGTGCCTTTGTGGACATCAGCTCTGGCCTATTAAAACACCTCTAAATAGCAATTTTTGTCAAGCCCTGAGGTTAAGGATAAATGCAGAGTCCCTCAAGCAATTCAAGTAGCAAATTGCAAAATATGATTATTACATAACATCATGATATAGTAGTATTTCCCTTTCAACTCAGCATATTCTGTGATTCTGTAAAACTTTCCAACACACCCCAAAGCTTTCAGATTATTTGGATAGTTCCAGATCTATCTGAAGTCTTTGACTTCAAATAATGACGTGTCTGCTATGAACAGATCTTCATTACTGAGATTTCACATCATCATAATGAGATTTCAGTTTCATGGAGATTCAGTAACATAACTGCTCAGCTGCCAAGAAGCTCGCTCCTGACCAAAGTCTGCTCAAATTCTTCAGGGACATTACTGTCATTTGTAGACTAAAGCTAGGTATTTGGATAACATTATTAAAGATGGCATGATAAATTAAACTGCTGTTTTCCTTCATCATCAGACAGAAGGAATATATTTGATATCTCTAAAAAATAAAAAAATTTATGTATCCCTAGTGCTGTTACACAAAGTAATTTTTTGTCTTTTAATATTTTGCTCTTTTTTTTGTACAAGGTATATTGAAAGATGTTTGACAGGCCTGTCATCAGTGCCTGATTTTTTTTTAATATACCTTATATCTTTCCAGAATAATTACCATTTTCACTCAGAGGACTTCAGATTCTGGTTATGTGGTGACTTTCAGCGCCAGAGATACAAACTTACCATGTAACACGGGGTGCCGGCCAGCCAGCCACAGAACAACGAAATTTAACATTTTCCTTTTCCCAGATAGTGTGGGAACGAGGCTCGATGATAAACTCAGGAACATGTAAGAGTTTATCTTGATTCAACTTTTTATGGAATGCCTGAGTCTCTTCTAGCTGGAAAACAAAAATTTTATTATGAACTTGATTGTAATAGCAGTTATAAGTTAATATTAAATTATTAATAATAATAATCTTTAAAAGACACAAAATCCCCTGCAATTTTTATTTAAAAATCCAAACAGACATACTTAATGTATTTATCTCACCTGGAAACAGAAAACAAAGTTTTCCTTCCAAAATAACTAGATTTGATTTTACAGGGCTTTTCCCCTTAAAACTATTCTAAGTAAAATAATTTTTCATATTTAATTACTTATTATTTTAAATACAAAGTGAAAGGTGAAATAGGCCTGAAACTCAGACGTCTTCTGTACAACAAGACTGTATACGCCTAGTAAATCTCTGACAGCCCTGCTTTCAAACCTTTCCTCCTGATGGGATCTTTCATCCTCCCATGGTACCTCATGCAACTGTTTGGCTATCCACAGAGCTGGAAAAAACTCCTATAATGGTATAAACTTCACTTTCTGCAAATTAACTATTTGTTTTCTGCCGTAACTTTCACATATCTGGAGAATTACAGGTCCCTGTATTCAGATTATTAAAAGAAGACAGCTTCCATAATCCTCTCAGTCTTTTACAACTTGCACAATACCAGTTTTCCTTACAATGGTTTCTTAATCCTGGACGGGTTCTATTTGTCCTCAACATTCATCAGACAGTGACTACTTGTTATCATGGATCCAACAGACTTCAACACAATTAAATAGCTGCCCCTCATGTGTTGCTGATAACACTCTAGAATGGCATTTGTTTTTATACAATGACTGACATTAAATTGACTGAAATTAAATTTGTGGCCTTTTATAACTCTCAGATCCTGAGGTACTTCTACTTAGTCAGGCATTTCTCATTTACTTGATAATTTCCTTCTGTGTGTAGTCATTTCCACTGGTTGCTATCAAATTTCACCCTCACTGTTTCTCAATTTTTGAGATGATTTTGAATTTTTACCTTGTCCTTCAAAGTGTTTACACCCTTTCCAACCTTATAAGGATATTTTATAAGCATATCGCCAGTTCTTCTGCTCAAAAGAGTAATAAATTTGCTAAATGAAACAAATCTGCTAAATGAAACATATTTGCACTTACATGTCCTGCCAGTCTTATCACAACATATTTGTAACTATGCTCTGAGTAATACTTTTTGAGAAGTTGGACAAAAATGCACACAATTACAGATTCAGTTCCAGATGTTCCTCCCTAACATACATCTAATTGACCCTAATTCTGCCCTAATTTACACCCAGTGATTAAAACTCTGGGGTGAACACTTTGAACAAGCTTGTTCTCAGGCCAAGAAATCCATAAATTACGCATTCACCTCCTTATGGGCAAGATATATGTATGGGCTCCTTTATCCTCTGCCCAGCACCTGCCCGGTCATCCAGGTGAAGGATGCTGTGCCATTTAACTAGGTGTGGGCGTGACCAAAGAGTGTTCACTGGTCCCCTACTCCCCATCCTTCGCAGCACAGCAGAAGCATTCCTAGTGCCTGCCTCAGGCACAGTGCCTCTTTCCTTATCCATTTGACACCTAGGTAATGAGATGTTTAAGCAATTCAAGAGATTTCCATTGAAAATACTTTGGTTTATTACTACCATTTTTGCGATTGCCTGTGGAGTAAATCAGGGTTCTGGAGTGCTAGGCATTTTACAAACACCAAACAAAAAAGACCCGTGTTTTTTTACAGCTGAAATGTTCATTTCTGCTCTTTTACCGTTTTCTTCATGGCCACACGTTCAGCAGACTCCCGGATCGCCACTTTCCTTGACTTTTTTTCATGATGTTCCTCTTCAGAAGTTGACTTGGCCACCTTGCTGACACTAACTCCTTCACCTGTGGCAAAAAGGTTCCTCTTGGCAACATATGCAGCACTTTCTTTAATTCTCTCTTCTTCGGTGTCTGTGATACCACTGATATTCACTTCTCTGAAAGAATTTTTGAAAAGCAGAATTCCATTGGAAAATGCTGAGAACATATTCCATTTATACTTTCCATCAAATTAGGCAGCTACAGGGGCCAACACCTTTCTGCTACTACAGTCTCATATGCATTCAAAGTAGAAACATAGAAGGGGTTCTGCAGAAAGTCTGAGTACTTCACTGTCTAAAGTCATGGCCATTTTCAGTGCCTCTCCCTATAAATATGCCATACACATTTTCATTTAACCATTTCGTTTCACCATTATCCTGCTGTGGTTTTCTATCTCCATCACTACAAAGATGAGTGTAAGGCATAACCACACATCTTCAGTTATTGACTTACAGCTTCAATGTTTATAAAAACACTACCAAAGGGGCAGGAGACAATTGTAGCTGTATAACCATGTCCCCGTTTGAGATTTATTAAAAAACCCATTTTACTGTAGATAACAAAAAGTTCTCCTTGTTCTTAGAAAATTCCATCATGCATTGCTTTCAGGAAGATAATGAAGGATTTTATTGAAGCCTCCTCTTCAGGGTTTCTGCAGAGGTGAGACACAAAGAACAGTTACTCTCAGTGGGTCCAGTCCTGTTTCCACGCTCACATGTGGATTGTACCATTGAAAGGATATTGTGTTGGCACTGTCAGGACCTTACAGCTGCTGTAGTAGTGCATGTGCAATGAGAGTTCCTTGGCTCAAGAAGAAGCATTAATATCTCTCTGCTGAATTTAGTTACTTTTAGGTAACTTTAGATGGCACACTGAAAACAAATTCTGTTTAAGTTCTCATTAAGTGCCATCTTGCAAGAACTATAGAAATAGCAGCCTCTGTTTCTAGAGTGCATTCAAGCACAGTCTCTCTTACCATAAAACACTTCCTTCTACTACAAAGCAAAAATATTAGGAAGAATGATTTTTTTCTGTTTTCTTTAAGATTGACAATTTTATGCACTTGACAGCACAACTCAATACTCAAGAAAATTTGGATTTAAGCTCACAATTAACTGTTCAGCCCTTCCTCTATGAAGTCAGTGTGATGCGATGCAAGACAGCCAAGCCAACCAATGTGCTGTAAACTTAATTACATTTAAAAATTGCTGAAAAGACTAAAAATTTTACTTAACAGCACAGAGCTTTGACCTCGCTCAAACTCAACTTCCTGTGTTTCAGGCTGCTTTAAGAGGATGATCCTTAAAAATTCATTGGAATGATAGATTCCCTTCACTTAGCCATGTAAGCTGCCTCCACAAACATCATCTAAAGCTGCAGATATACAGAAGAGATTTTAAAAAACAATTTTGAAAAATCAGTTTAATGAATATGAATATGAATATAGCTATCTACATTCAGTTTAAGGGAAGCCATTGCATTTTTCTTCAAAGACAAACTGATATAATTTCCTACTTAATTAGAGTAGTTAAGATCTCAGCAACTTCATATTATGGACTGGTTTCTCAAGGCATGGCATTAAGCATCTTATGTGAGCTGATGAATATCCTCTGACTAGTATAGGACTCATCCTAGTCATCCGCAGTGGCTTTTGATCAACAGTATTAAATATTTAGATTTTCTAATATTTTCTTCCTGTTATAATCTTCCCAGATCAAAGAGAAACATGTTCCCTGAAATGATGAATGCACTAAAACAGCAAACTGTACCATTTAAGAGTTGATTTTATAGTCAAGTGTCAGGGGTTTCAGCAGATACAACCAGATCAAACCCCAAATGGCACACACAAGATACAGTTTTAAGATCTGCCATTTACAGTCCTTTGGCATAGGCTTATTAGTAACTGCAAATAGTTCCACAAGCCACATTCAGTAACTTCAGCACTTATGGCATTAAATCAATCTCTGTTTTATTGTCTACAATACTGGCTGGCAGTCCATAATTTTCTCTTGCAAGGATTAACCCAGGTGTTTAAGAGGATCAGTTGCAAAGTGAATAATCTGAGCACAGTAGTTTTTTACAGCAGAACCTGGGGGTTCTGAAATAGAACTAAATAATGGAAATGATGACAAATCACTGAAGGTCATCCAGCAGCATGGGCAACAGCTCCAAAAAACCCACAGAGAGATGACCTTTACAAATAACTATTCCTTTTAACAGCTATCTGCCCATGGGAAACAACACATCAGTTTCACAGGGGAATTTGGGAATGACAAATACCATGCACATGGTTCAATGGGCTTCAGCTGTTATCTTTAAAACAAAAATAAATATCTGACAGGAATGTGGCATGCCACTTTCGCAGTCTTGGCATGTGGTCATGAGCATGATGCCAACAGAAAAAAAGCCTAAACCAGATACCATTTCATGCCATGTTGAGTTGGGCACCCTAACAATTATCATATGCTCTTTTTGACTAATTTTAAAAAAACAACAAAAACCAACCAACCAGAAAAAACCTTTTTGCATTATTTCAGTGGCAGAAAAGCACACACAACTTTCTGAACTGGCATGCGCAAAAAGTAAGATTGCTACCAACAGAAAGCAGAAGAAGAATAGTAACAATGATGTAAGAACCTGAGAGTGTCTTTTAATGTAGGATTCCAAAGTGTTCCATAGACACAAATGAAGCTACATACCATCACATTGAGTTAGATATTACTGTATGCATAAGAAAAAAAAACAACATTTCTTAAGATTTGTTAAGATGCTAACATGATGCGCTAAGATCACAAAGGCCTGTAAAAAGCTAAGTACTAATCATCAGTTGTATTTTTCAACTATTGCCCAACACTATAAATTTTACTTCTGTAGTCTCAAGATACAATAAAAAGGGAGGGTATTTGTGATTGAGGGCATGGGAGACAGATGATGGTGAGCTGCAAATCTGCTACTTAAGTATAAACACTGGCTGAAATGCAAAAGTAGTGAGAAGCTTTGAGAATATGTTATCACAAGTTTTGTGTGAAACTATCACATAAGTATTTATGTGTTTCTATCACAGAAGATACAGATAAAACTCCAAATCAATTTTTTAAAAAGGCAACAGTGTGTTTCTTAATGTTGGTTGGATCAAAGGGCAGTGAATCCAATGCAGAAATGTACAAGGGATGAGAAAAAATTACCCTGAGATAGTGGAAGTTAATAAAAACCAAAACTATTGGTCTCATCACAAAAGCATCACAAATACTCAAAAGGCCAGAGCAATAACACCTTCTACTGACAAGTTGGAACTCAGTGCACATGAAACCACAAATTTGGATACAAAGCAGAATTGGGTGTTGATTAAGCAGTAGACAGAAAGCACTGGCTTCCAGAAACAACTTGGAAGTGTCCCATGAAAAATGCTGTGCTGCAAAGGAAAGAGAAGTTGAAGGGAGGTTTCTGTTCAACTGCTGGTGGTCAAGAAAATTTTCTCCTGGCCTCTAACCAGGAACCAGTTTTCCACACTACACCCCAGTGTGAATTAATCTGAACAAGTGACTGTGCTGGAACTGCTGGAGACTTCTACTAAAATCACTATGCCATACCCCAAAAAGGCTGGGGAGCTTCTTTGCTCGTGTTGGTTCTGGCTTCCACATAAAGTTCACATTCAGCTTTGCTGAGAACACTGCTGCAGTAAGATGCATTACATCAGTAGTAACCATGCCATAAATGCCACCAACACGTGAGATCAGTATGAATCATTACAATGGATTTGAGAAAGCATTTGGTTTCATTCCAGGTTTTCCCTGTGCCAGGACAAGACATTAGCACATTGTTTTATTGTTTCTATGTTTAATGCTTGGTAAGAGACATTTGATTACAGAACAAGTCTTCAAACCAAAAGTATAAACTAAATAATGTGGACAACATGCTTGTCAGGTTCCCAATAAGCAGGGTTCTAATTATATTTTCATTTCATAGAAAGTGGCCCTAATGATGTGTTCAAAACAAAGTCCAGACATGTAGGTTCATTTGTCCTGGCTCTGGATGATCAATGTCTGAATTTCTGCCAGTCAGTTGACTTCTCTTTGTCTTTTTATCACTCATGTGCAGTGCAAACTAACATCATCAGATCCATGAGTGTAAAGATAGACTAATGGATTTGTTAGAAACAAGATGCCAAACAAAATGATAATGAACATACCGTCCTGTGAATATGGGCACTGAGTAGTCCATGGCTTCATTCTCTTTGTCCTCCGATACCAAACTCTGTTTTGCTCTCTTTGCTTTGGGACTCATCTTATAGGATTGATCTTCTATCATTAAATTGGAATTTTTCATCCTGAAATAAAAATTATATTGCTAAATTCAGAAAAAAAGCTGTTAAGAAGCACTCTGAAATGCAATTAAAGTACTAAAATTTTTTTGCTGTCTTGTTTTTTAATCAAGAATTTATAATTTTAATAGCCATAGTTTCAGAGTTATCAAACACATAAGTGTTCTTTTGACAAACTCATCATTACAAACATACCACTGATGCCCCTTGATATTAAATCTAAATAGACAGAATAAACAATATACCTGGTAGCAATGTATATTTAATAACTCCTGATTTGGAACTTGGAGAGTTCATATACCCAGTTTTGGTAGATCCTGAAGTCATTGAGACCCTGAGTAATTCTGAAGATTGTATCTGAACTCATAACCTCTACTTTTCCAAAATTAACAGTCCTGAAATTGTCTGGTCCTGAAGAAAAATGGTGGTAAGTAATTATGCATTTAAGTCCCTCTACAGAAATTGTAGGGCAGTACATTGCTCAGAAACCAGTGTTGCCATTTCCACTACTCTCCCATTCCACCCAAATCCATTGGAAGCAGTGAGATGAGTGAAGTAGCACCATTTAACATAGCACAGATAAATGGAGGATGAGTGGAAAGGAAGAAAAGCAAACTGGAAGGAAGGCTTCCCCTCCTCACCAGCCTGGGAGGGATTCTGAAGAGCATGAAGCACATTTGAGGCAAACATTTCAGGTTCATTTTTAACATACTTACAAATTGTGTTAAGAAAGCTCCAAACACCTGGTCCTCCTTTGCTAAAACAACACATCTCTAATTCCCAGATTTATGGAATATGCTAATTAGTTGTCAGCCTTTTATAAATCCCCAAAGTGTCTATTCACCTGTGTTGCAACATCACCATAGGAAATCACATGTGACTCTGCTTCTGTTCTGGGGATTTGTCTACACAGTATGAGCTGCCCACTTACCTGTGCAGATAGAGGAGCAGAATTAAGGCACATGGTTTCTCAGCAAGGCTCATTAGCCCTGATATGTACCACTATCAGGAATAACATGCTTCCCACACCCTGGATAGCTTACACTAGTGTCTCTACACAGCATGCTGTACACAAATAATCAAAACCCCTGCTAGCACTGGGCCCCTGAGAATGTTGCACATGCACAGTGTAATATAATATTATATCCTTGGGCTAATGTTTTCCTTAGGCTGTATTCCTGCAAAAGTACCAAGCTTCAGCAGTGCCACCAACACGAGTGCTTGGTTTCAAAAATATGTGGTAGTAATCTATCCAATTCCATTCTTCCATCTTTCCTTCCTTCATTTCTTTGTGTGCATCCCTTTGCTGAGACCGAGTTCTCTCCCTACTCAGTTCCTGTTAAATCACTCTCACATTCTCCAGCTCTCGTACTGTCTCTCTTAACGTAATTCCTCTGTGCTCCACAGGCATCACCATCACCAAGCCTACAGCACTGCTGTCAGAAACACTCCATACAGGGGGTAAAAGCAACTGTGCACCGATTTCTCCTTCCTTCTTTCCTTCCTTCCTCCTCCCCCTCTAATCTGATTTCTGCAGAAAGGAAGGCACAGCCAGTGAAGGCCTGTGGCACACAACACAGGGCTGGGGCCAAGGGTTTTCCATGTCAGGCACCACTGGGTCAACTAAGGCACAGACCATGTCTACAGGAGAGGGATGCTGTGGGCTCTGGGCTCTGATAGCAGGCACTGCCCAGGGCAGGCAGGGACAGGGTACATGAGAGGCAGATCCAGCTTTAGGGACAGAAATCCAAGCAGCAAACACTTGGGAACAGTCCAGGCAGAGTACAATAAAAACGAAGAGACACACTGAAATGGGGTGTGCAATGGCCTCACTCCTGGGTTGAACAATGATGTGGTGCAATCACTGTGGCAAACTAAAAATGCATTGACAGAACTCATCAAATAAGTGATAAGAAATATCAGAGGCAAACTACTTTCATTACTTTTCATAATTGAACTAGAGTCTGTAAGGAGCTGCAGATCTTTACTTAGCAGGTGACTTTTATTCCTGTCCTATTTTAAAATGGGACAAACCTGGAGTTTTGACTCTGAGTGCCATCACAGTTCCTTAGGGCTTTAGGCTGAACCTTTTCAGAGGCCAATGGATTCCTGGTTGTTTCTAGATCAAGAAGGATCACAGTACCATTTGAATTTCAATTAAAATGTTAAAAAGTTTCTATTTTATAAAAGTAGTTGAAATCTGGTGAAAATTTCAGCTCAGGCATTTACAGCACTGTTAAATCCAGACTAAAACTTTGTTCCTAAATGAGAGTTTGGCCTTGCTGTCTGTTTAGTTTTCTTTAAATTCCAGATTACACACTCATATAGGGAATTAATGGGGAGTATACATAGCAGTTCCCATCACTGCCTACTAGGCATTTTGTTGTTTTCCTACATGGCAGTGTGGGTTTCCTATCTTTCACTTATAACTCTCTAACATTATTTGGAAAGGTAAAAATAAATTGCTATAGGTTCTGTTTATTTGATGGCTGTTTTTTTACTCAAATATTTCAAGTGTTTGAAGTTGAATATCTCACCTTCATGACCATACCAGCGCACTCAGCTGGTGTTTTCAGGGAGATACCCAGAGTCACTCCAAAATGTTCTCTAGAATTGCACAGCATAAACCAAGAGATGAGATGAATAAATTTGAATAAGCAGAAGATGTTTCTCCTTTCCAAATCCTACCATTTGCCTCTGTTCTAGAAGAGGTACAAGGAGGCTAGTAGAAACAAGTATTCAAATATGAATGAAAAATGAGAAAATAAGTTAAACACTATTCTATCATGAAGTTTATTTCCCTATTTTCCTTTGGTGTTCTTATGATTTTTTTTCCAGTGCAACATAAAACGCAAATCCTGTCTAAAACCATTATTTAGGTGGCCCAAAGGAGGACTCTGTTTCTTGAACCACATTCTAAAATCTTGCCCTTTATTTTAAAATGTTCCAACCTTTTACCTGATATGTGGAACAGAATCTCCCCAGAGGAGAAGGAGCAGGGTATCATTGCTCTCTAGTTTCACAGGGAGGAACAGTACCATGACCTTTTAACATCTTTCAGCCTCATTTGATATGCCCAGCTAGCATATGTATTTTTTTTTCCAGGTCAGATACTATCTGTACTGCCTTATCAAGGTTGGTGACCCAAGTCTACTGCCCTAACTTCAGCATGTTAAAATATCAATGCCAGTGGTTTTCTAGTTTCTGAATAGAGTCACTGAATTCTAAAAGGCACAGGCATTGTCCTGTAGAGATGTAAAAAAATAAATGCTATTAACTTTTCTCTCTAGCCCAACAGAGGGACTAAAGACAACACTGTGCAGGGCCTCTGAAACTCCCAAACAGATGTTTTGTTTTGATATCTTATTTTCAGACAGAGAATATGTTGGCACTGCCCTAGTTTCCGTGCCTGACGGGACAGGTTTCCCACACTGCACCAAGAGCCTGCATCCAGTAGGTGTAGAAATGTGTTCTGGGAGCAGACCACGACACCCTGTTCCTTAGTTATTTCACTCCTGCATGAAAAGGCATATGTAAGCTGTTTTACACCTCTACAGAATCATGTATCTTGTCCTTAGCATGCTTTTGTTACAACTCTCTCTCATTTTATTCCCATGGCAGAAAAGGATGGCTGCACCTGCACCAGTTGCACCTGCTGGAGAAGGTCCATTAGCCAAGAGGCATTGTCCAGGCTCTCTTTTTAGGATGCTTCTTTCCTAATACGCAGCATTTTAACTTACTCACTGTAAAGAGTAGAGAGTGGATTGGCAAACAGAGTTACAGGAAAGGAAGAAAAAATTCTTTTCAGAAAAGAACTCTTTAAATTCAACCTCTAAAAATGAGAAGTGCTCTCTGGTGACCATATTCATTTTAAGCTGCTGACAGGTTTGTCACAAGCCCAGGCAATATTGCCGACAATAATTACACTGTTTCCTAACACAGCTTCCACAACAATTTTATTTGAAGGGGAATTGTTTCCACATAGCAGGTCTCATTAAAACAATTTCCACGCTTGGCTTTGATATCTGGAAGCCAGCTTCTTAACCCTCACCTATAATAAACCAGAGGATGAGCACTGCCAAGATCATGGTCTTCTCATGTTTCTGGAAGTGTATTATTTACTCAGACTTGTCCCGATCCTGGTTACAATATTGCCCAGAAGAGCATTAGCTCTCACTGCCAGCCTAATTAATTGGAAGTTAGTAAGGCATCTCTCCTCTCTTTGCTTGGTACACCTAAATTATACCAGATCTTCTTTGCTGTTTCACTTGACCTACAAAATACATGCAAATGCCTGGGCCACACCAGTAACTTCTATTTTCCCTGTAAGCAGTTCTCTGGCCCTCTAGGTGGCCGATAATCTGTCTGTAACAAAATGGGATTATCTGGCACTGCTAGACAGGAAAGTAACACATGGAAAAGCAGTGAAAGTTTGATCAAAGGCACATGACTGAGCTTCCAAAAGAAAGAGTTAAACTAGTGTAATCCAGCAGTCCTGTTTGACAGGCCTGTAGTGCTATAAGCAGCTTTGGCTGATCTGACTCAAAGCTTCTCAGAAGTACACGGAGGAGAGGGAAGAGGATGGATGGCCACAACATCAGCTTGTGGGAGAAAGCTGCCATCCCTCACCTGCATAGAGCCTGGCCACACCTCAGGGGAAGCAGCATACACCACTTTTCCTTCTTCTGCTGAGGCCAAAGAAGTGCATGGCTAGAGAGGGCCCTGTGAGCTGGTGGGGAGGGCTGGGTGTGAAGGGGCAACCACTACATGGTGAGACACGCCTTCTTATAGGAGCCCAGGGGCTTGCACCTTCGGCCAGCTGCAACCAGCAAAGCTGCAAGCTTCCATATTTGCTCTTGATTTTGCCAATTTTCATTTGTCTCCTTTTCCTTCTTCAAGCCGTCATGGTGTAAAGGAGACTTGAAATGTGGGGGAGGGACAGGCCACTTGCACATGGAAATTTTTTTCTGCTCCTGAAAAAGAAGGCTGTGGCTCCTTCAAGCTGCCTATATCCATGCTTTGGGCTTGTTTTCGACACAAGCGAGGTTTCAACGTCAGAGAACTGGGTCCAGGTCAAGGTCTTGCTGGTTACTTACTCCCTAATCCTTCTCCACTTCTTTCCCCGTGATAAATTCCTCACATAGCACTAACTGCATGTCAACACTCTTGCTTCATGAGCACTTTCCTGTACTGTGACTACAGAAAAGGATGAGATTTAAATTTTGCAAGAATAGTAAGTTTGGCAGAAGCTGCTTTAGATAAAAATAAGTGACCTGAATAAAAATTTTGTATTTGAATGTTTCTGTTGGGCTTAATGGCGCTTATCTGCAAAGTTATATCCATTCTATGTAAATGCATATTTGATGTTAATATTCACTGATATGTAATAATCAAATGTTAGCTGAAAAATTTTGTCTGTATTTGGATTTGTGTGTCCATTCTGGTTTCAAGCAAACACCACCGTTGAGGTCATTTAGATACAGCATTTCAATTCAAGGCCCTTTCTGCTTTTTGAAAATTGTGTGTTTGAAGACTCTTTTTCTTTTTTTCCTACACCATTCCTTTCATGTTAATGAAAACAGAAAGTCTTTGATTTTTTAAATTTATTTTAGTAGCACTTTTTGTCTCCACATTACCCTTTGAAGTGTTTTGGGCTATCTGAAGAAGACAGTGCAAATGTGGCAAGAATTACTTCAAATTGGCACTACATTTAACTGTAGAGTCACATTATTTCTTCCACTTTACCTCTTGCAAGTTGCAGAAAAATGAGCTACAAAAACGAAATGAATACATAGAGGCTATATTAACTACAAACCCAGGTTAAATATTGGGCTTTTCATTCAGAAACATAGTGTCTCCCATGTTACTTAAGTTTTGTGCAAGAGAGATTTGAATCAGGTGTCTAATCTTCAGAGTCCTTGTCTTACATAGTAGCACTGAATTTCTCAAACCTTCAGACAACCACAGGACCACAGGAAAAAAGTTACAGATGAGACATTCTTGTATCTCTGAACACCAGGACAGTATATCAATCTATTGGCAAGACTTTTATACAGAGTGCTATATATGCAAATATGCTATTTTAAACCAAAAGCTTTTATCTCAAACAAAACCTCAGAAAACTTGGAAATGTTTTAAGTTCTTTCTCAACGAAGCAATTTCATTTCTTTCAATATTACACTGCCGACATTAGAGTTGTTCTTAATGAGAATATACAGGTTTCGGAAGAAACTCATATGACAATTGAAGTGCTTGTAACTGGGACTCAGAAACAGGTGTTTTTAACAACCATTTTTTACAACTTCAGGTTCTTTTTTTTATGGGTACCTTTTCTTTAAGACGAAGGAGGTTTGGGGTTAGGATCAGCAGCACAGTAAAGGCACAGCTGCATCACTGCAGAAATTTGGGATATCTTCCCCTACCCAACTCTCTTTGGAAGCATAACCCTCAGTCCCAGCAGCTCCTGTTTGCTTCCCTTCACCAGGTTCTCATTGCTTCACTCAGTGGTTAATTATCTGCACAAGTAAAATTGTTTCAACAGCAAAGACTGGACACTACCCAGCCTAAGATAATCAACTATAAAACCATAAAATCATTAAGACCTCTAAGATTATGAAGTCCAACCATTTATCGAGCTCTGCCAAGCCCACCCCTAAACCATGTCCCTAAGTGCCATATCCACACATTTTTTGAACACTTCCAAGGATGATGATTCCACCACTTCCTTGGGCAGTCTATTCCAATACCTGACCACCCTTTCAGTGAAGAAATGTTTCCTAATATCAAATCTAAACCTCCTCTAGTGCAAGTTGAGGCCATTTCCTCTCATCCTATCCCTTGTTACCTGGGAGAAGGGGCTGACACCCATCTGGCTACAGCCTCCTTTCAGGTGGTTGTAGAGAGCAAAAAGATCTCCCCTGAACCTCCTCTTCTCCAGGCTAAACGACCCCAGCTCCCTCAGCCACTCCTCCTAAGACTTGTGCTCCAGAACCTTCATCAGCTTCTTTGCCCTTCCCTGGACACACTCCAGGAACTCAANTTTGCCCTTCACACACTCCAGGAACTCAATGTCTTTCTTGTAGTGAGGAGTCAAGTAAAGTCATTCATCTGGGCTGTAACAGCCCTGAGGTTCAAATTCCTGAACAAATCCTGGCAAATAGAGGACTGACCCTGAACTTCCTGATAGACAAGTGAAGGCTGTAATCATTGTTTACTGTGGTATATGTGGTCTTTCCCTCATTAGTTTTGGCCAAGATTTCAGCCTTATCCACAATCCTTGAATGACATTCAGTTTTCAAAATTTAAATTTTCCAGTGGACAAGTCTTGATCAGTTCTGCTAATGATACTTTTAATTTTACATTAATATAACAGCGAGCAGATGTTTTGGGCTATAATTTGTTGATCATTTCCTCTACTGCTAACAGCTGCTCTAATCTTACTTTAATACTTCCCTAATTTCTGTAAATCTCTGAGATATATACATACGAATAATAAGAGGCTATTATATCAAAAATATTCTGCTAATGTAATTTTTTGAGCAATATTTATTATCTTAAAAAAAAACCCAAAACATGACAGCTAAGAATAGCTGCTCTACTCATGCAAGATGGACACTTCAGGTTATTCCTACTTTGGAAATAGCATGCTTCAACCAATATACAGTGTGAAAATTTCAATTTCTCAAATCACTCAGAATAAAAATGAAACTTTTAGGCCTAAGGAGAATTAATCATATACGGATAGATCAGCTCAAACTTGCATGAATAGCTCTGAGTTCTTTTACTGCTCCAGCCTGGCCAGATAAGAGACAGCCTCAATCCAAAAGGTATCTCAACCCTTCATAATAAATTCAATTGTATTAATATGGCTAAACAACTTGGAAGGAGAGGTGGGTCATGCCTAATCAACTTGGAGCACGAACACATCATCATTCAGCCACGCTGGCATTGCCAGTGCTCTTCTGATGACAGTCCATCCATCACACATGCATTAGTCCAACAAACTAAGCTGACCACAGTCCTTCCCACTGCCAAAGCCAAAGGAAAACACCAGAGCAGGAAAATACGTTAACACCAAGTTATACTGAAAATTTATGTGGAAGAGGAAGAGAGCTTTGCCATTGATATCAATGGGAGGTGGTAGGACATTTTTGTACCAGAATGTTGTTTTGAAAATGGATTTACTTACCCCAAACTGTAGGCTTCAGATCCCAGCCTGTAGGCTGCAGCCAGCTTGTTGATGGATTCAGATCCATGGCTGTAGGCAGCTGAGCTCATGCTGAGGGACTCGGAGTCCAGGCTGTAGGCAGCAGATCTTTTGCTCTGTGCGGCAGAGTGGTCATAGGCTGTGGATCCATAGCTGTAGGCTGCCGACTCGAGGTCATAGCCTGCAGAGCCATGGCTGTAAGCTGCTGAGGAGTCCAGGCTGAAGCCTGCTGCAGACGCATGGCGATAGGCTGCAGAGCCCCTGGAGTAAGCCGCAGAGCCTTGAGCATAGAGGGCAGATTTGCTCTTCGTTTCCTTTTGGTACTGGCTCACGGTGGACGACAGCGCCTTGTGGCGGTACGCACGGTCATAGTGCTCGTGGTGTCTTTGGTAGAAAGGTAAAGACATCATGGGTGCCTTCGGGTTTTGGGTTTCACTGCACTTTTCTGAATGTAAATAAACAGGATAATGTCTGAAAAAGAACAGATCGAACATAAGGACTATTGTCAAGGAAACTCCTGAGTTAGCATACAAATAATATACAACTTCATACAAACTAACACAGAACTTGAAAAATCAACTGCAATGAATTTATGGTTATCTTTTTATGATGTGATTTAGACTTTCAGATAGGTTCATATTTAAGTTTCAAGATGCTCATACGTCATCTGTCATGACCAGAAACCTTTGCATTGTTGTGTCTGTTCATTTGTAGTTGGCCTCCCTGTTCCTACAAACTTTTCAAGTTTTATGTGATCTCTTATTACTGCAAACTAATGAAACTCTATGTGCCTGGCTTCTTCAGAGATGGTGTAAACAATTTTGTTCAATTACACTAGAGAAAATAAAGTAATAAATTATTTTAAAAGGCATGAGCAATTCCAACAAGGCTATACAAACTGAAATAAGAATATATTAACATTTCATTTATTTTTGTAATCTAATTTTCAGATTGAAGCTAATGTTCCATTTATCATTTTAACAGTTAATTAAAGCACTAAGATTCGGAACTATGTCAGTTTTTCTCTAAACATGCATTACATTATGTTTGTATACAAAACATTATCATATTTCGTGTGTGATGCCAGGGTTCAGTGTAAAAGGGCTTATAATACTTTTACAGTTTTATCAGGGATACAGGCTGTATGGAATAGATAAAATAATATCATGATCCTCAATCCAAATGACCCATTTTTTTTAACCTAGAATATGTTCAAGATTGTCAAGACACTTCCTCCACATGGTAGTCCCATCTAAGTTTCAGTTTGCACATCATTAGTAGATTGTATTGTAGACAATTGTGGTACAAAATTTTATCTGGTGAGAGGTAGTTCCCATGTCAAAATGGGATGAGGATTGAGTGCAGGAAGGATTTATCTTGTTTATTTGCCTGTTAGTTTTTAAACCTGGAATTCAGTCTTTATCTTGCTTTTGCTTTATTTTGTTGCTGTTCAAACTGATGTTTTCTACTTTGATGTGCAAGCTTGCCTCAACTAATCCATATGATAACCTTTCTTTCTCTTCTTTTTAGGCTTACATGGCTACTAGGACTGTCCTTGAAAAGGTACCTGATTAGCAATAGAAATGAGTTACAACGAGAAAATGTTTAGAAGGATTTAAAGAAGGTCCAAAAGCAGTGGTGAGAGGTGTTTGTTACTGGTTTTTTTAATATCAATCACAACAACAGGAAAATCATGGTGCAATCATGACTTCATAAAAATCTATGTATTTGATTGGGGCTGTCCTGTGCAGGGTCAGGAGCTGGTCTTTGATGATCCTTGTGGATTCCTCCCAACTCAGAATATTCTGTGATTCTGTGATTTTTTTTTTCCCCTGGTCTAAATGCTCCCTTGATTTCAGTCCTTGGCTTTTACTTTTGTATTTGGTTCTTATAGCAAGTCAACAAATTTCAAAGTATTCTCTTTGATAACTGCTGAGGGTATTCACCCTAACAAAGGCAAATTATGAAAAAAAACACCCAAACCCAACAAAAAACAAAAAGAAAGAGGAAAGCTTTCTTATATTTCAGGGCTCTCACAAGGGAGATGCCCTTTATAGGATAACTGAATATACCATTTAGTTGCAGGAAGTCACAAGTAAGAAACTCATTTAGAAACTCTTTATGTAAAAGAAATTGCTGATATCCTGATCACAGTGAAACTGTGACTTCAAGGAGACCAGATTATGCTTTTACTTTATTTTCATTTGAGGAAGGAGGAGGAATGAGAAAGATGTTAATCCATTGTTCCCTATGGCAAAAACTGATGTTCCTTTTTAATTCCTTTATTCCTCATACTGACTATTTTTTCATATCAGTCTAAAAGAATGCAATTATTCTGTCTAATATCCTTGTTTCTTATACTTGTCAGTATTTTGTGTTATTTATTTCACTTTGTTAGCTACCAGTAGTATGTAGTTCCTGTCAAATTCCATAGTTTCAGGAGATTTTTTTTTCATTTTTCTTCATTGCCTTCCTCTCCTAGCTCTGCTGAACTAGGTTTAGGATTTTTAAGTCATTGTAATCACTGCCTAAGAATGTTAAGGCACACATAATATTGTCTTGCACACTGAAAGGGAAGGAACATGAGAACATCCTGTTTTCCTTCTGCAGAGTACTACAGTTTGTCTTCCCCAGCTTTATTTGAAGTGTGGCTGGTTTCACCGCTCATACAACAGCCACAGTGCTAACAGCCATTCAGCTCAGGGATTCCCACAACCTTCCAGGCTTCAAAGTAAGGAAGGTGGCCCAAAAGTACAAAGCGCTGCATGTGTTCCCCATTAAGAAGTTAAATGAGGCATTTTATGTACATTTTACCAAAATAACAAGCTAAAATGTACAAAGGAAATATTTTTCTTCCAAACGTAAAAAGTCTGGACCTTACTGTCCTCGGGAGTAAGAGTCTATGATAGAGTAAGAACTAAGGTTGTAAGACAGGCACTGAGCACAAAGTCAGCTCTCCTGAGTTCAAATTAAACACTGACTCACATCACATAAAGGGAAACTCCTTTTGTAGGTATTTTATCACTCTGTGAGTTATATTTTATATTTCCTCTGAAACATCACGGGTTACTCACAGGCCAGGATAAGTTAGTTCCACCAGTCTGATCAGATACAGTAGTGTGACACTATCAGAGATGACAAGTAACCCAGAACCTTCTAAGGACTTTGCTCCTATTTGGAACACTCTGATTATCAGACTGACTCACATCTCTTAAGTTTTATCCATGATACCTGCACCCAGTTAGCCTGCATTCACTAACAAACTCCATTCAGTGTGAGGGCAATACTCTCTCTCAAGATCTGTGTAGCACTTCATAACTTCAGAGCTTGGCCTAAAAATATTAGTGGCCATAGTTAGATGAATATGCAGTTTTTGGAGCTATATTCCAGCAGCTGTTGAATTGAATTTTTAAAATTACTACTGAGCAGACAGTCAGTTCTGCCCTAGTTTGTAGTTACACATTAAATGATTTTGCTGGCATTACCTCTTGTGCTGTTTATCAGTCTGTGTAATACTTTAAAGAACTACTCCATAAATCAGTGAAAATAGTGCAATAGGTAAAGAAAAAGAAATTCTTGTAAGTAGGGGGAAAAAAAGATAACATCCCATGCAACTAGAAAATATTTATGATATTTACACATTCTATAAAAGCAAAGGAGATTACATGACAAACTCCTCCTGTGTCTCAGTAAGCCATGCTTCATTTGAGAGTACTGTGACAATATGCAAAGATAGCTGAGTGATAATAAAAAAGCCCTTCCACTACTTTGTTTTGTTTCACAGCTGAACCTTCAAATACCTTCAATTCATGTCCACAAATCCCTCAACTGCTGAGCTAAGAAGAATAAAGGCAGCTACTGTCAACTTGGCACTACAGATTCAGATTAAAAATAATTGAACACATAAAGCCTTCCGGCATAAAAAACTCACTTACCGGGATCCAAATGAATGGCAGCAAATGGAATAGCTCTCAAGTGGATGAATAGCACAAAAAATCAGCAACAATGAAGCCAGCAAAGAAAGAGGTAGTTAGGACGAGGGGTAAGGACTGGACTTCAAGGTCCAGAACAAAAATAATGCCTGCAGTCAGTGGAATGTCAGAGCCCCAGTCCAGACCTTTTAAGGCCAGGGGGATGCTATAAATATAGCATCGAAGAGGGAGAGAGACAGATACCGATACCCTGAACTATCTCTGTGCAAAGACATGATGACAGCAGCTTCAAACTAAGGGAGATACAGAGTTCTCCTTAAAGTATCTTCACTAATTTCTGTACAAAATCAGCATTCCAATTCAAAATTATTTCAAGAATTTTTTTTCCTTAGTTAAATCAGATTTAGGAGAAGAAAAAAATTACTGTGACATGAACAAGAAGCTAGGAAAGACCAATGGCTGTATTGACCTATGCTATGGTACAAGAATATGAACATTTTATGGGTTCCTTTTTTTTTTAATGCCAAGCCACAGTACATGTAATATAGGTATTTCAGCTTAATGACAGCCAATCCAGCAAGACTCTATAAAGCCATACAATGAGTTACAATTAAATAGAAATGTATTTCCTTTGTTATGTTGACAGTGTTGCTTTTTTATCAACTTCTTTATGATAAAATATTAAATTTAGAACATGACCTCATGAGGCATTTAAGTGGATATAAACAATGCAGCTCTAAGATCCAACTTTTTGTTTCTGAATTAAACAGTACTACCTCTAGAAATAATTAAATGGTCTTGTCTTCTTTCATTTTGGTCACAGCATTTCAGCACACAAACGATCAATCCATGTGGCTGAATATTACATCAGAACAATTTCTGACATCTGAGATCTAATAGATGGAATGTACTGTGACTTCATTATAAAGATAGATTGTGCTCCGCACTGCAAATTTAACTTTCAATTAAAATGATTAGTCCATTTTATTTTGTGCATTTGCATTGGTAGAAGTATTAACCCTCTCCATTGTGCTATAGCTTCTTTCCAGCACACTCGCCATGCCACGCATCTGAGAACTTTCCAGATCCTTCTCCTCTGCTGAGACTGTCCGCCTTAGGGGTGTAACCACCAGAAGAAGGTCTGGACGAGACTACAGGATCCCAGGCTCTTCTCTACACTAGTTCATCAGTATCTTCTTCTTCAACTCATTGCCTCAATTCTACCAGAAATCTCTTCATTGTCCGCACTAGCTACCTGTTCCCTGGGGAGCCACTGCCTCCTGCCAGATGCTACACCATGGAGTAAATTCACAAGCTTTTCCATCTCCCACACCAGGAGCTGCTCATCTACTCTGAACGTATGGGCTTTTGGTTTTTGCTCATGAGGACAGAAAGTACAGCCAGCAAAAAGTTGTTCAGTCATAGAAACTCTACTGTGGCTCAGGAAACTGGCCAAATCTGCAACAGGCAGAATGAATGCTGGGAACCCTAATAAAAGCTGTTCTTCCCCCAGCATACTGTGCCAATGGCAGTGCCACTAAACTCTAGATTCTGGGCTATAATGTATATTTTTAGATAGAGTAGATGGGGCCTCTGTGGATGGAGTCCTGGATACTATTACAGACTCCTGATCCACTCCTTCACCATGGGTCATTTTCATGGGGATTGTAAAAGCCTTAATAACCTGCAAATTGCTTTTTAAGAATTCAGAGAGATGAAGAAGAATCAAAATAATTAAACATCATGTTTCTCTGCTCTCATTGTAATAAAATCTGTATAGCTCACAGGTGGGGGATAAAAAGCAACATTTTCTGTGTTTTTCTAGGTATAATGGCAACACAAAGTTCAATACGGTTTTCAAATTCTGTGCTGCCTCTTCTTATTCTGTAAATAAAATGGAGATACAATGTAACACCAAAATCTTTTGTATTCTTTTATTATTTTGCCCCTTAAATATACACATTTTAGTTCTAGCTTTAATATGAGATAATATCCACAGTTAATTTCAAATCACTTAACTCCTATTTGAATATCAAAGTACATATTTCAAACCACTTGGAGTTCTACAAGTCTCAGAATCCCTGCAGCACTGTGTATCCACATGTATTTAGTCACACTGGTCTTGGGAGAGAGACTCTTAGGAAATGTTCATTCTGTCTTCTAATTAGAATTACATAGTGCCGGAGACTAGTTTGTTTTTCTGAATGGGAAAGCTAGAATATTAATTTAGAACTTGACATGGCAGAAAAAAATAGCTTTCCAGGCTGTCCATTGAAGTTTTGAGAGCTACAGCATCCTGTAGCTGTGGGCATAAGTCAAATTCCACAGCGTGCCAGTCCATATCTTGAGTACCGTCTTAATTAAAACTAGCAAAACACTTTTTGGGGAACAGAGGCTTTGAGCATATATGTTGTCTTCTGGGGTTTGCCTTCAAACTTGGGTCCAGTTTACTGCACTAATTACCAAAAATTGCATTTTTCTCCAGAAAAAAAAAATCACTTAAGGAAGATGTGCTATTCTCCATTACACCCTAAGTATTCATCTTCATAACCCACTGAAGAGAAGGGAGGTCTGTGTTCCTTGCCTTCACCCATGAGAAGGTCTTAATCTCCAGGCAGAGCCAGTCTCAGTTTCTGTTTATTCTCTGCATCACTCTCAGCTCATGTATTTCACAGCCTTTTATCAGAAGGGGCTGGGTCCAGCCTACAGCAGCTTGAGTGTCTGGCTGCACACCCTAAGGACCAAGTACCAGACCACTGTCTCCTTGATATGGATAGAAATTTTTCCAAAAGCCTTTCAAGTTATTGATTGTTGGTGCCTAGATCAATTTTTCATCACACAGAAATATTTGCCTTACCATTATTAGCAACATTTTTTCTGCAGTGTCTCTCTGGAACTGGAAATGTCGCATTAAAATGTTGTTGCTGACAGCATTTATTTTCCTTTGTAACGTTAAAAAGGTTTCTGTTCATAATAAAACCTGACCCTGAGAGCATATATCAGATTCCTAGATCTATTTCAAAAGAAAAATCTTATCATTTCTCTAAGTAAGTGGCTTTGGCACTTAGATGGTTTTTCAATCCTTAGTATCTCCTGTCATTTTAAATTACTTACCAAAACAGATGGTTGTTAAATGTCCCATACTTTATCATTCTTTCCTTTTTTCCATTATTTCCATTGAAAAAGGATTTTTCAATACCTTTATTCCAATAAAGATGAATAGTTTCTAACACCACCATTCTGTTTAGTTTTGCATCTTGGAAAGCTTGGCCAAAACACCTTCACATACATCTGCTGAAGGACCAGAATTGTACCAACTGCAGATAACTCAAAGCCAAAAAATATTATATCTTGACTGAGATATGATATCTGAGTTCTTGCTATTTAGTTAAGCAGCTTCTGGAAGCAGGTAATATGCTTCAATGTATGAGTTAAGTAGTTTAGATAGGATATTGACCAAACAGAGTTTCAGCTACTAAAATATCCTACTCTGCCTACTCAAGCAGCTGGCTTAGAAAGCAGAACATCTTTTTTTCACCTGAAAAAAAAGGTATCTCACACAGATTTATCCATGCTAGATTTAACTAACTAAATCCAGCATCAGTGATGGTGGTGTAGCTCTGGCAATACAAAGCTCAGCACAGGACCTTTCCACCTGCAATTTACTGATCTAATCCATTTGGGATGAGTTTTTCAGCCAGTCCTGATCCTGACATTGCTACAAGCTAGTCCAAATGAACTAGTTAGTTTAAAGCTCCTCCACATAAATCTCTAGATGAAGTCTGTGTAGACATAACATTAATTATTTTTTTAGCACAAGAGCTTGAGGTCATCGAGGCTCTGTTAAAACCCAGATGATGCTATATAATGAGGCAAAATGTGCATAATGAAAAAGCCCAGCCTCCTAATGAAAACAACAATAAAGGAAATTACTTATGCAGCACACAGAGCACTATTAAGCCAAGGCTGTGCTTATATACCCTTAATTCTGTCCCTGTATCTGATTATTTCTCTCTTTTGTGTTTGTATTTCTACCACTTCTAACAGTACAGAGCATGTCCATATCACTTTGATGTGGAGGCACATTGATCACCTGCTTCCTCACTCCTAGGCTATTCTTAAAACTCTGCTCTTGATTACATTTCCTCTACAAATTTTCAATTCGAAACGCCGCTCTGCATGCTGATGTTGCTCATCAGCATTTGAGAAAAAATATTTAACCATGATATTCGGCATGCCTTATGTAATCTTAGAAATATATATACAAAGTTAATATCCTCTGCTCTGGTGAGACCCCATCTGGAGTGCTGCATCCAGCTCTGAGGCCCCAAACATATGAAGGACATGGACCTGGTAGACTAAGTCCAGAGCAAGGCCACAAAGATGATGACAGGTCTAGAGTACCTTTCCTGTGAAGACAGGCTGAGAGAGCTGTGGCTGTTTAGCCTGGAGAAGAGAAGGCTCTGGGGAGACCGTATAGCAGCCTTCCAGTACCTAAAGAGTGTCTACAAGAGAGCTGGAGAAGGACTTTTTACCAGGGCTCGTAGTGATAGGACAAGGGGGAATGGCTTTACAGTGAAAGAGGATAGGTTTAGATTGGGTATTAGGAAGAAATTCTTTACTGTGAGGGTGGTAAGGCACTGGAACATGTTGCTCAGAAAAGCAGTGGATGCCCCATCCCTGGGAGTGTTCAAGGCCAGGTTGGATGGGGCTTTGAGGAACCTGGTCTGGTGGAAGGTGTCTCTGCCTGTGGCAGCGGGGAGAGAATGAAATGATCTCTAAGGTCCCTTCCAACCCAAGCAATTCTATGATTCTATCCCAGGATCTCAATTTCTGAGACCTTAAATAAGATCTAAAAGGCTGAGATATGACATAGTATGACAGAAGTGAGCAATACAGCAACCATTTTGTTGTGCAAAGCAGAGGCCATAGCACTGCTGAGTGTACAGCCCTGCCTATTCTGTGTACTCAGCTTCTCATCTACAGTATTTTTCATTTAGTGCTTCATTTAGTCATTTGAAATGGATGTTGAAAACAAATAATTGCCCAGTTGACCTAAAAATCCTTCTATCAAAATTCTTTGTACTGTTTCACACTAGCTACTTTAAATCTCTTCCACACTTTGTCACTACTCAATCTCTAAGTGTAAACTCCATGAAGATTTTATATGTGCTTGTAAATTTGACAGGCATATGTAACAGAAATTTATTCAGATATGCAAATCAAGTGGGGAAAACATTCTCTCACTCTCTTTTTTCCCCTGACTCTGATGATGATTACTGTTGCTTTGCATAAATCACATCAGAGCTGTGGGAGCTGGAGAGATACAAGATTCAAGCTTCCTGTCTGAAGTAATTTATCAAAAATCTTCCATGTGCTGATGTGCTTTCAAAGGAATTAAGATATTGCATCTCATATCTTCCAGTTGTTTTATATTTTAACTTTTACTTATAACCCTGGATTTTTCATCAGGTCTTATTTTCTTGTGCCAAAATTTTTCTATGTAGTACCTGTCATGGCCACATCACCTGAAGAGTTATTTCCTTATATGTTTTAAATTGGATCCCTTTCCATTTGAAAGAAAGTCGTTTGTAGTTTAGTTTTTTTTTTACCCATGTTATGAACTTTTAAAGAAAAAAATTTCTGAATGTTGCCCCATGAAGAATTATTGTCTTACCATATTGAAAAAGATGCAGGAAGACTGCAAATCAAAGTTTAATTTATTTTAAACAAATAGGCCTTTCTTCAAAGTCATCCAAGATCAATCTAGCAAAGAATTTAATGTGGAATCTTAACAGAAACCCATCTGTAATATAATGGCTTGCAAAAGGAAAATCTGCTTTTCTCCATGCCTGTGGGTCCTGTTCTTGCAGCCACTGGCTTCTCTGAAGTACTAAGTAAACAAGAACTGGAGAAACCCTGCTGGAGGCTCTCATAGATGAGTAATAATCAAGCACTGCTAGTAGGCTGAGACAAAAACATTCTCCTGATTAAAAAAAATTAACCTTGAGAATGTGATTAGCTTCCTGTTCTTTTCTGGTTTACAAGGAACACCCTCACCCAATGTCTGTGGCAAAACACCCCCATTTTGCTGGCCAGCTTGGTAATTTGGTACTGCTCCCCTTATAAACTATAGGAATCTGGGAAATTTTCCCAGTTTGTAACCATCACAGCTGCATGGTAACCATGGCATAACAATCAGAAGACTTTGGTTTATATTTCTTCTCTTTTACAGAACTTTTGGTCTTGTTATTCTGTGTTCTTCCATTTCTTTTTTCTCTTTTTCCTCTCTTTTCCATGAGTGTTTTGCTCTTCAAAGGATCTTAGTATTGCTTGACTGCACAAACCACTGATTTCTAAATTTTCCTTACACCATAGGGAATTACTATTAAAAACAATGCAACACCAGCAGATTTTCTAAATCTAGCTCTACTTCAGTTGTGATTTATAGTCATATTTCTCTCCAATGAGTCTGAATTGTGTGCAGCAGTATAAGACCAGTATTTTAAGCTATTCTGGTTAGCATGACTGAAGTAAAATAGAAGTGTGGTTATTAATTTTATTGGATTGCATTTATGCACTTGGAATAATTTTTAGTTGCCCAGAAAGTAATTACTGATCTTAAGATGAAAAAAGTCCCTCTTGGAAAATGATTAAGCCTCTGTGTAAGTGAAATACTTCAGAAACTGGTCCCATATTTTCATAAGATAGGATTGCTGGTGACAGACAGAGTAAGTGTCCCATCATTTTACTATCATCACTCCATTTGCCATTAATTCTGTCTAAATAGCCTTTTGTTTGTAGAAATTTGCATACTGTTTTACATGTCCATTTTCATACTGCTAGTGGAGCTAACAGTTTCTAGTAATGACTATCAACACACACAGTACAGCACATCTAAAAGGCAATTTGGATCTACAATGAGAATCACAAAAATCACAAAATAATTGTTGGGAAGGGACCTAGGTGGTCTCTCTTTGAACCTCCAATCCAAAGCAGGGTCAGCTGTGAGACTGTTCATAGCTTTATTGAGTTGTGTCTTGAAAACCTCCAGCAAAGGAGACTGCACAACCTCCCTGAGCAACCTGTCCTACTCCTTGCCTAGTTTAACAGCAGAGAGACAGAAGTATCATCCATAGATCCTCACAAATTTCAGGGTTCGCCTCCAGAATCATAATTTGATTCTTTGTTTGCCTTTTTGGAAAACTGTGACACGTTTCTGGCTCTAAAATCTGGTGTTTGAACTCCTCCAGATACCCCAATGCACACAGGTTGTCAATACTCTGAAAGTTGTGGAACAGTAACACCAGACAGTTTGAAGGTCTGATGACAGATTTGTTTTTAAAATCTCTGCAGTTTAAACAGTGTTGTATTTTACTATTCTCATTGCTAATTCAGAACTGTCAGCATCAAACTCAGCCCTGGAGCCCATAGTTTATCAACGACACAGAGCAAAGTGATTTTGCTCCATTGCACCGCTTTCCAGTGTCTAACTGCGGTTGAAAAGATTTCCTTCAACTCAAAGGCTGATTTTTGACAGTGACAGGCTTTAAAGAAGATTAAAATGGTATTTAAATATCGCAACCTACTTTCCATCTCCCGTTCTTTGTCGCTATCTCTTGTTTTCCCTGGACAATCGTGGCAGAGCTCAAGTCAGTGGGCTGGCACCATTTGAAGGAACACAGCTGATGAAAGCTGCTGAGGAGAACAGGTTTTTCCCTGCAGTCAGTTGTGTGCTGTCACTAGAGGATGTCTTTCCTAAGAAGGCAAACCTTGATATCTGGATGATCTCTGGACATAGCTCATGGAAGGGCTAGTGCTACATCACTGCTAGATTGTCATGAGGGCTCACAGAGTTATAAACATTTGATATTATCAAGAATATGATGCTCAGAAACATGGTTAAGTCTCCAGCTGCATGTCCAGATAAAGGATGTGAGCCTGAGAAGAAGGAAATCATCTTTCCATAGTGTCTTAGTTTGAAAGAC
>WBMZ01008919.1:0-140956 GCA_013400975.1 Atrichornis clamosus
CCAGCCAGCTCACAGGCTGGAATCCTTTTGCTTCATTTACACAGACAAATCCCATCTGTTTCCAGCATGCATGGTGCTGTATAAACCTCCCCATGACTGAAAAAGACATAATTCCACTGATGGCACCAGTCTTTAAGCCATTTGTTGATCAGGTAGATTCTCCTGTTCCCTTCAGCATTCTTTCCTGCTACCAAAGGAATTAAGGAAAACACCACCTGTGCTCCTGTCCGTTCAACAGTCATCCCAGCGGTCCTTTTGGATTGCCCTAGGACGTCTCTCATCAGCCTTGTCACTACTGACCAGGACAACCAGAAGTGGGTAATAATAAGAGGGTCGAATTAGTCTAGGGAGTCTCCTAGTACTATCTCTTACCCAGGCCCCAGGGAGGCAGCAGACTTCCTTGTGGGATGAATCCAGTCAGCATATAGGGCCCTCAGTTCTCCTCGGAAGGGAGTTGCCTACTACAGTTACCCTTCTTACTTTCTTAACACCTGTAATTGTGATGTGTCCAGTGACTGACTTGCTCTGAGCAACCTTCCAGATAGACCTTCATCTCCACTATCATTTGCCTGACCCTTGAGTTCCAGAACCTGATATCTACTATTCTGTAGGGGCACTTGGGAAGGCAGGGGAGGCTGGTAGGCGTTCTCCTTCCTCCCTGAACAGGGACCTGTTTCTAATCCCCCCCATTCTTTAACATCCCTTACTTCTTCCTGGTGGCAGGAGCTTTGGGGTTCTTCTGACTGTTGAGCATCCACCCTCTGCATTTCTCTCAGGGATGAAAGGGTCTCCACTGTTGTATTTTTCTCTCATACTCCCCAGTACTCCTCAGCCTCTCCACTTCCTCTTAAGCTCCACCACAGGCTGAGCAGATCATCCACCTGGTCACGCCACACGCAGGTATCACCTCCTCTGCTCTCCAGTACTAACTGCAGGCTCAAGCACTCCCTGCTGCCAGAGACCTGGACAGCTGCATGTTCCTGAGGGTGCTCCGTGTGGTCACCACACTCCTTCTAGAGATGACTTTTAACCATGTGGAAACCATCTCTTTGTGTGTTCTTGATGGGCAGGAGAAGACCCTCTGCTTCTTTATGATTTTTTCTGGTTCACAATTTTAAACCAAGGAAGGAGGTTACAGTTCTCAGTCATTGCAATTCAATTATCTCAGTTAAGTACAATCTTATCTTACTACCAAGCCCTTAGTTTGCTGGAGATTTTTATTATCTATTTGTGTGAATCTTGCCTACAAATAGAAATAACTGTAAGCCTGTTGTGAAACCTTGGAAAATTGTGAGTGAGATGTTCCAAATCCACTCCTTACCTCGGTCTGAATTTTAAGTACAGGAAAGACCAATAAACTGTGCTGGATTGCTTAGAGGAAAGACACCAGTTCTGCTGGCTCATCTTGTCACAAGTGATCCGAGCATAGTAAAATTACCAATGCGAGAAAAAGAAATCAGTATACGCAGTCTTGGCTATAGACAGTCAAATAAGTTCTTTATAAGTTTATAAACAGTCAGATAAGTTCTTTAATTCCTTAATTGTCATACTGATTTCATATTCTGAACTGCTCTTCATGGCTGGATCCAAGTAAAAATATTTTGGTCCAGAAGCAGTAAACTACATGTATAATCCTGATTCCCTCTGATCTAGGCACTGATGTAGCATAAGTAGGATAAAATTTATTCAGAATATATCCAAATATTGTATTGATGTTTCTGCTCTTAAGGTCTAAAGTGTTTCATCAAGTTCTTCTCCTTGAGTTAGGATATTGAAGGTGAATGATAAGGATAGAAAGAACCAATAGTATATTAGTCATGTAAAGTGAGAGTGGTAAGTGTGATTGCTTCTTTTGTCTGAGATTTTAAAGGTAAGAAATGGAAAACTAAGAATGGCTAAGAAACAGGTAAAGAATTCAAGATATTATTGAATCAGGGCAGTAGTGGAAGAGTGAAATTCTGGTAAAGTTAGCCTTTTAAAATCTTTGATTCCAGGATTTCTCCAGAACTCAAATATTTTAAGCCTTCAGAGGGAGGTTGGTCTGACTCTCTATATTTAATATGCAAAATAAATAATTTTCTCTGTCTTTGTCTATTGTTGTTTTTTGTAAGAAGCTAATCAATTAAAATACTGTATTTTAGTAATTTGTCTTATACTTGATTAATAAAAGGTATGTGTCACACCTGCTGCTGCTGAGCTTGCATTCTGTAATAACAATGCACCTAAATCCTCTGAACACTTTGCCTGAATTGTATTAAATGCAGTGATGTACAAGCCACTGTAATGACAGATGAAGTAATGTCTCATAGAACATCTCTTTATAATCAGGATGACTTGAAGAAAAAGCTCCTAAACTGTGGCTTTGGATGGTTGGAAATACTTCCTTACTTTTCACTGCTGTTTTATGACATGAGACTTTTATTAGTGGAGTTTTATTTAGGAATGGGTGCTGTGGTTGTTTGCTGGTGTTTATTGCTAACTTTATGGAGACATGTGTGCAGCCATTAAAAACTAGATTGGGTCACTGACTGCCTTGTCAACTTCATGGACAAGCCATCTATCTTCTTATATGTACATGTGCCACACAAAGAAAATCAAGACACCTCATGTAAGAAACAATTGACAGGAGTGAGTAACAAGCTTGTATGAAGCATACTTCAATCTACAGACATAGTTCTTCTCCCACATCTTCACCTTCCTTTTGCAGATGCATAAACTGAACTTCATCAAAGACAGAGGTTGTAACAGAATGCAGATTTTCAGAGTCCCAGTCTCCTGGGGAGAACACCACACCACCTTCTTTGAAGTGCTCCAAGACACTCCATGCCATTACAGGTACCAAGTGATTCCTTTCACTTGCACAGCACAGACTCACTGAAGGATGTTAGGGGATGGATAGGAAAATTAACATTCTGTTCCCCTTCTACATTTACAATGAAAGCTGGTTGTTGACAAAGAGGTCTGTTAATTATGCTGTACAATTGTAAGTAGAGCAAACATGATTTTTTTGCTTCTGGAAACTGCCACACGATGAAAATGCCTGCTTCTAAATAAGTAGTTGAGAGTCCCTTAGATGTTTCCTATGAAGAACAAAGTACCTTTTTCTCAGTCGTAGTCCGTGCTAGTGTATGGCCATTGTAGTGTACAGTGCCATTGGATAACTCAAGGCCTTGGGAAGTCTCCAGTCTGACCACTGCCTGGAGCAAGCTCAGCCATGAGGTAAGACCTGGACTTAGGGCTTTATCCTGTGAGAACTGGAAACCTTACAAGGAAGGAGTCAGCAACATCTCCTGGACCTTGTCCCACAGCTTTTGTGGAGAAAGATCTTCCCTCTATCTATCTGCCACCTATCCAGCCCTACTCAGCCTTCTCCACACAGTTGCTCCCAGCTCCACTGGCATTGCTGCCAGGCAGGCAGAGCCTAAATGCTCCTGCCTCAGTTGTGTGTGGATCCTTTTGTCCCTTTCCTCATTCTGGTCCTGGCCCATCTGAGTAGGACATCAGGATTAGATGGTGTATTATAATCTTGCTGGCAGGGACAAAACTTTAGAACCTGCTGGACTTTGTTAAAAGCAAAAGCCTACAGAACTCACTCTATACTTCTAATTTTCTATGTATTCAAGTAGAGAAGTACTCATTTTTCCCAAAGTTGTCTTTACCTTTCCCCTCTTTCAAAATATTCCTAGATTTCTGTTGTCATAGGCTTCTGTGATTCTCTTAGCATTTCTCTTTTCTCTACTGTTTGATTTCACCTTCTGACTATTGCTTTCTACTAGCTCTTTAGTGACAATTGTTTGCTTTCATAACACGACTATTAAAAACAGTCTCTCCAGAGCTTGCAGTGTGATTTATTTTATCATCCGTAAATTTATCTTTCTTCATTCATGGTGTTTGAAAGCTACACAATTTAATTTGCAATACCACCTCTGAATGCCTGGAGTTTTTTTCTAGTCAGAGAACTGAAATATTTTCCTCATCTGTGAGACATAGTCTTCTATAACCTATTTGACTGTTAATGAGAAATCAGATGCTGTGAAATGATAAAAAATGTTGAAAAGAGAATGGCACACCTTATTATGTCCCTAAATTCTTTTCCGTTCTAGGGAATTTATCACCTACCTCTTTTATAGGCTTTGAATTCTTAGGGGAAAAACTGTTGAGCTACAGCATAAAATCTTGAGTAGGGATAAGAAGTTCAGCACTTGTAAAGAGTCCCCAAATAGAGAGGAAAAACACATGTGAAAAGATATATTTTCTGGGTCATGCAGAACAGCTTTTGAAACATTGTCTGTGTTTTTTTGCTAGTTTTGGCTAGGGTTGCATTAATTTTCTTCCCAGGGATCAGTGTGGGGCTGTGTTTTGGATTTTTTCTGAACACAGGATTGATAACAATAATATTGAGATGTTTTTGTTATTGCTGAGCAGGCCTTACAAAGAGCCAAGGCCTTTTCTGCTTTTTGTACTTCCACGCTGGTGAGGAAATTGGGGGTGCATGGGAGGCTGGGAGGAGACACAGCTGGGACAAAATGACCAAAGGGATATTCCAGACCATATGATATTATGCTCAGTATATAAACTGGGGAGAAGAAGGAGGAAGAGGGACATTTGGAATGATGATGTTTGTATTCCCACATAAGCGTTATGCACGATGGGAGCCTGCTCTCCTGGAGGTGGGTGAACACCTACGTGCCCATGTTTTGCTTTGCCTACATGTCTGGCTTTTGCTTTAACTGCTTTTATCTCAACCCACAAGTTATCTGGCTTTTACCCTTCTGAATCTCTCCCCAGTTCCCTTGGTGGGGGAGTGAGCGAGCAGCTCCTGGGGCTTGGCTGCTGGCCAGAGTTAAGTCATGACAGTTTCATATTAGTTATAGTCTATCTATTCAGAGAAATGCACTTTGCAAGTTTCTTTGGTGGGACTCTGACTCTCAGAAGCTCCAATTGCAACACCTATATAGATTTCAAGTTGCAACAGGAAACTCCTCTTCTCAGAAACAACAGGATAGAGCAATTAAGCATTGCTCATGCATAAAAACTTCCTCTAATTTAAAAGAAAATTTTCTGGATTGTTACTTAAATAAATACACACACAATAAAGTGATACACTCATTCTAATTTTTTTTTACCACCATTATGATATTCTTCCAGTTTCACATGACTTCCTGTAAGATATCAGACCGAAAGGAAAATAGAATGGAATGTTGAGTGACCTAGGGTTTCTTGTATTCCAGATAAATACAGAGTTGTTTTAATTATTTGGGGTAGCAGGGTAGAGATCCATTACTTTTGAAGGAAATGGCAAAGAAATGAGCTAAATTTCTTAGGCCTCTTTATGTAGCAACATAAAAAGCACTTTTAATTTTAGGTTTTATACATCAGTTTCTTGATGTGTCTCTTGAACTTGAAAATTGAATTATCCCTAAAAGACAGAATTCAACATTTCAAGGTCATAGAATCAAAGATTGACTTGGACTGGAAATGATCTTGAAGGTCATCTAGTTGCAATGCCCCGGCCAGGCGTGGGCCGGGAGAGACACATTGCACTAGGTCAGGTGGCTCAGAGCCCAGCCTGGCCTTGAAAACTTCCGGGTGTGGGGGATCCACGACTTCTCTGGGCAACCTGTTCCAGTGCCTCACCTCTCACACAGTGAAGAATTTCTTATATGCAATCTACCTGTACAGCTGTGATAGGACATTCCTCTTGTCCTATCACTACATGCCCTTGTAAAAAAGCCCTCTCCATCTCACTTGTAGCCCACTTTCAGTACTGGAAGGGGTTGAAACCTTCTTTTCTCCAGACTGAACAGTCCCAATTCTTTTAGCTGGTTTTCATAGGACAACTTGTCTTCATAACTCTTTATATTTTTCTTCTGTCATGGGAGTAAATGTGAACACTTCAAATAACTAAAGAGATAATTTATTCTACTTGCAAGACGTGGTTTGCAATTCCTGTGTCACGGACATATTTGAAGCCTGATTAAGTGGTGTTTCTGGATTAATCTGGCATGTAGCACAGTTTTCTTCGCAGTGACTGGGGCACGGACTTCACGAGGTACATGCAAAGCCAACTTTATTTCTGACATACAGGGTTTATATACTTTTACAAACACGAGCATTTTCACAATCCCCTTTCTCCCCATACAGGTAAAACATTTCCAGACCACAGGCTAGCTGCCTGATTTAATCAACAGAGTTAATCTCGGTGCTTAGCCCAAGTCTCCAATTTATCTCATTCCCTCGGAGGAGGTGTCTGTCAGTTTCTCCCAAGGTTTAATTTTTAACCGGGGCTAAGAGATCACTGCTGCTCTCTGCATTCTGAACCCCCACAAGTCTTTACTGTTGCTTCAGTGGGTTGGTTAGACAGAAAATGCCATGGAAGGAGAGCAGTGGAATTTAGACAGTGGAGGGCTTTGCTTTTTATAATGAAGTGAAACCTCGAGCATCATGCCAGTGGGAGCATCTAAAAGAGGACTCCACATAAAGGCATCACAGAGAAAAAACTGCAAAACAAAAAGATCCATCACACTCAAGAGTGTTTGAGAAAATGACTTTATTTTATCTTTTCAATTGTTCCTCCTACACAATGCCTACAGCTGGTACTGGTCTGGTTTTAGCAATACTAGAGAATCAATTATTCAATGTGTAATTAACAATACCTTTTATCAAAATGCATACTTATTATAGATAATGCAAAATGATTTTCAGTTCTGAGTACCTGTGTCTTCTGAAGCATTTAAAGACCTTTGAAAATATTTGGATCCCTCCATATAATATTTTTTCCCTCTCTTTCTTTGGTCACTATCTCCTATGAAAATGATTTTTTTTCCAGGCATTTTGCATTCTTTCCTCAACATTTATATTATAATCTATTTTCTTTTCCAATTATGTTTTCACTCTCTTTCTTCCATTCTACAGGTTTTCTGTTGTTGTTGTGTGAGGAGGTAGGGCAGGGTATTTAAAAATATTTTTTACAGTCTTCTTTGACCTCTTCTGCTTCTGCCTGATAATATTGGTCTGTGAATATTTTTGATTTTAATACTTCCTTCTGTGTTTCCCTATCTTCATCATGCTGTTTTTTGGATTAATGTCAGCTTCTTTCTGGTAATTTTCTTTAGACATTATTTAAATGGAATTGAGGACAAATTCAATTCTTGCAACTTCTGAGTAGTTGTTTTTCTGTACTATACATAAGAGTTGGACTGTTTGTGTAATTCTGTAAAGGAAAGTGCTTATTTTAGGTCTATTAGTAAAAGCGACTATTTAAGTCGTGCAAAAAAAATTATCTTTATTCTTATCCTGCTTTGTCACAATCCAGGCCTATCATTCACCTTAGCTGCAAAATATTGCAATTAACTTCAGTAGTTTTTGGTGTGGACTTTGGAAATTAAGTGGCCCCTAGCTGTAGTCTGTGCATTAAGGTGTCCCTAGCTGTGATTTGTTGTGGAACAGATATACATACCCCATAGCACCAAGTGCTGAAGATGGTGATGTTGGCAAATGAGATGGCTAACTGATATAATACACATTTTGAAAGGTGGTTCAAGCTTAGAGAGACACAGAACTGTGAAAAACATTTTGGAATAGGAAACTGTATATGACCTAATTGCACGACTGTCTTTACTTTCCATAATTGCAAAACTTGGAACTCCTTTTGCAATTCTAAATTACTGGTTACCAGCACAGCTTCCTCTTAAACAGTTAAATGAGTAATTGTATAACCATTATAGCAAATATTTTAAAGTATAGTGTTAGTAGCAAAATGTCCCAGTTGATTATTTGTGTCATGTGGTTAGATCTAATTTTTTATTCCATATTGAAAGAAGTTTAATATGTACCACTAAGGTTGATATTAGTTATGTCATACTGCTTTCAAATGAACGTTCTTATGCAATATCTTAATAAGTAAATAACATATACCGTACTTTTTCAGTGTAAAATTGGTAACATTTCACCCCAGTAACACAGAAAATTTAGTGCTAAATAATGCCAAACTAATTTTGAAAACTGGGTATTTGATTAGTCTCCATACTCTTAGGAAACACAAGTTTGGGTGTAGATGAGTATTGCCATGAAAGAGCTAACTGTTAATTGATCTTTTTAAGGAAGGTTAGCAAGTTTGGATACTGGGCTGCTGAGCTTGCATTACCTGTCTGGGCACTGCTCTGGGCAGTGGGCTTCTTCATTAACAAATAAAATTTGAATCACCCCTTGATGCAAAAGCAACAGCATTACATTTAGATGTCTGCGGAGTAGAGAGGAATAAACAACGTTTCAAAACCTTAAGAGGAACAATGCCATATTTTCTCAGATCATTAATTCCTTATCTGGTGTGTACATGCTTCCTAACCAGCCTCTTCTGTTTACTTAACATTCATCAGTTTTAGTCTCTGCACTGCACTCTTGAAGTCTGTACATGCAGATTAAAATTGCTCTGTTTATTGAGTTCCAGGGAAAGCATATATTTTTGTTGAGAAAGGGAAAAGAAAATTGCCATATAATTTTTATATTTAGAGTTTGGATTCTGACAGAAATGAAACAAATACAAACTTCATGCCATAGTTGTTAAGGCAGATGTATTCTCCTCTTCACAATTGCAGTTCTGCAAAAGATTTTCTTCTTTCCTAATGCTCTTTAGCTTAAAAAAAGGAAAGTTGTGAATGTCACAATTTACTCAGTATTTATTGCATTATTATAGATTGTAGACTTCTCATATAGCTGTCCCACAAGCTTCTCAGAGGAGCTGCAAACTAATTTTTTTATGAATATCTTAATGGCTGTCCACTAACAACAACTTAGGGATTCTGATTGTGAACTCCTAATCATACAGCCCTTGTATGGACTTCAGTGAAACTGCTGCCTGATAGAGAAGTTAAACTGTTTTTTACACGATGATATTTGTACTTATTAGAAATAAGCCCCAGTTTTGGTGATGAGAGAATCTGAATGACATCAAAGTAAGCCCAGCAGCAAATTCTGTACTGATTTTCCAATCTTCTGGATTGTTCATTAGGACTGTAAATAGTTTTTTGTGTCATATAAAGTGTTGATTATGAATCCCTGGGTATTTAAGTAATGAGAAAAATGCATCTTAGTACCCATTTTAAATAATAAAATTTCAAAGCAATATTCTAAGTATTAATACCTCTAGTTCTCAACAAAAATGTTTTTTACACCTAACCTTTTTTTTCATTTTATTTTATTTTCTCTCTCTCTAGTTAGTGGAAATGGATTAAAGATTTCAGTACATCACAACTGGTAGCCATTCCTAAAGAGACGAAAGAGAGGGTTGCTGCTTCTGTTACAATATGATCGCCTTGATAATTTTTGCACAGATTTAATGTTGAACTGGTATTTTTGAGGTGATTTTAGAGTTATTATCTTTCAATACCAACCTCACTAAATTCTTTATTAATTTTTAGCAAATAATAAGAATTATATAGAAGATCATATTAACCGTTAGTTTATGTTTTCTCGGCTCTTAATTGTATCTAGTGAGATTATATCTGGTGAGAAGACATAGTCTTGACATATGAAGAGGCTTTTCTTGCTTCTGCTTCACAGAGTGAGTCAGGGCGCTGCTGACTATCTCACACTTTCATCATTGCTGAGGCTAAAGATCAGCTGTTCAGAGAGGCCTCAGGATCTCAGCAATCACATGCCTACACTCACTGAAGGTGAGAATGAAGAAACATGAACCAGAGCTGAGAATTGAAACACTCACAGACAAATCTATATATCAAGATTCATTTCAGCTGAGAACCACTAACTTCTGACCTACATCCTGTTATGCAATTAAGAACAAGACTCAGTTAGTCTTTTAAATTATTTGTGCTTACCACAGTATTTGATAAATGGTTTTCTTTTGTTCTTTTTTTCCTTTTTTTTTTTTTTTTTTCAGTTGGTAGCATGATGTGTTTTAGATGCTGATATACATGAGTGTTGAGTCTGGCATGACATCTGTCAAGGTCATGTCATGGTCATTATCGTGATAAAAACAGTGTTGCAGAATTTGGAGAAGACAGACATGAATTTAATTTAAACAGCAAAGAATATATGCAATTGTATTAATTAATTCTTTCTTAAGGTATATAATAATAAATTGAACTTTTATTCTGATATAGACATTAAATTATTAAAAAATAATACAGAGATCAACAAATCCAAGAAATGTGTCTTACGTTATGTAGGAAAACAGGGTGAGAAAAAGTGAAAATGTATGATAGTTTAACCTTATAAGGTAAACATGGATTTTTCTAGGGACACATATATTCATTTTTATTGCTTGTTAATAATGCTAATATGGAGGGTAGGCACTTTTCCTGTTTGCGTGTGTATGACCACTACTGATGAAATGTAACTATGGAAACACTTACATGTTCTGATAGTAATCAAATACTGATTTGACTGTATTGTATCTTGGCCATTAAAGAAATCACTTCCCTCACGCATTTTTAAAATTTTATTAAAAACTGATTTACTGATTTAAAGGCTGATTTTCCATTAATGTGCAATGGCTGCTGTAATTATAATGAATTATATCTTGCATGAGTGGATATATACTCAGACATTATAATTTAGACTGGATTATCAGTATAATAGTAAAATAAAAATGGGGTTTTTTTGATAAAAAAGCCCAAACCTACTAAAAAACCTAAACCCAAACAAATAAACTCTGATGCTGATATAGCATCTCTTTTCTCTTTCCATTTTCATTCTGTCAGCACTTTTTCTCTCATTCTCTGGAATGCACCTTTTTTTAACATATCCTTCAAAGCTGTCTCGTTACCTTCTAATGTATAGCCATATGAAAAATCCTTGATAAGCTATTTTTATGTCTTCAATTTTCCATCACTCCATCTGCCTTCTGACAGGGTTGAATATTTTGTTCAAGAATGGTTCATTTAATCAAATGTTAATATTAAAAAAAATTATGTGTCCTCTATTGATGATTCTGTATAACTACTGTTTAAGCTATTCTGGGTCGAATTCTGCCACCACTGCAAATCCAAAGGATCTTTGTCAAGGTCATGACATGCTCTACTTTTATTCTGTTCCTGATCTCCTCTTCCTGACTGGAACCTTCTCATGCTTTTGAAACAGATGTGTGAAGTTTAGTCAGCCTCATTTTACGGATCTTTGTATCAGCCCTGATTACACATCATACCTAACAGGGTCTAGATGTCTGTTTTGAAATGGAAATCTATTTACAGCTTGGGACAGCCTTTCTAGAACAAGCGTGGTGGCAACAGAGTAACAAAGTTTTCCTGTTTAGCAGGAAGAAAATTAAAGAGAGTTGTTTCCAGTTTTTTGTTGTCTTAATTCTGTAGTGGACTAAATCTTGTCTCCTTCTCTGTGTCCGTAAAGCTCAAAAAAGTGAAAATCATTATTATTTATCTCCATTCTCAGGTCTGGTGCTTCAATCCTCTGTTCTGACAACATATTTCTAAAGACCTTTTTGTCCTCTAGCCTCCCTCTCCCCTCTTCCCTTTTGTAAGAATGGCACCTACTTGCTAGAAGAGAGGCAAGACACTGCTTCCACCAAGAGTCTTGAATACTTTTCTTTCCTTAAAGGACAGGTCAGTAGATAGAGGCCAGTGGATTATGAGGCTATCGGTGAGTGTGCCCTGAACACACAAGAATCCTCCTCCCTGTCCAGACAAGGTAGCAGTATCCTTACATCAGTCCAAGACCTTGACCTGACATCCAGCTCTGTTCAGGACTCTGTGCATAGACCCTGTTTAGGTCCATGTCCTGGGAGTAATTTTTGATTAATTCCCAGACCTGTGCTCTGTTTTGCGCAGAAAAGGGCTGGTTGAGTTCTCTGAGCTTGCGAAGAGCTCATTGACCCTGTTATGTCCCAGAATAGGAGGACAAGATTGTGGCAGAAACTGCTGCCAGGATTTCACAATTGAACCACCAGCTTCCCAGTCCCCTATTATTACAATCTCTAAGTGGCTGTGCAGCTGGATATTTGTCTAAGCAGGCACTTGTGAAGTATTTCCTTAGGACTGGGCTTTCATGAGAGTGACTATTCAGTTCAGTATGACTTGGGTGAGCATACTTACCAGAGAAACATAAAATTATATTCACATTAGTCCAGGGGGAACAATAGGTCTAAGATCTGGGGCTCACAATGCTTGTTTCAAAAAGCTGGTGTTTGCATCTGTCTCTTTTAGCCCGTTTTTCAAAATTGCCATGTGTCTGGTGAAAAGCAGATGTTGATCAATCTCAAGGGACAATATAGCTGAAGATATATAGATAACAAAATAAACTAATTTAAATTTCTGTGTAATACATATTATTCAAAGGAGGAAGAAAAGATGAAGTTGCAAACTACTACAGTTCCTGCTGTGTTGCAGATGCATGAGTCGTGAGTCAGGTTAGATGAGCAGATCTCACTGCAGTGGTAGAGAAGGCAATACCCCAGAAGGGAGAAAAACCTAACACTATTTTATATGAAACTGAATTTCTAAATGATATTTATAATCTCTTCAAGCTTTTCCAGTGCTTCCAGTGAAGGTATTAGACATCAAAGATGAGTAAAAGCTTAATTTATTCACCTGTGAAATCAAATGAGGTAAGCATTGAAACTTATTGATTCATTAGCAGATGTGTTTTCAGGAAGTATGATATGTATATGTATATAAAAGTGCAGGTATTTGCTCACAATTTCACATTCAGATGCCTGCCTTGTTCTAAGAATGCACAGACTGCACTAAGACCTTCCTTTTATGTAGGTATAGCTGAGCATGGAAAGCAAAATACACAGACTACAGGAATTTAAACATATATATATATATGTGTGTGTGTGTGTGTGTGTGTGTGTATAAATTTATAAGGAAGGTTATGATACCTTGGGTTTTCAAGACAGTTGTGAAATATGTGATTTAATTTCTAGGTGAGCTTTAAATGGTCCAATATAAAGAACTAATTCACCCAAAACTTAGCATCCTTTTAGCATGCTTAGCAAGTGAATGACAATTAGTACAGTACAGAACCTCCACTACTCATTAGCTGAAAGAGTGGGTTTTTGCATTAAAAAATGACAGATTTTGATAGGTAGCAGATTTCATGAGGTCCACCCAAAAGGTGAAGTTAAGACAGGAAGGCAACAATATGTGGATAATCTTCACTCTACTTACATGTATGTTTTCCCCAATATGCCTAAGGCATCTCTTCCTTATGTTCTTCAGAAGATTTCAGAGGTTTCTGACATTTTATGTTGTCAAGAAAAAAGGCTATATTCGGAATTTTCCCTCTGGAAAATTTCTCTTTCTCTTTGGTAAGGCAAATGTATTATATTCTGCAAACTTTATCTTGATCTTTGAAAATAGTATTTGATATTCTATCAAAAATAATTGACAACAATTCATGCTGCAATATATGTGTTTAGTCATTAAAAACATAGACTGTTTTCAAGATCCCAGGTGTTATTTGAGGTTTGAGATTCTAAATTTTCAGCGGTAGAAAATAGTGTTTAGTGTAAATTATAACTGACTGACATTGTATTATGGTAAATCAGACAATACAACAAGTTGAAAAGGTGGACTCCAGAGATTTCCAGCAGAAGGAATTCACTGATGATAATTTAGACCAGTTGCTGACTGGCTTCACAGGCTTAATATGTCAGTTTTTATTTCCTTTGTTCTCAGCTCAGGGGTTGTCTTATTAAGCGCCAGCTCAAATCACACTGTGCATACATGTGGAGGGCTGGGAGCCCTCAAAGCAGGAGCCTGTTGCGCTCCCCTGGAGAAGCCAGAGATAAGCTACCTTTCCCGGGTCAGGGTGAGATCCCAACATGCCCTGTTTCTCCATGGTAATAGCCTGTACCCTGTTGGCCAGCTGGTTTCTGTCCCACCCACTACCTTTCCCATAAAAAGCCCGGCTTCTGCCCCTGACAAAGGGAAGTCTTGTACCTGGCCTCCCCTTCGCAGGGTGCTCGGACAATAAAGGCGACCTCTGCGGAACTGCCAAGCGAGGCTCCTGTCTGTCTGTCCCTGCGTTTGCCTTGGGCAATTTCACAAGGACCTGAATTCACAAGGAGCTGAAATCACAAAGAGCTGGAATCACTTGTAGCAGAGAAGCTGCTACACTTGCTGGAACCGCCTGTCGCCCAGGGAGATCTGCCAGCACCCCTGGAAGAGCCGTTCTCTGTGGGATGCTCTCTATCCGGGAAGGTCGGGGCGTGCCCGGTGTGGAGCAGCACCGGACCCCCCTGCGACACATACGTGTACTAAGAGAGATTTTAAGAGAGAATATGTAATATTGCAGAGAATGGACTAAAAGCTATTGGGATATTTAACAATGAGGCAGGAATGTAATTCAGTACTTATGATATCTCTTTCAATATTGTTGCTGGAGTTTGAAGGATTTTGGAAGTGAATGTGCACTACTAGTTCTTCAAACAGTATTATTGATCAAACTGTATCAAGCATGACATTGATGTTGTTTAAAAATGGGGAAATCGAGGCACAAAGAAGGAATAACTGGGGATTATCAAGGAAACAACACCACCACCAGAAAGGTATTCAATTAGTATGTGATTATCCAATTTTTATTTTAAACTAGGCCAGTCCTCTGCTCTTAACCATGCACTCTGTCCCTACGTACATGGCACACGACTTCATTGAGAAAAGATTTGGAAAGGGTCATTAATCTGATAAGGCTCAGGAGGACGTGACATATCAAGTAACAATAAGATTGCATGCTGTGGCACTACAGTAATCTAATTCTCAGGAATTTGCCACTAAGCTAGGATTTCAAGTATTTGGGCAATTTTTCTATATTTTATTTCCAAGAAATTGCACAAAGCCACTTAGCTTTGGTCCTCCCAAGTGTTACCAATCTCTCTTAGCAGGTATTAAAATGGTGTTGAGAGGAAGAGAAGCTGTCAGTGTGGGAAACAGAGATTACACTAGCTGTGCTAAAAGTCAAGTTCTTAAAATTCTTAGAATATTTCTCTATAGTTGAAAATTTGAGTTTCAGAGCACCTAGTTTTTTTTGTTCTGCCTGCTGATGATAAAGCAAGATTCGTACCTGGGTAAGATAAACAGGATATTGTGATACTGTGGTTGGCTATGCTTAGGTTATTGCCCATTTCCCTTGGACCTCTGCAGTTAAATAAACAAGAAAAAAGATATCTCTCTTTTGTGTGGATAAATCTGTTTGTGAGTTAAAATATATATTAGTGAAACTGCCTTCCCCAAAACCAACTAGTAAACATAAATAAATAGCTTCAAGACCTCTCCAAATGCTGATGTTGCCAAAGGGAAAAGGAATTACATTCGCTTTAGCTGAGCACAGGATTATGGCCTGAATAAATCACCTTTCAAACTATCAGTTTTTTCTGATGTGACTGTCAGGAAAAAGAGAGAAAAACTTTTAAAGAAAAAATTAACTTGCACTTACCCTTTGACAACAGTGTGCATTACAGTGATTGAAGTTCATTAAGAGAATTGTTTGCCAGTCCTATTCGTCTTTCTTTTGACAGCTCTGGTATAAATATTTAATTTAATTTATGTTCCAAATTAAAAAAATGTCTCTATAAAGACTGAACAGTACCTGCCCACCATCAAAAAAATGATGCTTATATATTGCTGTGCCATCTACAGTGAAACATCTCTGTATGAAAGCTGACTTTTCCCTTACAGCTTGAAGTTTTAACTGTTTCCTAGGTGGGCTGAAGAAGAAAGCCTGAAGAGTTGGAAAAATGCACTGAAAATTGAAACAGATGCCTATCATAGGAAATTTTTTTCTTCAGGCAAGGATGGTTTTCTTGTTTTTTAATGTAATATTTATCTACATTTGCTACATTGCCTCAAAAGCAGACAGAAAAGAGATCTTTTTCAGTTTATGCTTTGAATTTAATGTACCCCTAATAGAAGACCAGGACTGGTGGTGAATTTCCTGAATAGTTGATTCATCTGAGTGTGTCAAGGTACCTGACTCCCAGGAGCAGTAACTGAATACTCGTTTGCTAGGGCTTTTCTTGTATATAATCACATCGAATTCCTGCCATTTAGTCCCAAGTAGTGCTGTAATCTCCAACCACATCTATTTATTTCATTTTTTTAAATTAATAATCTGTAAATTCTGCAATTCAAACCCTGTATAATCCTGAGTTCTGTATATGTACAGGACTTTATCCAAACACATGGTTTTTCTGTCAATTTTCTTTCAACTTTTAAAATGAAATCATACTTTTCATTCACAATGAGTGTTCCTGATGACATACTGGGATATGAACCTGAGGCCCCAGAAGAATGAAGATTCAGTTGCCCTGACAATGAGGAGACTGTAGAAATCGTTTTACTTCAAAAACCTAATGAGTTCCTTCCAGTACCTGAACGGAGTCTACAAGAAAGATGGAGGGAGACTGTTTACTAGGACATGAAGTGACAGGATAAGGGGAAGTAGCTTCAAAGTGAAAGATTAGATATTAGGAAAAAATTCTTTACTGTGAGGGTGGTAAGGCATGGGAACAGATTGCCCAGAGAAGCTGTGAGTGCTTCATCTCTGGAAGGCCAGGCTGGATGGGGCTCTGAGTGACCTGGGCTACTGGAAAGTGTCCCTGCCCATGGCAAGGGGTTGGAACAAGGTGATTTTTAAGGTCCCTTTCAACCCAAGTCAGTCTATGATTCAATTATCTTCCCCGGGTTGCACTGAATTTGATACCTCTAAGGTTTGTGAGTGAACGTGCACTTCTGGACACAGCAAGTGGAATACTCTGTCACATTGTTTTACATATAAGTGGTTTACAACCTGGATTTTCTTACTGAGACCCCTCAGTTAGAAATAAATGCTAACTCATCTGAGTTGAGGTCTCTGAAGATTTTCTCTGACCTTACTGTACCGCTAAAAAGATAAGAAGAGATAAAATAAATGTTTTCAGAAGTGAGAATCAATGCAGTGCACAATTCCAGTTGGTTTCTTAATTGCCTCAAGTGCCCAAGAGTCATGTTTTCACAACTTGTTATTTTTAGTAATTAAACAAATCAACACCTTACTATTTTCACCTTTTCATATGTTTTATTTCTATGCTCCTTCCTTAATATGCTGCTTAAGGTTTTTTACTTGAGGCTAAACAAAAGTATTTTCTTATTTGTACAGAAAAAGACTTCACAGAGGAATCTTTTGTACTTGGAAGAATTAATTAACTGACAGTTTCCCATCAATATACAATAATCTTCACATGAAAATTTCAGGGTGTATAATGCATGCAGGGTAATTCAGAACAGATTTTAGGCTGTTTCAGACAATAAATTCCCTCAGCTGAATTAGTACTAGTGTTTATTTTCACTTTAAACTGAGTTTAACTGAAAAGTTTTATAGTCTGAAGAGTCCTAACTTTTTTTTTTTAATTGACTTTGACAACAATTAAACAGTCATCTGGTGGCTTGGGGTAATAGTCTTTTCATACAGGAAACTCATGATGAAGTTAAAACAGTAATAGTTCATCACAGTGAAAGTACTTTTGTTTCCTTTTTCTTCTGCTCTGCTATAGACTCATTATTGCAGAGCTGGGATATCCTTCAAATTATGATTTAAATTAGATTGGAACCATTAGGATACTGAGACTGCATTCCAAGTAGTATGTGTATATGATTTTATGCCTATCAGAAAGAGGGAGGAATTGATGCAATGAAATAAGAGTGTTAAAATTCTTATTAAAGTTCTTTTAGTTTCCTTTGGTAACTGATACAGCACTAGAACTGTTAGAAGGGAAGATTTTCCCAAGTATTTTTTCTGGGTAATATTACTGAAGACTTGAAGCACACCTATGTTCCTACCCGTGTGTGGCAGTAGACTATAGATATAGTAGACTATACATATGTGGGAAACATGGTATACTTTCAACACTAATGATACAGGTGTGGAGACAATGTGAAACATCTTGTAAATTTGCATTAATTGAGCAGTTTTGCTTACAACCCTATTGATTATAGAATAATCTCTGCCTGATGACATCTTGCTGAAATCCCACTTAGAGTAGAAGATTGCAAGTGTCTAATAATATAGATGATTATATTATCTTCACTTAGATTAATTTAAGATAATCATAAACCATGTCAGTTCATTCTTCTAAGATCTTAACCACACAGTTAAAGTTGTAAATTTTCCTTGTTACGTGACTGACTTGATTTTCTCTGTAGGACCACTTTGTTTCATGACCTTTCTTGTATGAGTCAGCTGTCAGTAAGGCCATGGTTGCATTGCTGTGACCACTAGAAACCTCATTCCCTGCTTAAAAGAGATATTTCAAATACATTCCTTATCTTATTCAAAAGTGTGGCAAAATCATACTATCTCCACACTAGATCTGCTCTTCAAGGCTGCTATAGCATTTTTAAGCTGTGTCCTTTGTTCTTGGTTTTTGTGCACCTCTTATGTCTCTAAGCTAAATCTGCTCCAGAGGGAGTGTGCATTGCTGCTTTATCTCTATCCCTGTGTCTGGTTTGTGGTGCTAATAACTTGTCTTCCGCACCTACAACAACAGCCAACCTCTGAGAGGGTTTCTATTCCTACAGTTAGTGCTCCATTTATAGTATAGGAATGAAAACCGGTTAAGCAGTTTCATTACTCTCTTAATTTGGATAAATAATAGTATGTTGAATTAGCATTCCTTTGAAGTATGCAGGAGGTATTAAAATGCATCTGCTGTGAGGATTAATTTTATGGCTTTGTTTAATTTGATTAATTCTTTTCAGTACTTCTATATTTTCTGTTTCCCTGTGTCTTACCAATTCATTTCATGGTCTGTCCACTCCTTCACTACAGTTTTCTTCTCTCTACATCACATCTTGGATGTCTAAGAGCGTGTGTATATGCTTAGAAAAATTTATTCAATGGGGAGTTAAATTTCTTTCCTTTTTTTTTTTCTCTTATGTCTGTCCAGATCAGAAATTTATTTCGATGAGGTTTTGGATTTGGCCTAATTTTTTTTTTTCTGTGAGAAGTTACAGAGTACAGTTTTATCCCATTTTCTACTTCCTTCCTGTATTCAAATAATGTTTGAACACATGGATCAACATCAAAATTAAGAGAGCAGTAAATGTCTCCAGAATAATAGAGTTCTTAAGTGCTTTGTGGAAACAGGTATCCAGAAATTTCTGAAAAGCCATGTAAATAATCTCAGCAAGGGCTGGAAACCTGGGAACAGCTGCAATAGGGACCCAAGGCTTGCTAAACACTGGAGGATGTGTCCTTTTGAATGTTTTAAGTTGAGATAGAAAAATATGTGAGAGCAGACTTCTGTTGCCTTAACCAACTTTACCACATGCACAGTGCTGCTGTGGGAAAGGACATGATTAATCCATGGTTGCAATAGAGGGCTGTGGTTAAATTTTAAGATGCCAAACTTTGCCTTCTACCTAGTTCAGAGTTATTCTCCAGTTGGATAAGTATAAACAGAAGCGTCAGCCTGTGCTTTCTTGTTACGTTTTTTTTCTGGATCTCACAGGGCTATGTCACTGAGGGCCTAGGCCTGGTACTTTATTTTTCTTCCCATGAAAAGTCCTGCTAGGAGAGAAAGGGCAAGATAAATATTTTTGCAGCAGCTTATATTTCTGAGAAGTAGTTGTGTTTTAAGTAATTTGGAATTTTCCTTCAAGACCAGCAGCCATTTGAGTTATTGCAGAAGGGTTTGGGGGCCAAGGATATGGCACTGACCAGATTCAAACAGGAAGAGATACCAAGACATGGCTTTTCCCCAAAGCATTGATATACCTGCTGATTGTATCTGGGTTGTACTCAGAGTCACAGAAGGTCATATCATATACACTGAGTTGGAAAAGACTCATCAGGACCATCAAAGTCCAACTCCTAGCCCTGTACAGGACACTCCAAGAATGACACCATGTGCCTGAGAGTATTGCCCAAATGCTTCTTGGGCTCTGTCAGGCTTGGTGCTGGGATCACTTCCCTGGGGACCCTGTTCCAGTGCCCAAACACCTTCTGGGTGAAAAAACTTTTCCTGATATCCGGTCTAAATCTCTGCTGACTCAGCTTCATGTTGTTTCCTCAGGTCCTGTCACTGGTCACGAGAGAGAAGAGATCAGTGCCTGCCCTCCTCCTCCCCTCACGAGGAAGTTGTAACTGCAGTGAGGTCTCCCCTCAGTCTCCTCTTCTCCAGGCTGAACAGACCAAGTGACCTCAGCCACTCCTCATAAGTCTGAGGAGTAGTCTGGTTCATTCAGTGCCATTAGTTGTTAAGATTCATGGGTCATGGGAAGACAATATTTGTTAGGAGAACACTTACACTATGCAAGGATTAGAAAGCCCATACAAATTAATTCAGAGACTATATCGATGTTTAAGAGACTTACAAATCACTTTCTTGTGGACCCAGCATTACTAGTGATGGAAGTGTGGTTATTACATGATTTATGGATGTGCAAGATAAATCCATTTAAATTAGGTGAATTGCCAAATGAATCTGTACATTGGCAGAAGTACCCTCTGCCTGTAGGAAAAATGCCAATTTCGATCAGTTTATAATCTGGTTTAAAAAAAAAAAAGTTTTCCTCTAGAATCTTCAAGCTGGTACACGTACATATTTTTAAACTTACCGTAAAATACCTTTAGCTTTCTATTGCAGTAAGGTAGACATAGCATGGATCATTATAAATCAGGATTGGACAATATAATTTCCAAAGTAACAGTTATTCTAGTGGGTTTACTTAGCAGTTTGGATTGTCATCCAGACCATCACATGTTGGCAAAGTTAACACTTGGGTGAGGAAGTGGCATGAGGCCAGAGCTCTGCTTAAATCCCATTTAAGTCATTGATCTAATAAAGTGAAGATGCTTGAAAGGTTCGGAATTCTTCTGCTAACTTCTTTCCTGGAAAGAAGTTTGACTTTATGTGAAAAATGGAAGAATTGTCCTTCAGTTACTAAACTTAGCTAAATACACTTATATAGCATTGAAAAAGCAATAAAAGATGTATCAAAAAATTTCAAATAGAAGCAAACATAATGCCAGGTACTGGTTTCATCAATGACTATTTCCTACAGAATTTTTGTTGATCTTGTAAAGTCAAATAAAGAATCAGTTTGCAATTTGTGCTTGGCTTTTCCAGTCAATTTACACTCTAACTTACAAGCTTTCACTCAGTATCCCAATCTCATTTAAGACAGTGTTTTGTCTGCTAAAAGTGGGGAGCTGCTAACGTATTTACTTTTTTGCTGAAATGTAGGACAAAATTAGTTAACCTCCTCTTCCTGTTCCCTTCTTGCTGCTCTCTCTCCTGTTGGCTTAAGATTGCATCTTCTGGTGAACGTGCTGCACATTTCTCACAAAGCACCCCTGCATAGAGACCTATCTGGGGCCATCCTTCCCAGTGAATTTAAAGTCTGTCCAGTTTAAACAAACTGGGAAATCTGCAGGATGGAAATTTGCAGGAAGCTGTTGCAGGAAAAAATAGCTTGGTGGTCTTGACTTGGCAGAACCTAATCTGTTAGGAAACGAGTTGTGTATGTTAATTTCTCTCAGGGATTTGCTTAGTGAAGTATTTGAATTTTTATATAAAATGTGCTTGCTGTAGAACAGGCAATAAGTATGACTAAAATATGACTGGGAACTTTGGGAATTTTTGTTACTGACACGTATGCTGTGTTGAGACAGACACAGACTCTTGGACATATTATTAGGTATGAGTACTTGACTCTCTCTAGTCCATGCAGGGAGGATATTGCAGTACAAGATAGTGCTTTGCAATTCAGATTTCATGGACTTGCTCAGGGTCATTGTATAACAACAAGACACTTTTCAATGATTTCCACTCTGTATTAAGAGTTTTTGGTTTTATCTAATGTATTTTATCCTACCTGCAGAATTCATGAATATTTTACATTGTGAGATAAGGAGTCCACAGGAGAAAAAGTCCTTTTATCATTTCCTTAAGCAGGGTTTCCCCCCACAACTCTTCTCTTTCTTTATGTGAAAACACACCTGTCAGCTGCTTAGAAAACTTTCTAAATCTGTTTAGATGGCTTTGCATTTGCAAACTGTGCTCCCTAGCATGTTAAAAATTGTCACGGAAATAAATTGTACCACTAGAATAGAGTGGGGAAAGAATCAAAAGGATGCAGACATACAGTGGTAGTAGAAACACCTCGGAGCTTATAGCAGATGAGCACTGAAATGGGTGAGAAGGCTGAGCCTCTGTTAGTTCCCCAGTGTTTCACAGAGCCTCTTTATTTTCTCTGTCTTTAGATAACCACGGCCTTTTAGCAATGTGCACAGCACTGATGGAAAAGTGGGGTAGAAACACCAGCAAAACCTGGAGAAGAGATTATAAATACAATCTCAGCTAAGTGCCTGGCATTCTCATGATTTAAATCTTGAATGTCTGAACAAAAGCAATATCAGTGCAGTGGTTTGAATTTGGTTTTGCATGACTGTTGTGGTTTGACCCTGGCCAGATGCCAGGCACCCATGGAAACCACCTGCTCACTCCCCCTGCAACTGGACAGAGGAAGGAGAAAAAAAAAAATTCAAAGGGCTCATGAGTTGAGATAAGGACCCAGGAGAGACCAAAGGAAAAAACAGGCTCAAGCTTAAAGATATAAAAGTAAATTTATTACACTAGCAGAAACAGAATAGGATAATGAGAAATAAAATGAGCCCTTAAAAAAAACACCTTCTCCCCCACCACTCCCTCCTCCCAGCTCTACCACCTACCCCATTGCCGCAGGGAGACAGGAAATGGGAGGTTTGGTCAGTCATCACCCATTGCTTCTCTGGCTGGTCAGGGAGAGGAGTCATTTTCCCCTGCTGCACTGTGGGGCCCCTCCCCACGGGAGACAGTTCTCCAGGAACTTCTCCAACGTGAGTCCATCTCACAAGCAACAGCTCCCTGTGAACTGCTGCAACCTGAGTCCATCCCTACAGGCAGCAGTAGCACCTCCCAAAGCTGCTGTGGTGTGGGTCACTCCTCCATGGGATGCAATCTCCTTCCAGGTATCCACCTGTTCCTGCATGGGCTCCTCCACGGGCTGCAGGTGGATCTCTGCACCCCCATGGACGTCCATGAGCTGCAGGGGGGACAGCTGCCTCATCATGGCCTTCAGCACCAGCTGCAGAGGAATCTTGGCTCCAGCTCCTAGAGCACCTTTTGAATGAGACCAGACCTATAGTTTATGTCTCCAGTGTTGGACCTATAGTTACATTTTTGCAACAATCCTGCCAAACAAGCAGACTTCAAGTAAACAAGAGAGAGGGGAGCTCATCAAGTTAGGGCACTAACCCTCAGTAATCCCTCTGCAAGTGGAAGGTGAATTAGACCAAGCATTCACAAAAGTAAGAGGTTACCTCACAGTTAACTCAGAATTTTATGAGGTGCCTTTGTACATTATTGTGCAAAGCACTGTTTGCTCCCTTGGTAGAAGGGAACTAATAACAGGGGAACAGGGTCCAGTTAAACAGTCTTTTAGGTAGTATTCGTCTGGTTACCTGTATATGTCACCATTTAATTAGCAGTGAAATTAAGCATCAAACTCCATTCAAGCTGTCACTTTTGTGGGCCCACTTGTGGGCCCAGGTGGTTCTAGTCACCCGCCAGTCTCTGGCTCCTGAACCGAAATTCCTCACTTTCTTGACTTCTCGTGGCAGCGTCTGTCCTGTCTTCCAAAGAGGATGAATAAAGAACTTCTGTCATTACTCAAGTGTAAACAGGAAATACACAGGAGATGGAAGCAGGGTCACATCACTTTGCGTTAATATAGAGAGGTCATTAGAGTAAGTAGAAATGAAACTGGAAAGGCCAAAACCCATGTGGAATGGAACCTGGCCAAGGATGTCAAGGATAACCTAAAGGGCTTTTTCAAATACGTAAATAACAAAAGGAGAACAAAGGATCATGTGGACCCATGAGTAAATGGAGGGGGGCCCTGGCAACAAAGTACACAGAGAAGGCAGAGTTACCTTGCATTGGTCTTCACCGGCAAGCCCTCAGGGGTCTCTGACCCAGGAGAGCATAAAGGAATGTTGGTAGAAAGGCTTTACCTTGGTCACGGAGTATTTGGTCAGACAACACCTAAACAAATGTGACATTCATAAGTCAATGGGATGTATCCACGAGTGCTGAGAGAGCTGGCAGACACCATAGTGAGGCCACTCATGATTATCTTTTAAAGGTCATGGTGACCAGGAGAGGTGCCTCAGGAGAGAAAGAAAAAGAGGCAACCTCACCTCAATCCTTGGAAAGGTGAGGGAGCACTTCATTCTGGAGGCTGTCTCTACCCATGTGGAAAACAAGAAGATGATCAACATGGATTCACTAAATGAGATAAAGACCTGAGCAACCTCATCCGACTCCATGGCTGACCCTGTTCTGGGCAGGGAGTGCAAGTGGAGACCACTTGAGGTTCACATTGACCTGAATTGTCCTGCCATGCTAAATGGGTTGGCAGGCCAGTATTTCACAATCTTAAAGTAGTCAATGATTCTACTGTGAACTTAATTACTGAAGAATTTGCTTGTCTGTATGTCTAAGTAAGGCAAATGAAAAGACAGAGAGTTAAGCAATAACATAAGAAAAGTAAGGGCGAGGGGAAAGAGTGCGGTGATAAAAAAATTTTATTTCCATGTAATAGCGCATTTGTTACCTATCTTTTTATATCCCTTTCCCCAAGAATTTGTGATGTGAGATAAGAGAATACTATGAAAAAGAAGTGATGGTAGTTGGACTATAGTAATTAGTTATAAAGAGAATAAAGAGGAAGGATTCTGGCACAAGAAAAATTCCAGTAACAATTCTCCACAGGCAGAAAATAATTTGTTTGAGTGTATAATTAATAGATTTATTAGAAAAGTACTTAGATTGTGAAATATTGTGAGCAGACCTCTTTCCAGATGGATTAGGATTAATGGGTTCCCCAGCAAGGTATGAAACATTATTGCACAGTGGTTAGAGAATTTGTTTCACCTAGATTTGTCTGAATTTTTGCTTCTTACTCTCTTCCTTCTCTTGCTCCTGTGGCTTCAGGGAAGACATCAGGGAGAAAGAAGACAGAAGAATACTTCTAATTTCACTATGGAAAGGTGACCCTTATTTAAAGACATCCAAGCAGTCGAAACTAAGTCAGATGGTCAGTGTGAGGCTATTTACTGCACAGGAATATAAAATGGAGGGAAAGGGATAATATGCCAAAACCAATGAATTTATGTACCAGTGCAGCCCAGAGAGAGCAGCATACCCAACCCAGAATACTTAAAAAATCAGTTACTACCTTTTACCTGTTGCAGCTTCAACACTGGGGCAAGAGAAGAGAAATAATTTGTGATGCCAAAGTGACCTGTAGAAATCCCAGTTTAGTATTGTTTCTTCCCTGAAAACATGGAAAGGCATTTGGAAAATCTGTACAGTTCAAGTCAAGAGCAAAATAACTAAAATGTGCTAATGACCACTACTAGTCACCACTAGTGGTGGAAATGCACCATTTTAAGACCAAACAAGCATCAAAAATGCCAGTTAACCAGCTACTGAAGTTCGGATTTCAGTTCTGAGAGAGCAGGGACAGTGTGACAATGTTTTTTGATGTATGTCTGACCAAATAGAAGAAGCAAAGTAAAACTGTTAGTGTCAGGTGAAATATAGTGATTTTGAAAATGTCTTTCAATAAAAGAAAAGCAGCAGCATTTGTGCCAATAATTTTGGAAATTTTATCAACCTGTGGCGCTTCTAGTTTCCTAGTAAAGGCAAACTCATGCCAGTGAGAAAAAAGGACTATACATGTGAGTTTGCCCAGCTTGTAGAGACGTTTCCAGAGTCCTGAGAAGGCTATAGCAGAGCTGCATAATTTTGCCTTATGCAAAAACACTTGGATTGTTTTTTAAAATTATTTGTTAATTTTTTTTTATGTGTGCATGCTGAACATTATTTTCCCCTCCATGTTCTTATTTGTCATTTCCCTCTACTTTTCAGTTTGGAAAAACTTGAATTGAGTGGAGTTCAACATTCCAGACTCCTTAAAACCAGAGAGGTTTCCCTTTAGATTGAAAGTACAGTTTAAGTCTGTTTCTAATGGAGGTCTACACCAAAACCTCATATCAAAACGCATACATGTATTATGAAAATTATAGTTTTTGCCCATTCTATGTTTAGACTTTACTGCAAGTACCAACTTCTAATTTTTGTCTTTTATTTTTTCTTGCCTTATCATTTCTCCAGATCTCATTGAATGGAACAACATTTTTAAATAACATCATTGTGTAGTAAAAAAATGTCAGAAATTAAAAAATCATTCATGTATGTCCTGTATTTTTGAGTTTTGTCATCCCTTTGCTGGGCAGTGTAGCATATTTATACATTTAGATGAGTCCCAAACTTCATATCAGGACCTTTCTAGGCAGTCCTGTGTGTTAAATCATGTCTGAAATCTAGAGGAAGTGCCACAGACAGAATATTCAGAGTTCAGAACTACTGGATTCACTTTAGGTTGCATTTGTCATAGACCAAGCTTGCACAGAAAGAATTCTAGGATCCAATTTGTTCAAGGAGATTAACTAGTAAGTATTCTAAGGACAGATGCATTAACGGGCTTATGTCGGAATTAAAATTATTCTTTCAATTATATTTAAAGAAATAAAAATAGTAATCTGAATTTAGACTAGTTAGGAGATGTGGATTGCAAGATGGAATTAATTTATGTGTGTGATCCTTGGATTCTATTTTACTTAGTTGTAGACACTATTTAGGATACCCTGAAACTGACCTTCGTTGATGTCAGCTGCTCCCAGGGTTCCAGTAAGGAGCAGAGTCTTGGCTCTCCTCCTTGACTCAGAAGTGATTATTGGGATCTGCTGCAAAACAATGTTTATGAAATTTTAGGTAGCATTTTCTGCTTCAAACCAGGCAATTTTTGTTTGAAATACAGCAAATCTGGATTAGCTAGAGAATGGCAGGAGGGTGGTACTCTGGGATATTGAATTTTGTCACCAAGCTTCTCTGAGATGTGAGATGAAAAATTGTTATATGTTATTACTCTTGAAGTCAAATATTACAAATGTCATTCTGAAGATGACAAAACCTGTCATACTTTAGTGTTTGATGAAAATTAAGTACCATGTGCCCAATGAAATTCTGAATGAAGAGCAATTTAATGGAATTAAAATAAAAAATTTCCTTTTAATTTTCAGAAACTAAACTGAAACAAACTAACCTACATTCCTCATCGGGCATGTTTATTCATAATTGTATTTAATTTAGGAACATAAGAGAGCAATACATGCCACAGGTATGTCAGTGCCATGAATCCATACCATGTACCTTTGAGAGGAGATATTCCTTCTTGACTGTAGAGTCCAGTGTGTAGGAGAGACCAGAGAATTAAAAAGCACTTCAGAAGGTTCAATAAGATGGCTTGCAAGTGCAGTCTTTATTGAACTTATTTGACATAAACTAAGCAAAATGTGATAATTGGACAGAAAAAAATCCATGAAAATAAAGGTTTGGTTTTGGTTTTCTTGTCAAAGATAAAAATCTAAGACAAAAATCTCCGGTATTATTTTTTCTTTCTGAGAAGGCATTTCAGAGGAAAACACCTGGCCATTAGTCTTGTTGCATCATAGAATCAGAATCATAGAGTCATAACATGATTTGGATTAGAAAGGATCTTGAAAATCACCTAGTTTCACGCCCCTGCTATGGGCAGGGACACTTCTCACTAGACCAGGTTGCTCAGGGGCATATCCAGCCTGGCCTTCAGCGCTTCCATAAATGGAACATCCACAGCTTCTTGGGAAAGCCTGTTTCAATGTCTCGCAACCCTTGGAGTAGAGAATTTCTTCCTGATATCTACTAATTTCAACCTACTCTCAGTCTGAAGAAATTACCCCTTGTTCTGTCACTACATGCCCTTGCAAATGATTTCTCTCCATCTTTCTTGAAGGCTCCCTTCAGGTACTGGAAGGCCACAATTAGGTCACCCTGAAGCCTTCTCTTCTCCAGGCTGAACAAACCCAATTCTCTCAGCCTTTTCTCATAAAGAGAGGTGCTCCATCCCTCTAATCATTTTAGTGGCCGTTCTCTGGACACAATCCAACAGCTCCATGTCCTTCCTGTGCTGGGGACCCCAGAACTGCATGCAAAGTTCCAGGTGGTGTCTCACCACAGCACAGTAGAGGGGCAGAATGCCCTTTCTCGCCCTGCTGGCATCACTTCCCCACAGCCAACTCTCTGCCTGTGTTGGGGGATATTGCCAAGCTCCAGTGTCTCAGAAGAGAATGAGAATTATGGGATTAATTCTTTCCAGAGAACAGACTAGTAATGAAAACTAGAATGTCTGGCTATCAAAGTGTTTACTAGAAATGGAACAATCCTGGTATTAGAAATGCAGAATCAGGTTACCTTAATGCTATTCCAATGGGTTGCAATAATGACCATGTAGAATGAAAAAGGAGTGGAATGTCTGTGTCTGACAGGGACAGAAAGGAAATTTTCAGATACAGCCCACTCAGCATATTTCATCTCCTAAAAAAATGCAGACTCTATATTTTAAAGGACCCTCAATACATTTGAGAATCTTATTTAGATGCTTCAGTGCACACTCAGATTTTGAAACATGAATTGAAATGACAGACACTGGGCATGAATTTTTTTTTTTAAAGTTTGAATTTTTGGGTTAAAAATCATTCATTTACCTACCCATGTGTACATATATACACAAAGAGACCTGACTTAACTGACTTTTTCTTCTGGGTTGTACCCGAGTTTATGAAAATGAGGCATGTATCCATTATAGGCACCTGTTGGTCTATGTGCATGCATGAATGCTTTATTGGTGTACAGACATAAAATAATTGTGCTTATAAATGGACATATTCTAAGTTGCCTGTAAATATCACTTTACTTTTACCATAATTTCTGGAGCAATAGTTTTGATATCATGCATAGTGTATTAACCTGTCCCTTATTTCCTCTCTTTTGACAAGGATATTTAATAGAATATATTTTGGCCAATTACTTTTAATAAAGATATGTGCTTTATAAGAAGCAGAACAAGCAAGCATGATACTACTTCAGAAAACTCCAAAGATATTAAAAACCTTTGTGGAAAAAAAAATGAAATCCATTAAATCCCTGCAGTGAATGTGAGAGTGTTTCTCTTTTTTTGTGTCTGACAATAGCAGAAATTAGTCTTATAGCTAATTTAGATGCAAATTATTTGTCAAACAAGTTCTTAATGCTTTCTTAGAAACTAGGTGTGTAAAGAATATATACACAGGTATATACACTTTCTACTGTTGTTGCAGTTGGTCAGTGGGATGTGGAGGGGAGAATTGGAATGGTAAAAGTGAGAAAACTTCTCGGTTGAGATAACAGTTATAATAATGATAGTAAATAATAATAATAATATAGCATAATGATGATAATAATAAGAAGAAAATATCAAAGAGAGAGAAATTAAACCCAAGAAAGACGAGTGATGCAAATGAAAAAAATTGCTCTCCATTAAAGAGCCACTGCCCAGCCAGTGCCTGAGCAGTGGTCTTCCCACCAACTTTCCCCTTGGTTTAGATGTTGACCATGTTGCCATATGGTTTGAAACATCCCTTTGGCCAGTTGGGCTCAGCTGTCCCAGCTGTGTCCCGTCACAAATCCTTGTGCACACTGAGCCTCTTGACTGGTGGTGTGGGGAGAAAAGCAGAAAAAGCCTTGGCTCTGTGAAAGCCCTGCTCAGCAGTTAGAAAAACATGCCTCTGTTTTCAAAAATAATTACTGTACAACTACAAAACCTAGTCCTGTTGGAGGACATCTCCAACTAGTAAGTCATGATGGAGAAAATCCACTGTATCCAGCCAAGAGCAGCACAACTGTTCATAAATATATTTTTCCATCAGTGTATCTGTTATATTAGTCAGAATGAAAATCCTGTGAAGTCCTTTCCTAATCAGAGTCAATCAATTTAACAAGTCAACCTCCTTACTCAAACCCATATATTCTCTCTTATAACGTCAGAAAAACAAATATCAATCAGAACAGAGATGACAAATTGATCTTGATTTTTTTTCTTCTTCTTAAAGTATTTCTATAGCATCAAATAGTAAAAACATTGTACGTGCCACCTGCAATCACGGCTTACAGGAGGGTTCACTGAAGTCAGCAGGCTGGTGGCAGGTCTTCACTTACATTTTTTGTGAAGCTGCAATAGGAAAAAACCCATTGAGTTCTGGTTTTACATATGTGGTAAACTTATGTGTTTCTGCAGTCTGGGAACAGTGTTTTATTGCACACTGAGTGACTCGTACCACTGTGTCTCAAAGGCATATGCAGAGAAAATGCTGCTTTACCAGCTCAGCAGCGCTCAGGTGCTCTGTGAAAGCCAGGGTGAAACCATGCCTACAATTAACAACTGGGAGCTGAACTCTGTGATCCAGGTACCTCAGAATAGCCATACTGATAGAAGAAGAATAAAAATTCATTTTAAAATAAACTTAAGATTCTAATTCTAGTCTCTGAGATACTTCAGCAAACAGAAATATTAGTATTTCTCATGGAAATCAGCACCCTTATTCCTGTTTACATTGTGCTAGTATTTGGAATGCTAATTGATATTAAATGAAAGTATGAATTAGCAATCTAAATGCCTTTAAAATTCTGCCCGGTATGTTTTGGACTCTGTTTTTAGTATACAGGCAAGCAGATATGGTTCAATTTTTTTGGTGGTAGAATAATCAGTATATTAGCATATTTTTCTACCATCATTGTAAATTTTTTTTCCATTTTTTTAAATATATATTTTAAAACCTTTCAAACTCCCTACTATCCAAGTTTTGTTTTTAGGTTAAATGTCAGGAACTGGAAATTCAAAGCATCTGAAAGAAATCTTCCTGTATCCAACTCTGCTTCTTAAATGACTCTATGGAAGTTCTTCTGAAAATGGGATTAGCATGAAAAACCACTATAAAATCTATGTTATGGTCTAACCTACTGTGCAGAAAATAAATCTTACTTTCTGAATCTGTTGAATTCACTAAAAAGCTGAATTTGCACCAGAATTAGGGCTGAAGAAATAAGATTAAAAATTGACATTAAAGTTTGTTTGAACTTTTTGATGGTTTTGCTATGACCATATCTACTTCATGCATAGTAATTGAGAACCAGTTAATTTGGTAGAGATAGATGATCAGCACAGATGTCCATTTCTCCTCCTCAAGCTGCAAAGGCAAATGCACTAATTACATTAAAACTAGACTACAGGAATAAGTAGGTTCTAGTCCATGAACCATATAACACCTATAGAAACAATTCTTAAAATATGCAAATCCTTCATTGCCATCCTCCGAGGTGTATGGTATTGGAGTGGATTATATTTTATGTCACCTGATCTGTTGACTGAACCTGCACATACATAAGGACCCAATGTAACCAGAGTTACATGGTATGTTTGGGATACTTGCTGGTGGCAAAATGTCCCATGTTCATTTCATAACTGAAGAATGATCTATTTTTGAGAGCCTGGGGGCACCTCCACAACAATTAGCAGAAAGTTGATTTCCATTGTTATCCCATGAGGTTTCTCCATTTAAATCGTTGAATTTTCAGAGATATTGACTCCTGTCATTCCCAGGGACTTCAGATGGTTGATGGAAGCCCAGTAGCTCTGCAAAGCAGACTTTAAACGTCTACGATTATTATCAAAATTCCCATGAATTCAATAGGATCTGAGAAGGACTTGTAGCCAGCCTTTGATTAGCTTGCCTTTCCATAACAACTGTTTCACTGCTGTGATGTTTTGTTCCTGCACACAGATTCATTATAACAATTCATAATTTGAGCAAGGCTAGTGTTTAAAGTGAGGATTGCTCAGGCATGTATAGGTTCTAAGGACCAAATCCTTAACCATCATTAAATAAGCAGCTTTTTATTCTGTCCTAAAGATCACAGGAGTTCAGTATCAGCAAGGAAATCCTCCACAAGAGCACTTTAAAACAAATTGTTCCTTCAAACACTTTGTGTTGAATTGTACTCCTTATCTCAAATAACAGTGACTATTTTGCACAGGATAGAGAAAAAGCAGCTGAGTCGGCTATTTTGCACATCTCCCACTCCTCCTGCTCCTGCTGACAGCAGTCTGTAACTTAGGCAGCTGTGTAGACCTTCACTCTTGCTCATTACAGAATTAAGTATTTTGAAGAAGTTTGTTTACTTAGTTTCATGTCTGTTGAGAAATATGAGACTTGCTTCTCGGCTATGTTGAAAAGGTTTAGATTATTTGAGATACCTTAGTTAACAAATTACTTCATAGCTCTACACTCTCTTTTAAAGGAATATAGAAACATTTGCAGAAAGTGATCTCTAGAACCTGCAAGAGTCTAAAGAAAATTAGGATCCTATTTAAAGTCTTTTTCTTAGTGAACTTATGTGGACTTAATATATATCTAGATGCACAGAGGAACAGAGACCTGACTCCCAGGTATTTGGTTCCCAGAGCTGACATGGCAGCCCTGAATAATTAGCCTTATTCTCCTCTGCAGTGCAATGAAAGTTCTAGAACTTGAAATGTTCTTCGTGACAGCCAAATCAGTTCTGTGCTGAGTTTCAGGCTTCAGGAAAGGAATAACTAAGTCACCAGAAAGGAAATGGCAGAGTGTGAGCTATCTGTGAAATTCCACCCCTTTCCAATTCTTCAGACTCATCAACAGCCTTGAATTAAGAACCTATGTGACACAAGGATTTGCAGTTTAGAGCTGTCCCATCTATAATTCTCTGCCTTTTTCTCGGTGACAAACAATTTGTAGAACAGACTTCATCTTCAAAATCTAAGGAGCTTAAATTTTTCACTGTGACTGAGCATATTACTAGGCTGTTTAGGCTAGTAGGCAACCTATAATAAGGATAAGGAAAAAACTGTCTGCTTTAGCTGGTGATGGAAATATTGTGCCCTGACTTTTAAAATTTTAATGAACTTTTCAATTAATAATAGATAATAGACAAAAATATTTATTATAATTATTATATAAAATGGTTTGTAATCTAAACTTGCACTCAGAAAAATGTATTCTGACTGCCAAATTTGCCTCATAAGAGAAATCAGATTGATCTACGCAAAGGTTTCCATTTTAACCCTCACAAAGTTTCAGGCTTTCTTGTTACATCCAAGGTAGTATAAGACAATATATTTAGCTCAAAATTGTAATGAAGAAGAGAAATATCAACTATTACAGAAGCCTTTAAACTTTGTCCAGTTTTTTTCTGGTTTGTTTGTGAGTTTGTTTTATTCCAAACAAACAGTCTCTGCTTGACTAGCATGATTTTTTGTCTTCAAGAGCATCTTAACTGTTGATCTCTTGACTAGAGCATTCCAGCTCTGGAGTCCTACGGTTGCAGAGAAAGAGAGTCCAGGAGTTACATTTTCTATCTAACTCTTCCTCTTTATATCTCAACTCCCAGAATGGGCAATCTAACATTTCTTTCAGTTCTGGTTCTGGCACTGCAATGGGGTTGAAAGACTGGCTTCTTTCCGATGGCCATCAGTGCTGAAATTAGGAGCAAATCTGATGCTGAATCCATACTACTCAGTTCTTAAAACTTCTAAGCCCAGAGATTTTTAATTGAATTGAAGTTCTCCATCCTTTCTTCTGCTGGGTGAAATAGAACACTCTAAGTAACTTTCAGAATTCCAGTTTTACTGGAAGATGTTTTGTCAAAATATGTTAAATTGATTTTCAAGGTACATGTGACAAATGTTAATATGTTCATTTAATAAATACAAATCATTAAATTAAAGTGTTGCCAAATTAAGATCAACTTTGACTGTAACAGCTAATGCCTTGCCATGTTTTCCTTTCAAGGTGACTTAATGTCTTCATGGTGCACCCTTTAAAATGACCATTTTGTGACAGTGAGCACTTGCAATTTTTACAGAAGAGTGGGTGCCTAATTTCCAACACTCATTCTAAAATGAGTCAGAAACAGTAACAGTTCATTAGAACTGCTGTATCAAGACTGAAAGGCCATTTTCCACGTCAGGTGCTCATAAAACTGTTGTCTGACTAGAGAACAAAATACACTCATTGAGCTATTGGAGAATAAGAAAACATACATGTATGTTTCTTAATAAAATCTGAATTTCATGTCAAGATTGACAATGTCATTTGTTTCAGAGTTTTAAGAATTTAATCATGTTTTACCTACCAAATAGCTCACCACTTTCCTGTCTTACTGCCACGCTGTCTTTGTAGTAAAAGCAACAGGAACAAAGTTCACTTTTTTTGAAAAGATCTTTTTGTAAGGCATCACACTGAAGACAAACTGATGTACAGAACTGAGCTTAAGCCTTTCAATTTTTTGGTCTAATAGTTATTCCTCGCTTGCAATTAAGTTGGATGTCAGAAATGAAACATTACTTTCAGGATGAGATGGATTACTGACAGTGAGTTTGCTGTGCTAACCCTGTTCCTAAGCACTGACATTTAAGCTGGTTTTATTATTTTCCTTGCTTTAACATTTTTCAAAATCAGAAAAACAATGTAATAGATTATCCTTCTGCCTAGCTGTTCAGCTGTATCTGCTTTGCTGACTGCTGTAAAGAGTCAACAGGGTTTAAATCCATGAAAGATTCAGGGGAATGTTCTTAACATTTATTAATTTTCCAGCCATTCTTTACCAAGGGAATATATCTTTAAAGAAACCATACAATTTTGGGGTTTTTAAAAATCTGTTCTTTTCTGTATCTGATAGATACTGTTGAATTTCTATTAAAGTAAAATGAACTCAGCTCATCTACACCATTGGAGGACGTAACCTGAACACCAGCATTTGGTTTTTTTTTAGCGTAGCTCTTAAATAAAAAATCGTGTGAGGTGAAAGATGGGGAACTAATCCCTTTTTATTTCTTTTATGCTGGATTGATGCAGCAAGGTGGCAAAGTAAGAAGCAGTACCTATCCTTCTGTTAGAAGTCAGGGGAGTGTTATAAACCTTATACAGAATAGTTTTAAGATTAAAATCATTTGGCTATCTTGTAATAAAGTATTGTAGAAACCGTCAGTGCTATTTTCTAAATAGACAGTGAAATTCCTCCTTAAGCAAAAACTGATTCAATTGGTTTATTTGATTATTCTGGTAGTTAAGAATAGTGTCAAGAATAATGGGTTAAGTATTATTTTTCTACGGAATATTGATCAAGTCTCATATTATCTTTGTTTGGGACTCCATTAGTAAAACTGGAATGACTATATGTTTATGGCTAGAGCTGAACTGGAGTAAGGAAGATGGCAGCTGCACTCCTGATGTGATCCAGGCTTTGGGATGGCTTGGTTGATGATGGTGATGCTGAATTAGCTGGAGCAATTAATCAACAACTTAACAAAGTTAAGCAAGTGATTGATGTAATTGTGGAGTAAATTTGAGGGCTATATCTAATCTGCTGTTTAAAGGTTTATAAGTGAATGTATACACAGCACTGTGGATAACCATGGTGTAAACATGTCTCTGAGTTGAAGAGCTATGATTAGCTGTACAATCATAGTGGTTGTTAACTGCAGTGAAAGCAGCATTCCCCAAAATATCAGCTGAAGTGGATGAAAACGTTTGTTCTTAGTGTCTCAGCAGCAGCAGCAGGATGCAATATATGCAATGAAAATATGGTAGCCCCCAACTTCCACATTAGAGGAAACTACATGGGAAACCAGAAGGTGTGTTATGTAAATGGGTATACCATTACAAAAGCATCACATGTTAAAATGCAATATCAAAATAGAAGTAGACATCATGGTTAAAAAAGATAAACCATTACACAGACGTGCAAGACAGCAGGCAAGTCCATCATAAAGAATATCCTGGAGTAAAGGGGAAAGGGAAGCTGATGCAGAAATCTAGAGCAGGATTTTTGCCTTCTGTTCTCTCCTATGAAGTCCTAAGACTGTAATGCAATCTTTAGTCTGTGTTACTCCTGTAATCTTCTGCAGAAACACAACCGTGAACCAAAGGTATTTTTATGTTGCTTTAGGGTTTGCAGGACTGATGCATGTGGGCTTCATTTAATGAGGGTAATGAACAGAAAGCCTTGTACTAATGGAAATAGACCTGTTAGTACAAGAAGATCTTAAAAATCTTAAAAAGATTGATACAAAGTAAATGACAAATGTCACCAAAATTGAGAGATGATCTGTTCTACATGACTACTTTGGGTCTCCAAGACCAGCCAGTACCAGTTTTTATTTTGTTTTTATTGCCTTATTTCATAATAGGCAGCACAGCTTAAAAGCATATAGTTTCCAGCTAAAAATTAATATGTCTTGTAGCTTGCCTAACTTTTTCTAAAGTTTCTAGAAACATACCGCAGGTACACACCTATCTGTGACTTAAATGCTGTTATATATCAAATCGCCTCACGGGGAATTCCTCTTATTATTTTCAAAATATTTTCCATTTTATATTGCTTAATAGCTCAACTCAGGATGCCAAAGTTTTCCAGACAGTTGAGAAATACACTTATTTCAGGGTTAAGAGTTTAGTTGCCTAGCTGAAAATTGTCAAGTTCAACCATTACAGAATATATGTTTTGGTAGCATTCTTCCAAGATGCATTAATTTTGCACATGGGATACACCTCTAAGGACTGCTAACCACAACAGTGAGTCTGGCTGAGTTCAGCTGTTGACAGACCACAACAAGGGAAACAATCAAGAGAACAAGGGAACAGATCTGAAAGCCCCCAAAAGAATCCAAGATTTTATATCCTGCCTTTCTTGAGAACATGTTACATGCACTGTTTTTAGATATTTTAATAATCATGCAATCTAGCTGGTAGTCATCTGATGAGCTCATGCACTGCTTATTCAAGTTGCCGGTTGTCTTTTGCACTCTTTTTTCTTTCCTTTTTAAAATTTTCTAAATATTTTGTGAATCGTAGAGAAAGAAGTGCCTCATAGAGAAAGAAGTGCCTGACTCCTCTTTAGTATATATATATATATTGCTGCTTACCTATAATTCTTTAATTCTATTTGTTTTGTTTTTCGTGAGATCTTATCTTGATTGTAAATAAATTCTGATTCTGAAATGGTATCTGTGCATTTTGTGGCTGTTGGCAGATTCTTCGGAGCAAACTTATAAGAAATTTAAGGGTTGAGCTTGCATATTGCAGACTGGAAAGCTAAGGGCTAAGCATAATACATAGTCCACATGAGAATCCTGGTACAGCTGGGACAGGCAGAAAGCTGTCTGCCATATGTATTAACCATGAATAATAAACCATCCAAAAAGTGATTAACTATGATAGTAGTTGTTTCATTCAGATGATTATTAATATCATATTTTGTTCCTGTTCCTTAACTTGTACAGCAGCAGGTTTAGAATGTTCCCTTTGGTACTAAAAATTAGAACCCTGATTGTGCTTTGTATTAATAAGTCTTGTGATTTCTGAAATAGCTAAATTCTTTTTAAGAAAAACAAAGTGTGGATTTTTCTAGTGGCATGTGTAGTCCTTTAATCTAAAGCATGTTTTGGATAAGTGGAAATAAGATACATCTGTGAACATGAAGCTCTTCCCTATTTTCATCTCAGATTACAGAAGCAGAGATAGTGCAATTCTGTGTAGAGCGAAATGCTTGAATTTCTTTTATTGCATTTGAAACAACATTATTTGAATATCTCTGGGCTGCTGTTCAAGTGAAGTCCCTATGGAAGATTCTAGTTTTACAAACTGAGACAGACCTACCCAGCACAAATTCAAGGGATTGTTTTTCATCATTCCCTACTGACAGGAGGATCAGGTAACATCTTCAGACAGAGCTGTATGGGCAAATCTTATCTATGCACAAGCACTCTTGATTCTGCTGACACATATATTTGACCCTTCTTAGAATTTTTTTTTTTTGTAAATAGATATTGATCGATGTGAGACACACCATGTGCTGAAATTCAATCAAAATACCCCAGAGAATAGTGGGCAATAACCCAGAGTCCCAATGGACATCACTGACAAGTGGTGTCCCTCAGGAGTCCATATGGGAACCAGTATTATTTAACACCTTCATCAATGACAGAGATGAAGGGATTGAGCGCACCCTCATCATGTTTGCAGGTGACACCAAGCTGAGTGGTGCTGAGTGGTGCAGTTGACACACCTGAAGGATGTGAGGAAGGTCTCAGAGGGACCTGGACAGGCTGGAGAAGTGGCTGATGGGAATCTCACAACATTTAACAAGACCAGGTTCAAGGTGCTGCACCTGGGTCAGGGCAGACCCTGGTATCAACACAGGCTGNCAACACAGGCATGAACAGCTGGAGAGCAGCCCTGCAGGAAGGACTTGGGGGTGCTGGATGAGAGGCTGGACATGACCCAGCCATGTGCACCCACAGCCCAGAAAGCCAAATGTGTCCTGGGCTGCATCAAAAGAGGGAAAGGGACAAAATGAGGAAAGGTATAAAATCAGGATGGCCACACAGCAGTGGGATGATGTGCCAAAGTTTGAGGAAGTGAGCATTAGTGGGATTGCTCAATCTGCTCCATGAGGTGTCAGCTACAACAAACCACACACGAAATGTTTCTATACCATTGCATGCAGCATGAGAAACAAACAAGAGGAGCTTGAAGCCTTGGTTCAGATTTGACATCATTGGCATAAGTGAAACCTGGTGGGCTGAGCCCTGTGACTGGAGTTCCACGCTGGATGATAATAGGCTCTGCAGGAGGAATAGGCAGGGCAGGTGAGGCGGGGGGGGTGGCATTTTGTGTAATGGAAGGCTGAAATGTATGGAGCTTATAGTTAGTAATGGCACAGTTGAGAACCTCTGTGTAAGGATTATGGGGCAAATAATGTGGATGTTATTGTGGGAGTGTGGACCATCTAGTCAGGATGATGATGACAATGAAATACTCTTTGAGGAACTAAGAGACATCTCTAAATCAGATGCCCTTGTTCTTAACTTGCTGGATGTTAACTGGGACCATCACACAGAAACAGATCCAGAAGATTCCTCAAACACCCAGAGGACTTCATGATACAGTTACTAAGAATGCTGTCTTGATTTATCGCCCTCCTTGATTTATTGCTTGCTGGCAGAGAGGGTCTTATGAGTGAAGTCATGACTGGTGGCTGTCTTCACCACAGCAAACACAAAATAACTAAGTTAAAAATCTCTGTTGACATGAGGAAAAGTGCCAGATAAACTTCAACCTTGGCCATGAGGAGAGCAGTCTTCAGGCTGCTCAGAGAACTAGTAAGGTCCACTGGGAAAAATGCTTTTGAAGATGTGGGGATTCATCTGTGCGGGGCACTCTTAAGCACCACCTCCTAACAGCACAGGAGTAGGCAATTCCAAAATGTTGAAAGTCGAGCAGACGAGGCAGAAATCCAGCTTGGCTGACCAGGAATGTTCTTTTCGAGGTAAGGCAAAAAAGGAAGGTGTATGCTTAGTGGAACTAAGTTCGAGTAACGTGGGAGGAATACAGAGCTGCTGCTTTTAAGTATAGCGAGAAAATTCATGCAGCCAAGGCTCAGTTGGAGTTGAAGCTGATCAGAATGGTGGGGTAAAATAAAGAGATTTTTAAATACGTTAATGGCAAAGGGCAGTGCAGAAATTGCGTTGGCCCATTACAGGATAAGGGACACAGGGACACAGACAGGGACACAGACAAGACAGAGATGTTTAATGCTTTTTCTGTCTCTGTCCTCAACACCAATGATGGGCTAAGGAGGTCCCAGCGTCCTGAGCTGTGAGAGTGATCAAATCCCAGTTGGTCCTGATGTTGTGAGGGATCTGCTGCTCCATCTGGATCCCTGTAAATCTGTGGGGCCTGATGAGATTTGTCCAAGAACCCTAAAAGAGATGGCTGATGTCAAGGCCTCTCTTGCTGATATTTGAGTGGTCTTGGGAATCTGGAGAGATCCCAGACAACTAGAAAAAGGTGAAAGGCGGCTAAAGTTGTCTGGATCTTCAAAAAGGGCAAGAAGGAGGACTGCAGGAACTACAGACCTGTCAGTCTCACTTCAGTGCCTGGTAAATTATGAAGATTATTGTGGGAGGGCTTGAAAAACACATTGTCCTGGTTTACAGGAGAAGAGTGCTAATTTAGCATTATTTAGCTATTTATTTAGCATCATTTAGCTAATTAGCATAATTTGCAGGCTGCAATCTTTAAACATCCCCCTGCTCCAGCACCTACAAAGGAGGCTCTGCACTTCCGTGCTCCTCCAGGCAACAGCGGCCCTCAAACTGCTACGGCGTGGGCCACTTCTACACAGGCTGCAGTCTTTAAGCATCCCCCTGCTCCAACATCTGCAAAGGGGGCTCTGCATTCCCGTGCTCCTCCATGGGCTACAAGGGGGGACGTCCCGTCTCACCATGGTCTCACCACCAGCTGCAGAGGAATCTCGACTCCGGCCCTGCTGTATCTTCTTCCGACCTGGCCTGGGTGCTTCTCCATGTTGGTCTTTTAGCTCACATCCTCCTCCTCCCTGGCTGCAATTTTTAGCTGCGCAACCAGAATTGTTTTGAATTCCTTCTTACATCTGTTATCACAGAGGCGTTACCACTTCTAATTAGCCTGTGGCACGTTCATCTTTGCAGCCAGACAGACATTGGCCCTGCAGGACATGGTGGTGGAGCTTCTAGCAGCTTCTCACAGAAGCCACCCCTGCAGCACCCACCCCCCCCGCCCCGTTACCAAAAAACCAGGTCTAGCAAAACCACGATAAGGTGTAACCAAACTGTATTCTTCTCCCTCTGTGTCCTTCCCGATGAGGTGTTAATGGCGGGTCATTTGCAGGAGCTGCCCAGTGCACACCCGACCCCTCAGGCTGCAGTCTGGCTGTAGGATGAGATAAGGGAGAAGAGGCAACCCCTGCGAGGCAGGGTAGCGTTTCTTTGTCTTCACAAATGGCTCAGCCGTGGTAACTCCCTCCAGGAAGCACCGGTGCATTCACACCCATCCTGAGGGATCACCTGTGCTAATGGGCCGTCATGGGCTCCACGGCCCTGGCAGAAGGCAGGGCTCATCGGCAATGACTCTCAGTATTCATGGTTCCATGGTGAAACTCCCTGCCCTGGGGGAGGTACCACCTGAACGTGACTGTGGACACCTCCATGGACACAGTGGATCCACAGGAGGACCAGAACTTCCACAGGACTCCTGCTTTCAATAAGACTGCAACTATCACTTCACCAAGACTCCAACCATCACCCTGACTGACAGGGTGTCAGGTTGTATTTGAACCTTGTGGGTTTAAGCCAGTTTTCTGTGTATCATTGCATTTATTGTAAAATTTCTATTAAATAGTAACTCCAACCTGAAAACACTCTGACATAATTATCATCATAAGAAAAATAGAAGGAGAATAATTCAAAGAAAGATGAGTGATGCACAGTACAACTGCTCTCCATTCACTGGCCAATGCCTAACTGATCCCCAGGCAGCAATCCACAGCTCCTGGATAATTCCCTCCAGTCTATATACTGGGCATGATGCAGAATATGGCTTTTGGCCCGTTCAGGTCAGCTTTCCTGACCATGCTGCTCCACAGCTTCTCGAGCACCTGCTAGCTGGCAGGGCATGGGACACTGAACAATCCTTCATTTAGAGAAAGCACTGCTTGCCAAAAACTAAAATATCAGTGTGTTATCAACATTATTTGCATACCAAATCAAAAACACAGGACCGTGCCTCCTACTACACAGAAAATTAACTCTATCCTAGCCAAAACCTGTACAAGTGGAAAATCACCTGCTAAATGCAAGGTTTTATTTTCTCAGTAAGGATAAGATTTTACTCTGTGCCATTACTTTCTACCCTGTGAAAATAAAAGTAACGGACGAAACTTCTGCGCTATGAGAGATTTGAACTGTCAAGAGTTTGTGGAAGAGAGGTTTAGAGAGATCCCCTCCAAGAAGGCAGGGTTAAAGGTGGTCACGACTGTACATGTAGCAGTATTAATTATTTCTTAATTCTCAGCAATTTTCCAAGTTTTCTGCCCCATTTTTGGCATCTGGAAAGAAAGTGTAAGATACCCCTGCCCTCCCTTTTCACTATTTTCATTTCATACAACACTGTGTCTTTTCCATGCTGTTTGGCAATGTTTGTTTAATATCTTTTTTTATTTGGTGTCAAGTTTTGCCAGGACAGGAATCTCAGTCAGCCTGTCACATTGATAGCAACTAGGACTAGCTATGACCATGCATTTCTTCAGCTTTATTAAAATGCTATGAGGTTTTTGTTATCTTTCCCTGTTAATTTTAAGTTCCTCTGAGACTTACTAGCATAGCTCAAAAAAGTTCTTTGTAAAATAGCAAAGGCAGTTTCAAAAAGCTAAAAGAATCCCCAAACCCCATCAAAACATAGCCAAAACCAAAATAAACAATTTTTTTTTTCTATCTGGGCAGTGCATGTAAGCATCCATTTTAGTAAACTTTTAGTTTTGACATTTTTCAATGACCCTAGTATTTTTCTGTACTCACTGCCCTGTGTTTCAGAACAACACTAAGACGGAGACAAACTTTGCACATCATTTCTGGAGCTTAACAAAACTGCCTTGGGGGTGATAGGGTATCCAGGAGATACTAGGAAAGTGATAAAAGCAGCAGTTTCAGGGGACCTAGGCCAGAAGAAAATATCACTTTAACATTTTGTAACTCTTGTATAGCTGCTGAAATTATTTAGGCCCATTACAAAAGAAGTAGTTGTTCTTGTTGGGTCTAATCTAATCAAGAGCAAAAGATGCAATAGGAATATGCTTTCAGAGTTCAAATTATGAAGTTGTTTATCATTCTAAACTTTAGATTCAGGCAACAGTGATGGTTCTCCTGGGATTTCCTATCAAAAAGCAGGCATTTGTGGCCTGCAGGTAATAAAAAAAGACATCTACCTTCAAAGATGTGAATGGTTTTTTCAGGAAAATATAGAAAAATCACTCCTTGGATGTGTGTGCTTTACTGGTGTTGGAGCTGCACCATCCTGCAGCTCCTGGGTGAGTTCTGCTGCAGGGCTTGGAGTTCAGCAGTGAGTTTACAGGCTCTTTTCTTTTGGGAAGGCAAATGCTCTTCCCTCTCACATGGGGAAATACCTTCAGCAAGATGAGAGGAAGCCAGAACTCAATGTTACAACCACTTCTGCAGTCAGAAAACACTTCCAGATGCATCCATGTTCTCTTAGGGACCAAGTATTAAGTGACAGAAGTGAGTGTTGAGCTGCATGTGATAACTGATGATTATGAGACAGAGAAATGTAAATTAAATCCTTTACTGTGCTATCTGAATAGGTATCAATTTGCATCTCAGATGATATAATGCTATTTCCAATGAGATGTCACCATAACAACAAGGAGTTAAATTGTGCTTGAAATGTCAAAGCAAGCTCACAGAAATGCTGGTGTTTTATGTGAAAGTGGAAAACTTTAGAAATACTTTTTTTTTAAAGGTACCCATTCAAGAAAATATCTTGGGATTTTTTTCCTTTGAGAAAAAAGTGAAGTTGCTATTACATCCACAATGCTCACTTTGACCTAAAAGGAGAAGGAAAAGAGGAATATGATTTCACTAAAGGCCTTTCAAAATACCTGCCAAAAAGAAAAAAAAAGAATTCTGTTACAATACTAAAAAACAAATAAAGATAAATAAGAAAGCAGTAAATTTCAGTAGCTTTGTAATAGACAAATTATCCCACCAAAATCTGTTACAACTTTGCAATTTCCGTATCGTGGAGGGGTAGCTCATGGTGGAAATGAGAAAGAGGACATTAGCAGAAGAGGCAAGGACAGATGTAGATCAGTCCCACTCTTAAAGAATGTTCTTATGGTTGGAAGAATTACTCTCTGCAAATGATGTGAGGGGCTCCAGATTTATTCTTACTGGCTGATGTGAAAAGCTTGCCTCTGTTTTGCCGGTCAAAGCCTGTCCTGCCAGATGTTCCCCCTCTCTTGCCATCGGCTAGAGCTGTAGGTCCTCCGGTTAGTGTGCACTGGGCAATGATGTTCATCTGGATCTGTCAGCACTGACTCTGTCTTCCTGACCCTATAAATTGAACAGTTACAGCATGTGCAACATAAGAAGTTGTGTTAGAAATGTTACTGTGACTGATACATACTACTTACATTCCAGATTTCCCAGTGAAATGTTTATGCTTTGATACCTTTACCTAACAGGGGAACTCTATGCTTTTACTATTCTGCCATGAGAAGAAAGTCCTCAAAGACAGGAGAAAACTGGAGGGAATTGTGTGCTTTTCTAAGCTACTGCAATTGTAAATCTGAGTGCAGAATCTAGAGGGTGGAAAAGTGCCCTGGAACTCTTAAATACTAAGTATCATGGGAAAAGAGTCAGGAAAAAAAAAAAGTTAATCATTCCAAGAGTACATTTACAAGCATTTACACCTATTAAGTGACTCATGCTCTTTTGCTCTTCTGTCCAACATTTCCCAGTGGGCCTGGCACTTAAGCTGAACTGTTTCTTGAGTATCCAGATGGCCTCATCCTTGTGTCTCCAGCCTAATTCTGAAGCAAAAATATTCTGGTTTTCTTAGGCAGATATTGTTAACGTCTTTGTATTTTTTTTAGTAGAAGTGCAAATTATTTGTTTCTTTATGCAAGTTGGTCATAAAGAAGAAAATAATACAAAGATAAAATCAACTAGCCAGTGAAAAAATAAATTCCTATGAGCAAAACAAAACATGGTGCAGGATTTATAAAGACTGTTAGCTGCTGTAGAAATGACTGCTGGTCAAAAAGAAGTGTTTCGTATAAGGTCAGTGCTATACACTTGCCTTTGAAGAGTCTGTACAGAATGTGTTCTTCCTCAAGAGCCTGCAGTGCCAAGGAGATTGGAGATTCATGTAATTGAGATTCAAAGAACTTTAACTGCTGAACTCTGAAAAACTTGACTTTATGTCTTACTGAACTTAGTGGTGACTAACTAAAGCAGACTTGAAACAGCAAACACGTATACAAAATATTTTTGATAACTTTCTGCAAAGCAAATTCATCAAGATTTTCTGTATGGGGTTTTTTTGTGTTTTGTGTGTTTTCTCTTTGTTTTCTGGTGGGGAAGGTAAGGCTTATTTCATTGTATGAGTGAGTTGGTGGGGAAGAGACTGGATGTCATTTAAACATCCATGCCCAGTTTCCGTCATTAAGTGCCCATCAATTCACTAACACTGAATGCTGTCAAAATGACCTCCTCAGAAACTCCTCAGTGCTGTACTCTTCTGAAAATCTCATCCTTAGAGAGCATTTTTCTTGTCAGTGCTTGAACAAAACTTGTTAACATATGTACTGTAAGTATCCAACTCCAACACTCTGTCTTTTCCAGAAACATCACTTTGCATCTGACTTTCCTGTAACCTCATTCACCATTCTTCAGAGCATGTTTGACATCATTCATATTTCATTGCGACAAGCTCTCTAAATTCTAATACAGAATACTTCTTAAAAATGTCCTTTTATGTGATGGTTATCGAGTTTGGGAATCATCATTAATTTTCTGTAACTTAATTCATTAAGATGAATGATATATACTTTTTCTGGTAAATGACAATGAAATATGTAGTCTTTTTCCAGGCATTAGTATTTCTCTGGTGTCAGTATTTCTTTTGATACATATCACATTTAGATTCCTATTTATTTTCCCTGGAAATCGATCCTACTTGGTATGCTTGCTTTGAGTTCAGTGCTCATTTGATTGGCTTGCACTAGAATCTCTCTCCTCAGATTTTTAAAGTTCTTTAGGATCAGATTTTGTTTGGAAATGTTACGTTCAAAGGCACAAATAAGTTTCATTGAATTCTAACAGACAGAGACAAATGTGAATGCAGAATAAACAGTGGCAGTGCTCATATTGAAAAATATTTCCCAGCTTATATTGTGCATTATAATCGGTTTCTTTTCTGTATCATGACCTCCATATTGCAAGAAAAGTTTGTAATATTTCCCTTGTCCTGCCTGAAACCAAGGAGTGCTGACTGTAGCTCTCTTGTTTTACTTCTCAGCCCACACTATCATGTTTTGTGCACTGGGCTGGAGACAATGTTTTTTGTTTCCATTACTTGTGCAGCAGCAGTACAGTGAGATACTCAAATGCTCGACATGAAGTACATGAGAAACTCCATTTTCTGCCTTCATCTTGCCCTGACTTCTCTATAGTCTTGCAAAGACTTTGGCACATCCTGCTGTTTGTGTTGTGTTAGCAGCAGCTAATTTTCATTAATAACAACATTAATTTGAGAGCAGTATGCCAGTAAGGCTGAGTTACCATTGCAAATCAACACCTGAGATATTAAAAATATTGGCAAGGGAAATATGAGAAGAAGACATTCCTAGATAGTGAACTTTGTAACATATTAAGTTAGAAAGAAATTGAGCCAACAATAATAATAGTGTGGTGCTGACAGAAGATTTTATGTACTACAGGTAAAAGTGAATGCAGGCACTCCCTGTTTGAAGAATGTATCCATCCCAGGAGGGGAAAGGGAAGCAAAAGACTGAAGGGTTGAAACAAGAGAGTGAAATGGGGAGAAAGACAAGCTAGCAGCTCTTGCAGCAGAGCAAGAAGGACAGACACAGTCACAGTGAACTTCTGCAGAAAAAGGGCTGAGGACTTTCTCTCTTCTCTAGGCATTACTGGCACCAAACAAGTGGTCATAACATTCAGGGGTGTGAGCTGTTGACTTTTGGCATTAGTTCATAGTGGGACAAAATTAGATGTAATGAAGAGTGATATTTTCAGAATATTGCCTGGCAGATGACACAAGTAGGTTCAGATGTGATTTTATAGTACCTTCAAGCCCATCTAACTCTGGTGCCTGCATGACTGTCACACTACTCTTTCCACCTTCACACTGCCCTGCTACTTTCCAGTATTTAGAAAGCTAAGGCCACTAGGCAGCATGAAATGGGAAGAACACTAGTTCAGCACAGCTCCGTGATCTGGATTACCTGTCTAACAGTAGTGCAGTGAGCAAGGAAAGATGGAAAAGGAGTAGAACCATGTTTTCAACGGCTCTGTAGAGACTGCATCATGCAATTGGGAAAATGCATCCTCAGAGATTTATGCTGACTTTATTCAAAGTCCCTACTTCTGAGCAGGGTTTGCTAAGTGGTCATAAGATACTACCAGCATCTGTCTTTGCATTGGCCAGCACCAGTAAAACGACTGTGTAAAGAAGAGTGCAGAGGACTATCTATTTTTTTGCTTCCAGATTCACCCTCTGACTTTTTTTTTAATCTCTTTCCCCATTCTCCCCCATAGCTGCATGCACTGTTAGCTGCTAAAACGATTTAAAACATTTAAATAACCAAGCTCAATAACCTTTGTTAGGGCTCATGATAGAAAAAGATCTTGTCCTGCAGACAACTTTTTAAATGAGATTCGGTAAGAAGGCTACAACATTAGCACTGATGCAACAGAAATACAAGGAAAGTGTCCTTGAAAACATCTGCTTCAGTGTGAGGGCTGTAAGTGCAGCAGCATTCTGAACTTATGTGATAGGAGAGATCTTAGAAGAAACTCATTAACCAGAAAATAATTTGGGTTTTGGGCTGATACTGAGAGCAAGGGGAAGGATTATGAACTGCCCTGCAGGATAAGGATATGACTTACATCTTGTAGGAAAAGTAGTGTGTGACTCTACCTGGTATACAATACCATAAATGTATTTAAACAGAGATTGCCCTGATTACACCAAGAGCTTTAATTCTGATTTAAAGATTAATCAGGGTTTCTAAAATGTAAGTTTAATAATCTCTTCCTGAAAAATATGGGCTATTCTTGTGAGATATAATGCAGTACTCAGAACAACTGCATCTTCATGTTCCTTTAAAGGCTGCCTGCAGCAGTTCTGTGAATGTCCTACACTCATCAATGGTGTGGAGCATGGTGCCAAACTCAGCTGTATTACAAAACTCCTCTTCTGGTAAGATGTGTCTTACCAGAAGCAAACAGAACAGTGTGAGGGCTTGTCCTCAGGGCCACACCTCTGATCTCCAGGCTGCTTTCTCTCCAGATCAGTGTTTTTTCATGCAGTGTTTACTGGGACTGCGCTCTGGCCTGTGCTAAAACACAGACTGTGCTTGGGACCTGTTTCATCCACAGCTGAAATGTCTTTAGGGCCATACAATTGTTCCCAATACACTGTAGAACTATCCCCTGGCTGAAACAGTATTACCCAGATAGCACAGCATGAAAGTTCAGCTGATACATGGCTTTTCTCAGTACCAATACCTTCAAATTGTCACGAGAGCCATAAACATCAGGAGTCACCTGGAACCCTTGGTTTATACCTCAGCTGAGAAATGAGCCCTTCACTACCTTGCACTAAGCTGACTCATTCAGCCGATAAGAGTGCCACCTATTGAAACACCAATGCTATTTCTACAGGAACCCTTTTCCTCCCTTATTGCACTGCCCAGGATCTGTCTCAGATTTGGAAGTTACCCGAACATGTGCTTAAGACTTTCTCAAAACTAAGCACAAGTTTAAGGATCCCTTCATACGTGGAGACATCTTACAGATTTCAAGATTCAGAAATACAAGTTTGTATCCCTAAGTTGCATTGTTCCTAGCTATAATGTCATTATGTCAAAGTGGCTTATCAATAATTCAGTTGTTCCATTAGTTTTGTGTTAAGACATTAATAGAGTTAACTGAGTTAATACATGCATAATTTATCAGTCTATAAACTAAATAGTTTAAAATGCACTATTCAGACTTACCATGGTAGTAGCTTATAAAATGTGCTGTCTATAATAGCTTGCAAAATGTTCTGCCTGCATTTGTTCTGAAGCAGCTGGAACACAGAATTGCTGCAAAGCAGCTCAGAGGACAAACTACTATATCCAGGGTCCTTAGGCAAAAAAATGGGGAAAGTGTTGAAGTCAGGATGAAAGAAGCTGGTAGAAGAGTGTGTTTGGAAAATCAGGTAAAGTGTTATACCCAACTTTACCATTGTACTATACCGTTTTCAGTTTAATCTTTTCCCCCATTTTTTTTTTTTTTTCAGAAAGAAATCACAGTTACATAGCTGAGCTGTGAATTCCTCTTAATCTGAGGGAAGCACTAGCCAAAACCCAAAATAACCACAAATTCTGTCTGCAATGTATACCTCCTACACACTGGTGTTGCACCTCACAGGACCATGTCTACAGAGGAAATGAATGAGACATATGAATCACACCTATGTCTTATACCAAGATAATTAAAATTAGTGTGAACTGCTGGGGATAATTCCAAAACCTGAGAGGTCATTAATTTCAAAACCTGAAGTAAGAGCTTTAGCTTATGTGTTTTCTTTTAAAAAAACAGTCCTGAAGTTTAAAGGTAACTTCAAATCTGACTATTTATTGGACTTAAAATTGTTCTGTCATATATTCTGTAACTTTATTTTCATATTTCAAGGTGGGGGAACAAAGCATTTCAGAATCTCAAAAAGTTACATTTAAATTTAGGTTAAAAATGCAGGTTGACATTTTAAAGGCACGACAGACATTTTTATGTGGTGGTAGGAACAAACATTCTATCTACCCTCAATTTTTTTTGTGGTTTAGTCCTAGTGAAATCTCCTGCAGTCTTGTTTTTCTCTCTCTCTTTCTTCATTTTTTTTCTTCTTATATTTCTGAATAAAACTTTCGTCTAGCTTTCAAGTAAACAAACCAGGTGCATATTTTGTGGTCTGACAATACTAACTAGAAGCCACAGTCTAAAACAGACAAAACGAACCTGCTTTCTCCCTTTCCTGCTCATTTAAATACTTCTTTTTAGTTCAGCAAGGGAAGAACTATATAAGACAAATGCCACAGTATAAACACAGAGTTATTTACTGCGACTTGCAATGGTGTCAGCTGTTAAAGGGTTTTGCAGTGGGTAAGAAGTATTACTGGGGAAGTTTATAATGAAACTATCTGCGGTTGAGATATGTACCTCTTTCAGTTACAAACACACATTTAGTAGTGAAATACTAAAACACATTACCTAGTTAGTTTCAGGCTCATTTGATTTTTACAAATTTGGGTGGCAAGGAACCAGCCAGAGGGAGACTGGGGAGACTAGACTTTAACCACAGCTATACCACTGGTGACCACACAAAATGTTCTGGAAATCTTGGCAGCACTTGCCTGTGTCACTCATCACGAAGCAGTGTAGGCACAAGCCCCTCAATGTCTTAGTTTAAAACCACATTTTAAATTGTGCATCTGTTAATTTTAAGGAAAAGTGACTCTACAGAATCACTTTAAAAATAATGAGAATAATCAGAAGTCCCTATTTCACCAGATCTTTTAGTTTGCTGCTAGGTAGTTTTCATTTCTATTACTATTCAGGGCCAGCAGTGAGAGAACCCAGAGGATCTGTGTCTTTGGAATAGGCTGACTGAAGAGCTCCGGCTGCCTTATTTCTGCATAATGAAAGGGAACACAGATTATTTATTTGTAGTGAGAGAATGACAGTTCAAAAAGAAAGTTAGCCATCAAAGAAAGCTAGCATCACCTAGATACAGTTCAATTCTTTTGCTTATGTTCTGATACAAAAAATGCACCCCATTTTTTGGTTATGTCTGAGAACAGAATTGGAAAATTATTAGTTGACCAAACGTGAAACATCATATACATGTGAAACCACAAAGGAGAGACAAGTAGCTATAAATATCATGTATGTGTTGATTTTTTTCTTCTGACCTACACTGTTAGGTAACTGTAGGTTGTTCCATTTGCTGTATTTGATGATGCTACAACAGGGTAATATATCTAGGCAAGATAATGTTTCAGGCAAGCTACCTGGAAACCATAGAGAGCCAGTATTTGGTGTCCTTGAGCAGGTGAATCACTCATAAAGGTAAAGGGATATATGGCAATAGCAGGATGTGTATCCTATCCCTTCAATAAAAGGAAGGATTTTGCTGCATGTTGAAAAGTTAAAGTCCTAGTACTGCAGATTTGTATTAACCTATGCATCTGTTCAAAGCTACATCTTGTACTGTAGTTACCATAACCTGAGGGAATATGCTTCCTTTATCCTTCTTCTCCATGAATAAGTCAGGTAAGTGGCCAGCAAAGTGATTCCCAGTTAAAGCTGGTATGCAGATGTTTTGTTACAGATGTTTCTGAGAGGAGTTTGGCACCTGCAGGTTTTCTTTCTTTTACCTCTTGGAAAGAACAGCAGCAGTGTTAGAATTTTACCACAGACACTGGATCTAGTGCTGGCTTTTTATGAGGACTGGGGGAAATGATTTGCAGAATTTTAAGAACCTTGTCTTTTAATCATCTATAATTTTAACAACATGAGCTTACGGTGCTTTAAACCACTTTAAACCATAGAGGGCTGGATATTTACTGTTATGCTATTTTGTCAAACTATACACTCATGGAGTTAGATATATTGATCTTATGACATAAAAAAGCCTTCTCCCATACAAAAATCCTTTGCTTTTCTAGCACCTTGTAGCCACCTGGAGTGTAAATCAGGCTTTGCACTGGCAACTTCTGATGCATCCCAACTAGTAAAGCAATAGCTTTTAGTGTAGAAAGAAGAAGATAGGACAGGAGACTGCATAAGAATGGCATCACCATGACAGTGGTATCACCATGTCTTCCTTGAGGGCAAAGTGTGCTCTTGGTCCCTGTGATTTTCTTCTTGTTCTGTGAAGGAAGGTTCCTAGGAAGAAGATTGTGTATAAACACAATATATACTGTGTATGAATAAGTGATATATACGTGATGCAATGGACATTATCTTGAATAGAGTGCCTAAAATTGTTAGAAAATTCCAGAAATCTGTAGCACAAATTTCTTTATAACAGAAAAATAGCAAGTTGCACAGTATACCTGTATTATTGATATATCTGCTGCTTTATATGTATACTTAAGGGTCTTATACTGAACTGTCAGTAAATCTGAAGCTTGAATGCTGCTCTTCAAGTTTTGGCCAGTTAGTCAGTATTTTTGAAATTTCAGCTTGTTCACAAAGATTCTATTAATGTGTGATGTCTGAGTGAAGAACGTGCTAAATGTTCCAGATAAACAGACTGAGGTTTGCTCTCTCCTACAATTTGTCTGGGGTAGAATGGGCAACATTTAATGCTGTATTCAAGAAAAATTAAAACAATTGTTTTTTCTGGAAAACACATCTTTGGTAGCAGTTTAATAAAAACATCATTATTTAGATAAATGGATTTTAAAGAGGAAGAGAGTTTGGATATGGCCAACTTTCCTGCTGTCTCACACACTTTCTCAAGCAATCTATTTGTAAATTGCATTATTGATAGTTTTCTGAAAATATCTGTAATACATCAGAAGATTTGGAAATTGTACTCATGAAAAGGTGTTCACATACTTTTGCTTAGCAGTTGAAATAAAGTTTGAATATTTAAATTGAATGGAAGTTTGTCCTTGTAACAGTGATGTGACATTTGTTAAGCAGATAAACTGAACAGATGCAAGAGGCAACCTCACAGAGTGTCAACATTAAGGACATTTAAAACTCCCAATAATATATAACCAAAATCAAATGGAATGGATCCTGAAGCAGAGAAAATGGTGTTAACTGTGATAATTTGAACAAGATTTGATCACTTCTTTCAAAAGTGTCTGTGGATGGAAGTCTGTGGGTGGAGATAGACCTGGCATTGTAAATAATTTATGTTAAACCTGCTAATCTCCTAAATTGCTTTAGAATTCAGGGAAATGGAAATGTGAAAAAGTAGGCAGGGATCAGCAAAGTTTGATCAAATAAGAATATTGGAGTCTTTACAAGTAGTATTTTTAGAATTATTGTATATTTGTATAGCTATTCTCACAAAGTTATTGCCTGAAACTGCAGTTTTCTGACAGTGGGAATTTGGATGTGGGTTTTCTTGGGTTTGTTTTTTGTTTGTTTGGTTGGGTTTTTTTCTTTTTCTTTCTGAGTCAGATATATTTCAGTCTTCAGTAAATAATAATAAAAACAACGTAACAGATTAAATGAGAGGGTTTTAATGAGAGAGTCTTAAACACAGCATATTTATTACTGCTAAAATCAGAACTGGTCAAATATTCACAGAATTCTTTTTGCAGGTAATACAGACAGTGAGAAAATATATTTTAATTATTTTTAAACAACTTTTACTAGCTTTTAATTTTTAGAACTGATAGAGGAGTCCATAGAATTTACGTAGAAACTCAACTGTTGATCATCGTCAATTTAGTTCTAATAGACACAAGATTCGACAGAACACCCTGTAGTGTGTGAGCATGCAGGTAGGCTTCCACAGATCTGTGCCTGCTTAAGGAAGGGTAAGACACAAACAAAACTTTCAGTGATTCCCACACCTCTTCAACTTTTCCTCCCATGGTCACAGATTTTATGCCTACATTTAACTAAGGACGAACATAAGAGTGTTAGACTTCAGATACCAACCACGAGAACAGTAGTCACACTGGGACTGCACACAAAGGGAAGCTTTTCACTCAGTAATGTTTCTTTCTGACAGTTCAATGGTTGTGCATTTTGTTCCTTATCTGTATTTATATACATTTGACATGGCTAAGACAAACCATTTTCATTAACTGAAGTTTCATGGCATGTTTTGCTATGTGAGTTATCCCTACTCATTTACAATACATGACCCTGTTATACTCAGTGCATGTCTCACTAAACTAACAAATACTGTAATGGTAATTTCTTGTTGGTTGTTTGGGTTTTTTGGTTTTTTCATGTCTTTTTTTTTTTTTCCTTTCATCATTGCAGTTGGCTCCACTGTTATATTAGATATATTGAGGAAGATGCTTTAGCACAGGGACTTCTTAATCATGCATTAAAAAGGACCTGATACAGATAAAGTCTCAAATCTTACCTTTTTCCAAAGAAAATAACTTTTTTCAGTTTTGAAAAACATTCATTTTTCTGTTTGAGTATTTCTCTTTAGTTTGTTATCTATGTAACATGAGCATTCTCATAAGAATAGACTCTTAGAACATGACTAAACACTAAGCCAGAGAACTTGTGCTCCTACTTTCTATGAAATTGGCATGTGTATGTTATTATGGCTCACTATAGGTTTTCATTACCTTACTACTGTTACTATTATTATTATAATAACTTTCCCTGAAGTTATGATACGGGAATTGACTAGGAATTCCAAAAATGAATGAATGAGGGAAGTATGGTTAGCATGTGCTGGCAACCTTTGGCTGGTCTGCAAGATCACTCCTAAAAACAAAAACTCAGTTGGGTGTTAGAACGAAACAGTGAATTTTCTTTGTTTTTCCAGCTGTTGAGGATATTAAGATCTTATTTGCTGTCATCAGTAATGGTGGCTTCATTCTATGTCCAAGAACATATGTTTACAGTGAGTATGAAGGAAAAAACAAAGTGATGCTCAGAGCAAATGAACTTCAAGACAAGAATAGGATCATAGACTCATAGGATAGTTTGGGTTGGAACCTAGTCCAAACCCCCTGTGATAAGCAGGCCTTTCAGACTCCATCCAACCTGATCTTGAATGTTTCCAGGGATGGGGCACCTACCACCTCTCTGGACAATTGCAGGATTTCACCAATGTGATCATAAAAAACTTTCCTTTATCTAGTCTGAATCTAGACTCATTCAGCTTAAAACCACTTGTCCCATTGTTGTAGGCCGTGTTAAAATACCTGTCACTTCATTTTTCTCATAAGCCTCCTATAGGTACTGGAAGATTCCAATAAGCTCCCTTTGGAGCCTTCTCTTCTCCAGGCTAAACAATCCCAATTCCCTAGCCTTTCTTCACAGGAGGCATGCTCCAGACTGTTCATCACTTTTCTAGCTCTTTTCTGGACCTGCTCTCACAGGTCCACGTCCTTCCTGTGCAGGGACCCCAGAGCTGGATGCAGTGTTCCAGGTGGGTCTCACAGAGCAGAGCAGAGGGGCAGAATCCCCTCCCTCTCCCTGCTTTGGATGCAGCCCAGGACACGTTTGGCTTTCTGGGCTGTGGGTGCACATGGCTGGGTCATGTCCAGCCTCTCACCCACCAGCACCCCAAGTCCTTCTCACAGGGCTGCTCTCTATCTGCTCATCCCCAGCCTTGGGGGTTGGCCTGATTCAGGTGCAGCACCTTGCACGTGGTCCTATTAAACCTCATAAATTTCCCATGAACACATATGGAGCTTGTCCAAGTCCCTCAGGGTGGCATCCTGTCCTTCAGTCATGTTACTGAATAATAAATTATGGAGAATGAACACTTTATCTGAGCTGTTTAGACCCTGCTTTCCCCACTTAAAATTTTAATTTGAAACACTAAGGTAACTAAAAGGAAAAAAAAAAGACAAACCAACTAACCAACCAACCAAAAATCCCTGTAACTAAATAATGTGGTGTGAAGTAGACTTCACTTTGATGCAGTGTATATGTCTATGTTCGTATGTAATTTAATGTATAAAAAAATGTTCCATTCTTTTTCTGTTCCTAATCCAAAACATTTTCTAGGCAATGATTAGTGATAGTGGGATTTTATTACTTTTTATGGCAACCAAAATTTTGTGTTTTCCAATGGCAGTACCAGAGTGCTTTTTCTATGGCTACAAAATTCAGCTTGTGAAAAGAAAACTCTTTTTAATCCAAATTTGGAGAACAGTATGTCAAGGTGACCCTTAATATTATGCCTTCCTAAGTTTTTCATGGCTTCTTTGATATGAATTATTTCAAATGCAGTGAGATCATCATCATACATCAATTTAACTTTTCTTGTCACAAGCACCATGCTCCCATTTGACAATGCATATTCAGATATTTTGGGCTGTCCTTTAGTCAATATTTACACCTTTCAAGCTGGCCATATGAGATCATTTCCTGATTTTAATATGACCTCAAAATGCTTTTTTCAGTAATCTTTTGGCATTTGGATAAAGTGCTCCATTCACCTCACTGATACCTTGCCTTTATACATGGAATGCTGTAGATCCATGTGACATATCAGGAATTTGTTTCTACTGTGGTAAGCCTCTGGCAAGTTTTTCCTTTTGAAGAAACTTGTATTAAAGTAACTTTATTTGATACATTTACCTCATGTAAAATTACCTTACTTATAAGCAATTTCTCTTACGTAGTTAATATTTTTATCCATTTAAAATCCCACTTTTCCCTATAGATTCAGTCAGAGGTTTCAAAAACGTTCTGCTGAATTTGAACAGTCAGTTTCCTATTTCTGTGTCAGTCACATTACCCTAACACTAAATATAATAGTCCATGAGACAGGGTCTTTAATAAAACTAAAAATTACTGAAAAATACCATCATGGGCAGCAGACATGCTGACTGGGATATGAAATATTTCTTATCTGTGTCAAGTAGAAGTGATACGTAAGTAATATATTTAATTCAAAATAAGTTATAGAATGATAACGGCATTCATTCTAGACATACAAAATGGGCACAGATAAACATATGGAGTCTGAGTATGAAGTAGAAGAGAAGGAAGCCTTGACTCAAGTACTGGAAAGTGTATAATAGAGATATTCCCTGATTCATTAAAGAGTCTGTATCCTTCAGAAGGTCTCTCAAGGATGCCTAGGCTGTGATATATCCATTGTCTTGGGCTTCTGTACTACATCTAATATTCCTTGTGACTTTCTGGTGCTTTTGGAGCCTGCAACAGCACTATATTTCATTAAGAATTGCAGCTTATGACAAATGCTAAGAAGTTCTTGACTTTCATCTATCATCTTTTTCAGAAAAGATTTGAAGGAGCACCTTTAGTTGAACTTTTAGAGAATAAAATCATTAATATTCATATATCCACAAGTTTTAATCTAGTTTGGACTGCTGACCTTTATTTATTCAGTTGGTAGGATTTCTCATCTTAGAGCAGACTGAGCTACAAAAACTGCTCTTGAGTCTAACCTGGAGAAAAGTCATGTGAACTTTTTTTACTGCAACTTTCTGAAATAGTCAGAAATTCTAAGCAAGTTATTACAGTGGGGAACCGTGCATAGACTATGTGTGCCAAGACCTTCCAAAGTCTTAATTCAGGTTTCGTTATGGGTTTTGAGCTAAACCCTGGACAGCACCAAGCCTGGCACCACAATGCATAAGAACAGGAAACAATCTCCACTGGCACTTCAAGCTTCCAGGAATACCCTCAAACCAAAAAACTGCTAGAGCTGCAACTGAGGCTAGATATTTCTCAAGGCATACAAAACTCATATAGAAATCCTGATAACATGACTTCATCTTAATAATTCAGAGGACTGTGTTTACAACCAGTCCAGCAAACCCCCTGATCTACTTTTGTTAAGACAGAATCAATATTGGAATTTTGACTTGATGGTCTTATCAATTATAGTGAAAAGAGCTGTCTATAGTCTTGCTAAACCACAATGTGTGCTGTTCATACAATATCATTAACCTGGTTCAGTGAATGCCACAGCTCTTCACAGAAAGAAATTCTGTAGTAACAGCAATATTTTCAATGACATAATCTTTTTCATCAATATACAGAGAGATAGTGGCTTCCCAGAGTAAAGCAGTACAAACTCAAATCATATGCCAGCTTCTAAAACTAACTCAGTAAGTTTATCATTATAAAAGATAGCAGATAAGAGAAGTAAAACCAGAGCCAACAACATAACATTCAGGGAATTCTTATATCCTTTTGTTCCCATCAAAAAGTATCCTAACTAGATATTCTAATGTATAGAAGTAGCTGTTTCTGGAAAGAACTAATCACACCAAGTTACTAAATTTTAACAAGTAGAAATTTATATGGCATAAATTTCAAATCCCTTAAACCACAGAATCTTAGCAGAGATAGCTTATTTTAGTGTAATACTATACTCTGGTCTGAAACAAGGTCAGTGTTTCTCACCTAAGTCTCTTTTCTCCACCACTACTCTACATATCTGATTCTGCTGATGCTTGAACAGAATTATTAAACCAAAATAATTTAATTGAAATTTGTGAAGATCAGTAGTGAATGAATAAAACAGGTAATCAGGTCCTTCACCTAGAAGTCTGTCTATTGCTGTCTCAATGCCAAATTCCTTTTTACCTCCACTCTGACTCCTAATATATGTCTTAGTCTTTTCCTCTTGACTCCTAAATCCCACTTTCTAAATGCCAAGAGGTCCCAGATGATTCTGAGAAATAACACCACTCACTGTCACCTTGTTTTCTGTTAATCTTTAAGGCCAGTTAAAAAAGACCTTTTAGGTTGTTTCTGTTTTTTGGGGTTTTTTTGGGGGGTGTTTGTTGGCTTGAGGTTCTTTTTAATGATTACGATATGGTCCTATGACTACCTACACAATTGCAATAATCATGGGCTTCACACCTTTGAGAATAGGCTTTCATAGTCTTCACTGCCTAAGTCTCTCTACCTTTTTCTTCTCCTCATCAGAAAATGAGCAGTGCTACTTTGCATCAAAAGTCTAAGAGAAAAGGTCATGTTCTAGGAAACACTAGACTTGTATGGCAGGATTTGAATTAAAACTTTGGAATTAAAACAGCAACACCAAAGTCATATGTTGGTGGTGTACCTGATGTACCCTGTAAGAACACTATAGAACAGTATGTCTTTGAGCAAAGATCTATTTTTGTATCTCTCTTTGCAAACTCATGGTATATCTTTTTAACTGTCTCTGGGCCAAAGAAAAATCTAAGTGAGAAAAACAAGCATGCATAAATCTTAGTGCCTTGTGCTAAATCCATAGCATTTCTAACTCCCTGCAGCAACTCCTCTGTAATAACTACTCTGAACAAGCTTGTCTGATTTGTAACCTCCCTGAGCTCACGTTAAGGTCTAATAGCTGTCCTAGTAGTCTAATCCCCCTTCACAAGTCAGCTGCTTTGTTCAAGGCTCCTTGCAGCAAATAAAGAGTTTCTTGGGTCCTGTGAGTTTTTAATTATTCAGCTGGCACAGCTTCTTTGTTTGGAAAGGGAGCATAATATCCATGAGGTGTCTGTTCTGCAGAGGAAACAGTTGCTCACAGACCGTAGCTCGACAGCTGTGAACTTTTTTGTGTCATAGTCCCTGTCTGCTTGTTTCAGGGGTCACATCATTAAATAATGCACCAAATGCATGCATCCACATAAGGACTAAGCTATAGTCATGGGAACATATCCAGGTAACATTTCCTGTTGCTAACATTCAATGCCATACAAATAAGTCTTTCAATTTTGAAAAACATCAGCTTGCACTATCTATATCACCATATTAAACATTTCATGTCAGATATATTGTTTTCATTCCTCACAAATACATCTATAACAGTAATTTGTGGAACACAGGAAATTTTAGCAGACCCATAGAACCATTTTAGCAAATTGCGTATTTCCTTGCATCAGTCTCCATTTATACTGTTAGTCTTTACTGATTTTTAACTGCTGTTTTATCTTTTTTACTTTTGCTTTTTATTTTGAATAACAGAAATTACTCCCATGAAAACATCTTGAATTGATAGCAGAATTTTTGCAACATAAGAATATATAGATTTGATAAATCAGTCTCATATTTTAATATGCACAATCTGTACTTGTAATACCATAGAGAAAATAGATATGCTGCAATATTTCATTCAAAAATTGCAGAAACACAAAAGAAATTTATATATTCTTAAACTTATTCTCATTAAGCAATTGTTAATTATTCTGACTTCCCAGAATAGCGACAGAACTAGCAGCTAAATTGAAAGAATTTTTAAAAAATTGATGTGGTCTTTACTAACTCTTCAGAGTACTCCCTCAATTTTACTGCTACATCATGTTCACTAATTTAGCTCCTAGTGTGAAACTTTAAAAGATGACCTCTATTGAAAAGACAGGGGAAGAAGGGAAGAACTTTCCTCTCTCCTGCTCCTTACAAGGAGGAGAATCATTCAGAGGAATCATTCCAAGGAGGAGTATCACCTCCAGCATTTCCCAGTACAACACGCAGAGAAGTTCTCAAAGGCACGTGCACAATGGCAGTCCTCTTTTCCCTGCATGTTAGGTCAACTGCTTGCAGCAACATGATCACAGAATATTGGGTTTGATTTTTTTCCTGGTTAAGAGGACGTAAGCTCCTGGTTAAGAGAAGGTCAGACAGATTTCACTGGGGTAATAAACTCACTTACACACAGGAAACTACTAAGAACATGGTTGTCTTCCCAAACTTTAGGTTACTCTCTGGTACATATACCATCTGACCTTCATTTTAAGTCAGATTGCAGTAAATTTTTAAAGGAATCTATTAATCTGTTATATGGAAGAGGCTTTTAAAAACTTTACAGTAACTCTCTAACCATTTAAAACTCCTAATCTGTTTCTTCAGGGATGAAAACATGGTGGCTTCCTCTAGCTCTTCAGAGGTTGTTGGTGCCAGTGTAATTTCTGAGACAGTATGGAGTGCTGTCATGCCTGATGATTGTAACTCATGTTCCACTCAATCTACATCAACCATCAATTTGCTGCAAAAAGCACAGTGAGAGGGATCATGCTCACCCACAGACTGCTCCTCTCTCACCTTCACTACCAACACTCCATTGGACAAAGCTGGATGTTCTTCCACTTTCTGATACTGCCTGAAAACAAAGCAAAACAAAATCATGGCATGTGCTCCCAGGTCATGTATCAGGATAGGGATCAACAGCAAGGAGAACAGAGCTCTGCAGGGAATCTTGTTCAGATCACACCAGGTATCACCTAGATACTTAGTTTTGCAAAAAATATAATACCTCACTGCTTGGGACCTGGATTTAATCCCATTTAAGAAAAGGAGGAAATTAGCACATAGAACTGAAAGTAATGAAGCACAAATATGGAGGGTGCTCACAGTTCATTTGTCTTTGCCAGCTGAATGAAGCACCTATCACTTGCTGTAGAAAACCAAACTTTCCTTCAGACAATTGTCTGTTGGTGCAAGATATTGGTGCAGAAGAAGTCATTATACATGGCAGAAAGAAACTGGAAGAAATGTGGAATATAAATATGGAACAAAGCCTTTTAATTTCATCCTTTTCCAGTCACCCTCAAGATATTTCCTTTAGGAGTGATTTCTTGTTTAAGTTGTAAAATTTCCTTTAAAATAAATTCTTTTGGACTACTAGATTATGTGAAAGAATTCTTATAATAAGCACTTCTCTTGTCTTATTCTTTGCTTCTTCCTTTTCACTTTGACTATTTTGCCTCATCTTTTTGTCTTTAATCTCATGAAAAGGGTTTGTACATATTTAATGAAAGTAACATAAACCTTTTCCACTTTAACTGAAAGGTTTTCTTCCCAAGTATATATTTGTATTCTCTGTGATTCTTTGTGATACTTGATTCTCTGCATACCTGTGGGTTAAAATGTTAGAAGTCAGCTTAAGATTTTCTCAGTTATTTCTGCTCATTTATGAGGACTGCATAATGGTTACGGTCATGCAATGATCAGAAAAGAATGCAACACAATGTCCTTGGAGGCAGTAGTCCACATTAGCCAGTCCTGCCCTGTATGTTTTACGTCTGTGTCTGTATGTGTGGGTTTGCAAATGTTCCTGAGGCACTGCTTTCTGTTGACTTACTATTGTATCCCAGATAACTTAGAACTTCCATATAAAGCTTTTGCACTGTGGCCACATGAAATGTTGGGACATCAAGAACGAGACATTTGCATTTATTTATCTGATGTGTGGTTTCCAAAATCAGAAGAAAACTTCACAGAATCCTCATTCAGCAATGCTGTCAGGAAGATGTCCGTCCACAGCCCTACAGCACAAAGAAGTAGGAAACAGTTATCTGCTCCAGGTGCATTTTGTAATTCCAGATTTGCTTTATTATTATTATTATTATTATTATTATTATTATTTATTATTATCATTATTAATTGTTATGTCATCATTACAATTTTGAGGCCTTCCAGTCCATGTGAGTAATTGAAGCACGCAATTACTACTCTTGATTGGTAAAGCTCTAAATACATGGAATTCATGAAGCTGTTTCTCTCTTTCTTCTTTCCCCTTATGGCATCTTGTCAGTGAAGGCCAGATGCAGAATTCTAGTTGGTTCTGAATGCTTTTTGTGGCTGTTCTATTCCTGGTGTGCTTGGTCTTCCATAATGAAAGAAGTTCAAGAGCTTAAAGAAGTTTAGAAATGGAACAGAGGTTAGCAAGTTGAAATAGAAGATAATGTAAAAATCAATGTTATCAAACCCCTGATAAAAGGGGCATGTGTGGCTTTTATTCTGGTTTTGTTTTATTTGGGTTTTTTGTTTGTATTGTTTAAAAAACCCCGAGTAATAACATTGGAAGCAATGTTATGGGACATTTCCATTTTCAAACTGCAGACACAGGTGACATATAGAAGTAAAGATAAGGTGGTATTTGGTCAAAACTCAGCCCTCAGAATCCAGATATGCATTTAGATCATCTCCAATGACCCTGTCCTCTGCACCTATTGTGCAAGTAGAGAGCAGGATGGAGAAGGCAGCATTACTGCTTTTTGAGTTGTTTTGAATTCAGACATGGTTCTCCAAGATTTCAGAAAAGTGTTAAAAGTTACAAAAAATCCCCAAAACCCAAAAAAACCAAAACCAAAGGTCTCACAAAACTCTTAAAACCTGTAGTTCTGAGGGATCCTACTCTTCAAAAGAGATGTTGTCCTCCTGCAGATGCAGTAGTAGCAATGGGTGAAATTCTTTGAATTTTCTGTGTGATTTGTTAGCCCAAATTCTAAATATAGAAATGATATAGGTGTTTAGAAACCACTGAGTTTCAATGAAATTTAGGTCTTTAAGTGCTTGAGTGACCTAACAATATTGAGCTTTAACTGAATTGATTTATATGTTTGGGAGCAGTCTTTAAACTGTACCTTTGAAAGTGACTTTTCAACTTCAGAAGTTCATGTCAGTATCTACGGACTATTCACACTGATATTTAGTTTTGCATTGACATGCACTGGACTATTGATTTCTTCTCTTTCATTTTACTTCTCACTCAGATTCTCTAGAGAAACAAATAAAAATACTGGGTAAATACCTGCAAAAAAATGAAGATATACTCCTCAAGTCTGGGGAGAATTCCATCTGTGAAGCAGCAGTGGCTGCTGCAATTGAAATTTCAATTCATGTTAAAAGCAGCCTTCATCATCTAGAAAGCATCAATACAGGTAAATGGAGGTTGGGCACAGCCTATAATGAACGTATCAGAACAGGAAATAATTTGCTCTTCTATTGATTGAGGGAGTCACTCTGGTGCAAAACAATTTTTTGTTCACTTTTTGCAGAATTCTCTCACAATAAGTCTGTGATGAGTGATTTTAAACTTAAAATTTACCAAAAATTTAATAGCAATGAAATGGCTAAAATGCTGTCATTCATCAGAGAAAGCTGGAGTTCCTTATTTAAATATGGAGTCAGTCAATAAATAAAAAACCAAATAAATATTATTGAACTACCACAACTGAATTAGGATTATGCTACCTGCAAAATGATTGCTAGCTGCTATTAACTGTTCATAAGGAGGAAAAGTGTTTGCTGTTAATGAATAATTACCTAAGTGGAAAGAGTATATTTCAGTTCTCGATAGCCAGAGAGTTGGGCTATTATAAAAATTTCCATTCTGCAGATATTCCTCATCTGTAATAGATTCACCTCCTTTGCCAGTGATGGATTTTTCCCCAGAAAAATCCATTCCTTGTGATAGATGTCCATGGCAGTGGTCTTGCACTGAAGCAGTCTTATGACACAATCTTACAGCAGTGTTTGCTTCAGCTGACGTCTGCCGTTCTCACCTTGCCCAGATGGCTGCTCCAGGAAAGCCTGCGGTTGCGATGCCTGGAGTTGGTAACTCCCGGGCAGAGCACGTCCACATCCAGGCCTAGGCACCTACGTGGGGTGGAAGGGGGGCAGTGCATGGCAGCTCCATCTGCTGGTATGCCAGGTCACCTTTATCCTACCGTTGTCCCGCAGCAGCCACACAAAATGCCACAATGCCAAGTGCTGTGTGTACAGCCACCTGCAACCTCCAAAGCTGCACACAAGGTGCATTCTGCAATCCAAACACTGGCACATATCCTTGCCTCGTTCTACATTTTTGAACTTAGCTTAATTACCCAGCACACTACACGGTAGTGAGCAGTTGGTCAGGTGTGCACAGCGTATCTGTTAGGCCAGATTAAAATTGCCAGCTGTGGTTCACTTCTGCTGGCTCCACCTTTTGCTTTGTACACAAGGGCAGACCTCCAGTTTTGGAACAGAAGGAAGTGAAAGCCAAGCATTGCGTGTTCATATATTGGTGTGAAATTTTGTGTGCAGAGATAGAAAAATAACTTGTTTGGCATATTTATGGAAATCATGCCCACAAACTGCTCCTTAAGCCCTCCAGAAATTCACAGGACTGAAAAACAACCCTTTACCCAATCAGTAAAGCAGCTGCAATGCAACCATTCACATTTAGGATTTAAACTATGATTAAAACAATCAGAGAATAATACTAAAAAAGTTTCAAGCACCATGTTACAGTGAGTCACAGTAAGTCAGTTGTGAGCAATGACCAAACTAACTGTCCATGTACAAAATGAACTAAGAATAAATCTTATTTAAAACTCCCCTGCCAGTAACTTCCTGGTGGGTATGACACTTTAACCGTCTTTCAAAATTTTTTCCTAGAAATGGCTTTTAAACATCTCCAAAGAATAAAATGAGATTATGTCATTGGTTTCTAAAAGAACATAATAGGTAGAAGCTGTATCATTCTGTGAAAAATGTGTTAAAAAAAAAAAAATGTCTTCAAGCTTTTTTTAAAAGAAGCAATTTTCATTGTAATTGTTGTTTGATTTTTTTTTTAATTTTTGGTTTGGTTTGGTTTTTTTGTGTTTTCTTTTTTATGTTCAGTATCTCATGTCTGTTTCTTTGTTCATGTGGGTCTTCCACAGTGAATTTGTTGCTGGTGACAGCTAGTGTTTGTTTAACAAGAGTGGAAGGGTCAACTTGTTTGTATGTACAGAAAGTCTGAAATTAAAGTGGTCTTGGTCCTCTGCCACAGTGCTTCCCTCTGAATCATGGAAAGTACTTCTTGGAGTTGAAGAAATATACTTCTTTCTTCAATGATTAAGGGGATTCAGTGGTATACAGCACCTCTTTCAACCACAGGAAATATAATGCCAGTTGATGAAAAAAATAGTTAAAAGTGGTTTATATTTCTGTTGACCCTTCCCCTAGGATAGATAAAAATAAAGAATGCTTAACTGGTCATTTCTCAGGCAGAAAAACATTTGCTTCTCACCACCTAAGAAATTGGGAAGCGTGTCCAGGGATCAGAAACTTGCATCATGACTAGTCTGCAGCTGGACAGGTTGGCTAATGAAAACTGGAGAAATACCAACGACAAGCACTTTTTTTAATACTTTGCATAGATTTGATTTAAAAAAAAAAAAAGAGAAAAGTTGTCCTCTGCAGCCTACCTGAATTGCAGATACTGGCAGAGCCTGAGGTCTGCCAGTCCCCTTCCTGCTTGTGTAACTGCTGACCTGGTGTGGACTGCACTCCACAACCAAAGCCTCATTTCACTGCCAAGACTGTAAGCAAATGAGCAAGTACAGTGACTAAGGGGTATTCAGCTAAGGAAATGAAGTTTCCATAGTTTTAAATAAAAAAACATTTATTCTGGGAAACAGAGAAGCGTAAACAAGACTAAAGCAGTAAACACGAGGACAAGTGAAGAAAAGTGAAAGCTCAAAACTGGATCTATAATGCATTTCACATCAGTGGTTGACAAGAACAGGCAGAAAATAGGCAATCTAAAAGGGTGCTGGGGAAATTCTGTAAGGTTTTCAATGAAATAGATCAAAAACATTAAAATAGCAGCTTACGTCAAACTGAAAAACATTTTGTTTCAGTTCTGAATTATTTAATCTACTTCTGACCTTGTTTTAATAAAGACAGCTTTTAAGAGGGGGGACTAAACACTAAGTTGGAAGTGTTTTTTTCTCAAAATGGTTTATTTCACCATTTCTTTAATGAAGCATTTAATTTTGAAAATGTCAAAACATTTTACTTGCATGTTTTCAGAGTAAAATGTTTTGACATTATGAAACCTCCCCCTTTCTGACAAAAGCATTTGCAGAGTTCAATGCTAATTGAGATTTTTAACATCTAACTTCCTCCCCACCCCGCCCCCAGATCCCATTTTGCAAAAGGAACAAAAGTCCCAGATCTTTCTGAGCAAAAAATAAATTGCTCGTTAATCACACAGCAGTGATTAAACTGCAGCTTCTGGCAAACAGGAATGGGAACTCTAGGTTCTGCCTGTAACACAGCTGGATTCGGGGTAGTTCAGCAGGGCTGCAAGCAAATGTGCTGTGGCTGCCAAAGGTATGACTGAGATGGGAATGGTGATGCTTGGCAGCTCTGTTGGTGAATGTGAAGAACCACTCTTGGCCCACAACTGTACAGTTCTATGTGCTTCTCCACAAGCACCAAACCTCTGGGCAATGTTAAAATATAAAATCAAAGTACAAAACCTCTCTGAATTGGTGTTCAAAACAATTTCCTCCTGAGTATCTCATTTGCACAACAAAAGACATCTAAGAACCTTACTTGAACAATTGCTTAAAATGTTTGTGCTGTTTCCTCTTATGTCGCTTGCACCTTTTCTGTAGGCAGGAAGGGTGTGAGGGGCAAGATCCAGGTGCAGCGACCTTCCAGGAAGCATCCCTTGTCGAGCCACTCCTGTGGGATTTGCAAATCCCGTCGCAAACCCCAGGCACTCCCTGCAAGGTGGATGAAGGCAGGCACACGCGCACACACGGTCCGAGCAACCAGCGGAGACAAAGAGGCAGGAGAGACCCCTCGTTTAGTGTTCTGAGGTTTAACAGACACCTACACCCAAAACAATCCAGTGACAAAGACCCAGCAGATAGTTCGTGCAGAAGATTTTATGTGGGGGTAGAAAGGGGCGGAGAGAGCATCAGGGTCCAATGGGGTGCGGGTCCAGGGGCAGAGATAAGGTGGAGTGACAGGGTTACATCCAATAGGGGAAGGAGAGGGGAGGAGAAAGGGAGCCGGAGCCAACGGGGAACTGAACAAGGGAGAACTTTCCAGAACTGGGGTAAGGGTTTACAAATGATTGACAGAGGGATTAACATAATGGAGTGTACACCAACTGGGAGATAAACCATTACATTAACTTAGGGGGAGAACCATAGGGCAAAACCATAGCATACACCAAAGGGGGGGAAACCTTAAAACAGTGGCAGTTTCAACCACAGCAACACTCTTGCAACTCTTTTTATTTTATATTTTTATAATCGTGTTTGGACCTATGGGCACTTAGAAGTTCCCACAGTGGTTTAACAATTTATCTTCATTAATTGAATCCTTCTAGCACTCTGTTTCATTGTGCCCTACGTCATCTTGTTTCTTTAAACAAGAGTCTTATGTTTGCCTTTTCAACTATGTTTTTATATTTGTATATGTATTGGGTCTGACCAAGAGAGAGTTCACCTTTCCCTTAGCAGTCCTCACAGTGCTGTGCTTTGCACTGGTAGCGGGAAGGGTGTTGATAACATGCCAGTGTTTTGGCTACTGCTGAGAAGTGTTGTCCCTCTGACACTCCTTCCCCCATCAGGAGGGCTGGGCGTGGACAAGATCCTGGGAGGGGACACAGCCAGGCCAGCTGACCCAAATCAGCCAAAGGGATATTCCATACCATATGACGTCAACTCAGATATAAAAGTCCAGGTAGAGAGGAGGAAGGCGGGGGCATTCGTTGCTCTGAAATGTCTGCCTTCCAGAGGAACCATTACGCGTGCTGAGACCCTGCTTCCCGGGAAGTGTCCGAACATCACTCGCTGATGGGAAGTAGAGATTAACTTCTCTTTCTGCTTGCGCGCGCAAACTCTTGCTTTGTTCCCTCTTTTTTGCTATTAGTAAACTGCTTTTATCTCAACCTACGAGTTGTTTTCCTTCTTATTCTCTCCCCTACCCCACTGGGAAGGGGAGTAATAGAGCGCTGTAGTGGGCACCTGGCATCCAGCCAAGGCCAAATCACTACAGTATGCAGAAATGGGAGGGGAAGATGTGAAATTTCAGTTTTCAAAGGACTACTGGGTGGCCTATCCAATGAGAAAAATAGATTGTCCCTCCTCTGACTTGCTTAGTTCCACATAAAACCTCTCCACCGTTCCTGTAGTGTTGGCTCCTTCTGATGTATTTGAGATGCTGTCATATAGCAATACTACTACATACTACTACTATAAGGTTTATTACAATTCATAATAATTATTATAATTATTATTATATTATTTGAAAAATTTGAAAAATAAGAAACAATACCTGTAAAGGTTCACAATGCAATTAATTTTATTTTAGAATAGACTATTGTCTGGGGCAAGAGCTGCTACGTAAGACCCTTCATACTCCCTTTTACTTATAAGAATAAAATCTAACATTGTGATCAACAGATATTCCAAGAAAGGGCCAGCCATGGCTCATAACTCCTGAAAAAGAGCAAGGAAATGGACCGCTACCCTTAGAAAAGACCAAGGTGCAGAAAATGGGGAGATCCCAGCTGTTCTCCTGCTGTTCACGTAACATGTTCAACACGTAGTGCCTGTCACACGCCACCCTGAGGCACTGCAGGCATAGCACAGGGGCATACGTGGATGACAGCCAGGAGTGGCAATGGTGAGCTTCACTGTGACTGTAGGCCTGCGTGCTCTGTTTTTTTGCTGAAGCGCTGTGCACAGCAGTCTTCTCCGTTAACACAGAATTAATTTGTAATGATTACTTCAACGTTTTATAGATTATATGGAGTGGGATAATATATGGTAACAGCACTGGTTACAGAATGCATTGACGTCTTCACAAAAAAATATCCTAACGTGGCAATTATGGTACAGCAAAACAAATTATTGCAAAGTGGCTCAAATTGTATTTCTCTTTAGTAAATGAATCATAATGTTTTAATGCCCTCAGATAGTCTGCAATTAAATGAATAAAAAATAAAACCCAAATGACCACACAGAGATGTTAGTGTGCTGAGGGCAAAAAGATGTGAAAAGCCAGGGGAGAGAAAGAAATAATACACTGAGAGATAAAACACTGTGCAAAGTTTAAGAAAAACAGCATCAAAGTTGCTGGGCACTTTTGTTTTTGCTACTCTATTGATTTATTTCCAGAAAATAATTTATTATACAGACGAATGACAATTAGTATTTACTAGAAGGTGAAACTATTACCTTTTTTTTCTAAATTAATAGAACTATAGATCTAAAAGTGTAATTTAATATCTACAAATTAAGCTGCAGTTCTTATCACATTCTGTTTTGTTCAAACTGAGCTTCCTGATTTCTGGAAATTTGCTTAAAATGATTTAGGATTTCATGAGAATGTTACCCTTTGTAACTCATTAATTACTTAATTAGTAGTTTATAGTGTAAACAGGAGAAAGAAAATTGTCTACAGGAGTGGGAAATAAACAGAAATAAATACACTGGAAGAGATTTAGAATACAGAGACATTATAATGCATTGGTGTGACCCTGATTAGTGATTAGCAAGCTCAGAGTTGCTATTTGCTATTTGCTCAGCATGAAAAGAGCAGAGAAGACGGCAGTGCATTGGCCTCACTTGTTATCTTCACCCCGCAGAGAACATGGGGAATAGAAGGACGGTTTTGCACATGATATAATGCAAAGACTTGGGCAATGTATTTCTTTGCAGATGTCAAGTATTGTGTGAGATCTTTCAAATACGTTTCTCAACCATTATAGGGGAGATTCTGGCTCAAGTGAAAAAAGCTTCTGTGAGACTTGTAAACTCACAGGTATTAGACCCTTTCTAGCTCCATCAGCAAAGCAGTCTAAGAAGTAACAGTTTTCTATCGATTCCTATTTTGAAGGCAAATTATTTCCACTATAGGACTTTTATTGTAGTGATTGTGTTTAGTGGCAGAATAATCACAGCATTTGGCATCTCTCTGTACTGTTATGAACCAGAAGGAAAAGTAAACTCTGCAACAAGGATGTTGATCCTTAGTCTAATGCACAACCACAACAACAGATGCACAGCAAACAAGTGATGCAAACAAGATGTACAAGAGAGAGATGAGACTGCTTGAACTGCTTTTGTCTATAGGACAAATATAGTTCCTAAGGGAGAAATCAGATCTTTTCATTTAAAATTCTGAATCATGTCCCCCTGTTCCTCTCATGTCTCATATTAAACTCTGCATAATTACTAGTTATATTTCAACAACTGAACCATAATGTAAACATCTTCAGAGTGAAGAAGAAAATCTTTAGCTGAAGGAATAAACAGTCAAAAAAATGTATTATGATATTAACTTCCTCTAGCTTTCCAATTCGTTGTTATGGTAACAAGTGATCCAAATGTGTTATATACAAGACATTGTACCAGAATAATATAGTACTTTTATCTAATGTAAGGAAAAATATTTTACAAGTACCACTCAGAGCATAAAATGTTCATTCCATGTGTCTGTTCCTTAATTTTAGAGCAACAAATAACACACCTATTTTTTAAAAAAAACCTAAACAACTAAACAACAACACCCAAGGAAAAAACTGTTCCACAGGATTCATAAAGATCACATCCTGGTGGAATGACACAAAAAATGGAGACCAATAATTTTATGATATGAATGTAGACTTTTGATATAGGTCCAGAAAACTTACCTACCAATGACCTACAAGAATATCCTATGTCAAGAAAAAACCCCCACAAACTCCTTATGCCATTCTAAGCCTGAAGAGGATTAATTTCTTAACCTCTTAAGGTGGCAAATTTGATTTATTCTTTTTTTCAACACAGAAATTTTCTGAAGCAATTAAAAAAAGAAAAAAATTAGGTATTCCAGAACTTGTGATATCATGACACTCTCCTGAAAAAACAGTGAAAATGCTGGAAACATTTCTCAGCAGAGGAATTATCAAGATGGAACTGTTAACATTTTAAGAAATGAGATAGTTTTATTGCTGTCCTCAAACTCAATCAAAGCACCAGATGAATTGTTCCAGAGTCATTTATCACATATAAATAGTGATACGGCAAATTCTGTTCTGAAGGCAAATTTATGGTAAAACAAAATATTAGTTTAGAGAGAGAGAAACAGCCTGAACAATATTGTTCTTGAATATCAAAATAAAAACCTCCAATTAACAGAGTGACTTGAGTTATAAATAAAATGAAAAAAACCATAAACCTACCACAGCTGGCAGAAAACAGACACTGAAAGCTCCAACTGCAACTTTCTGATAACATGGAGTATAAGTGAACAGAGAATCAAGCATCATTATACTTCATGCATACAAAAAGTGCTTGCAAACAAGAATACATATGGAAGATAATTTTATTTCTTGGTTCTAGCTGATTGAGAAGCAATTAGTGCTTTTAATATATTTCTTTTAACTCCTGCAAAAGAGGGAAGCTTCACAAGCTCTCTATAATGTTGTGATGAGAAGGACACTCCACTTTGAAGTGAAACACAGAAGACCTGTGTTTTTAAAGAAAGTGCAAGAAAGGAAGTCTGGTGGATACTGATGGTTAGTTTACAGTTTTGGGTATCTTACTGTATCCCTGAGCAGAGTTCAGGTTCTGGCTTTAAACATTCCTTGTGTCTGATGAACAACTCTTAATAGTAGACAGGGACTTGTAACAAAACCAAAAACTAAAACCCAAGCTTTAATTTTCCTTGATGAAACCTGTATTTACATCCACTGCAGTTTTCCTCAATTGTAGACCAGAGAAGGCAGCCTGTCAATAGCTTATACCAATTGATCACAGGGCTTTCTGAATGTTACAATGAAAAACAAGGAAAGAAAAAATTAAAAAGTAAGGTTTGCACTCTGAATAGGGCCATTATTTTTCTGAAAAAGATGCTAGCCTTCTCTGCAGTGGTAAATAAAGGTTTCAGGATGGAAGGTGTGGCAAATGAGGTATTAATGCAGAAAAATCTGTATCAATTGGAGCTGTAAGAGCTAACTGGCATTCTGCTGCCCAATAACAGCAAGGGCATCTGGGCTCAACTAAAACACAGGGCACCTTCAGGACAACCAGAAAGGTAATTTAGCCAATGGTTTGACTATAAGGATGATGTTTCTGTTAATGCTGGTTTTTGTTGGTCTTTGCTTGTGAAAGGAGTTGTGGAGAGCTGTTACTGTGGATGCCCTGGTGAGCACTGAAGCTCCTTTGTGAAATGGTTGAGAACCTCTTACAGTCATGGCATCTGACGCAGAGCTCGGACAGTGAAGGAAGTGGACCTCTATAAGTCTCTTTGACCCTGATGAATTATATAATGTCGCATTGGTACCTGCCAGGCTTGAATCTGAAGGAGAGGCTGGAGTTAAGAAATGAAGTCAATTACACTGATGTCCATATTTAGGATCTAGCATGGTTTTAGGAACAGAGCTGCTTCCTGAACTGGGGTTAATGGGATGCATTTTTAGAATCCTGTAAGACAATTAGACCCAATTTCCTGTAATTTGCTTACATCGTGCTACAAACTAGCAGTGTAAGTGAACCAGTCCTAATTTCTTATGCTTAATAGGACATATTTCCTAAATCACCTATTTTTTCTTTTTTTTCCCCCTATAATCGAAAGGTATATTTGCCTTTGCACCATCTGTTAAGTACAAGCGTTGCCAGAATGAAGGAAGAATGTAAATGAGGTCGTGAATACTGAAGTTCACTTTCCTTTTATTTGCTTATGTTATTTTAAATAGTCAATTCATTTTCTATTTATTTTTTGATGAAAGGCTGAGCTGGGAGACCTTTGAAAGTGTCTATGACTCACTGAAGTTTTCTTAATTCTTGTGATCTTTAAAGGCAGTTTTAAAAAATTTGAGAAAGTTTTTTTGTCCATCTTGTAAAATGAGAGGAAACACGGGTTCCAGGAAAGACAAAATGGAGCTCTTTCATTTCTCTCAGTGTTCAGGGTTTGGTTTTTTTTTTTTCCCCCCCAGGAAATCTATTAAATTATGCAGAGGAATGAATCTGTTGTACAAATAACATATTTTAGAATTTAAATTAAGCAGATGAGGATCATGATAGAACTTGGCTTTGTGTTATCTTTGTAAATGAATACTCATTTGTAATGGATTTTGATGAGGATACTATAGAATCACAGAGTAGTTTGAGTTGGAAGGGACTTTTAAATGCCATCTTGTCCAACTCCTCTGCAGTAATCACAGATATCTTCAACTAGATCACACTGCTCAAAGTGCTATCCAATTTGATCTTGAATATTTCTAGGGATGGGGCACCTACCACCTCTCTGGAAAACCTGTTTCAGGGTTTTAGCATGCTTGTCATCATCAAAAAACCCCTAAATTCTTCCTTATATCTAGTATAAATCTACACTCTTTTCATGTAAAATCGTTATCCCTTTTCCCACCATTACAGACCCTGCTAAAAGGTTTGTCTCAATCTTTCTTGTAAGCCACCTCTGACTGAGGTGCTCTTACTTTTGTTTGAGCTGCTTCTTTGGACTCTTAGGTATTCTGGAGAACAGCTACAGAATATGGTTAATCAAGCTTGAACAATAAAGGAATAAGAATTTGGTACTTGGTTTTCTTCCAAATGTTTATCCATCGCTCAGTTATTTTGATAACCCCCTGAGTTTCCTTTTCATAGTCTGTTGACTAATAACAAAACACCTATTTTGGAAGTCTTTGCTCTGCTTGTTTCAGTTTGGGAACAGTATCAACACACAACTGACACTTTAATATCGTGAGCCAGACATTCATCTTTAAAAGTCCTAAGTTATAAGAACAAGGCACAATTTTATTTTTGTTTTGTTTTTTTTTCTCATTGTGTCTACTACACAGAGGCATGATATAACATAATCAATTGAGACATAAGTGGAAACTCTCATAAATTTGCATATGCACAAATAATTAGACATGACTACAGTTTTTGATTAATTTTGTAATTTATTCTCCTCAAAGAAATACATTCTTTGGTTCACTCACTGCTCTAAATGCTACATAAACTTCAAATGAATAGTTCTCATCCTGCAGAGTCCGTTGTGAATATGTGCATGTAGCAACCCTGAATGTATATGTGTGTAAATACAAACTAACTTCTGGTTTTCTTTTTGCAAAAAATATTTGGAAATTTGAGTTCACAGTACTGCATTGTCCATTTACACAAATCATCCAATCTGGACATGTAACAATACCATATCTTAAGGAACGCATTTATCTTGTTGATTTAGTAACCCCTTATAATCAGGTGCAAGTGATTATGCAGTTTGAAATGCAGCTAAAGTGTTGCATTTTATTTTTGAATGGGAATGATTATTAGGAGCTCAGGTCTTTTTACAACTGGCTTTGCTCTAATAGTTATGTGTTGTGTCCTTCTTTTTAACAGCTCAGCCAAGTGTGTGAAGCAGCTGAATATTCACCTCTGATGTGTTTTTTTATAGGCAACTGACACTGTCTGCACTGATGCTCCTCTCCAATCTTCTTTTATCATACAACATAATTAATGCTTTCTCCATTTAGAAAGTGCCATTTTGGCACTGTTTCCCTATTTAACGTCACCCAGAAAAATTGTCATCAGCACTAGATAGAAAACCTCTAATTTTGATGACAATAAGGAGATCCATATTTCCTTGATGAAAGCAGACAGAACATGTTTGCACTGAATAATAACCAGGCTGCATGTGTGAAAAAGCTATGGCAGGTGATACTTGACAACAGAGTCCAGCCAAGCCTAACAATCAATACCAGCCCCTGGAGTGCAAGCTCAGCGTAAGCTCTCATTTCAGAAATCCTTTAATGTTACATTACAGAGAACATGGATGCAAGCTGATACAGGCGGGCTCACACATTTAGCCTGTCTGCTGTAATAGTAGGGACACTTTCTGTGTCCTAGAAATTGTAATGTTTAAAGACAGAATAATTAAAGAAAGGTGACAAATTGGCACTTGAATCCAGGGCAACATATTGTTATACAAATTATATACATCTATTTTGGTATCCTTCTTTGTTGAAAAACCTGATCCTTTAGAGTGTCTTCAGTCGAGACTTTTGTCAATGTTGTACGGGAAATAATTAAATAAACCATAAAATATTTAGATTGTCCCTAAGTGTATAACGAGCTGGCCAACTGGGAAAGGGAACCAGCAGTTTTGGTGAGAGATCACTGTTCTTGGAAGAGGAAAATTACAAACATTGTTCCTCAAGATTCAGTCTAGGGAGTGGTTTTGTCCAATGTTTTTGCTAACAACCTTGTCAGCAAAGCTAAGAGTGCACTATTAAAATTTAGAGATGACATAAAACTTAGAGTGTCATGTACACAGAAAAAATGTAGAACTGGATGACCTTTCAAACACAACTACTAAGAGCAGATCAGGAAAATGGCATGAAATATAATGGCACAATGAAGCAGAGCAAGGATTTCTGTTAGAAAGGGGAGGATTGTCACTGAAAGAGCACAGTGAAATTTTATCAGTACAATGTAGCCCATGGGTCCTCATCTGTTAAGTTGCTCAGATCCATATGCCTTTTACAGCAGTATTCTTAACTTACCCTTCCTTCATATGCTGCATGTAAACTTTTCAAATAGTCCCAAAAGTTTGCTTTTTGAAAGGATTATTTGACGCCTGGCCAGAGTTTACAAGATATATCCACAAAAGGTACAGTAGATCACAGAATCAGTTTTAAATTGGCTACCCTATCACCACCTCTCACACCTGTGTATTAGAAAAGTAAAAAGACATTCACAGAAACAAAAAAGGGAAAGGGCATAAAACCCATTTAATTAAGAAGTCATAGCTACCAATTCCCTTTTACTTTTTACCAATTCCCTTATACCTAGACAAACGCCATCTACTTGTAATGTTTGAAATTCCTTTGTGCTTTTCCTCCTATATCTCCTGTGTTGCAATTCTTTATCAACCTTACAGCATTTTAACTCAACCTCTCCTTTCTTTCCCCCTTTGTTCTTCTGCCAAGACACTCTCCTTCCAGAGTATCAATTTAGTCCAAATGAGATATTTTCTCAGGTGCTTCTTGTTCCCCCCATGTTTTTAGTTGCCTTCTGTTCATTTAGTTTTGAGTCAAGATTTTTGCAAAAATATAGATTTTTAAAAAAATAAAATATAGAATTTTTTAAAAATAAAACCCATGTCATATTCCACATAATGTTCATTCCTCAGGAGGCAGCACTTGTAAGCATGCTGGAGATTTGTTTACTAGCATTTCAGCTTCGCAAGAAGTGAAGCTGAACTGTTTTTTTCTAGGTTGGTATATGTTAAAGGCCCAGTAAAATGATCAGTTATGTTCCTTGCAGTGCCTCTGCGACGAAGTTAGTCACGTTTAGTATACATATGAGACAGTAGGTTTGATAGACATTGAAGAAAGCCCACAAAGGTCTTTATGAATGATAAATGTTGGTTTAGGCTAAAACCACCAACAGAATTCTGCTTGTAGACTTTGCAATGTGAGCTCTTTCAGAGATGTTTTGGTTATTTTACAGAATATATTCAGTGTTGTGTCTGGTGGTGGGAATAAATCTATAAATATTGTAAATGCAAGATGGTGATTGGAAAAATTAGTCTTCTTCCTCTGAGGTTCTGTACCTGTATCTTGTGCTGATCACTGTCCTTTGAGACTACAGAGTAAAAAATCTTGGGGGAACAGGATCATCAGTGTGGAACATCTTTAAACATAGTGCTTTATACATAATCCCATTTAGGAAGAACCTTTCATTTTAGAATCTCAGAGAATTTTACTAGCAGTAGGTTAGGAATATTGCATCTATTTCATAAACTTTATAAAGGAGAACTGGACAGGGTCAGTGACTTACCTCACTTGACTGGTGAACAAATGGGAAAAAGCAGAAATAGGAACAAGAAATATCAGTTCCTACACTCTGATGTCAGGCCCAGGAAACAGCAGACAGAGGCTGTATTCAGTTTTACAATGACAGCTTTTCACAAGAATTCTGTATTTTAAACTGTGTGCATTTTTAAATAAAGATTGTTCAGTTTCTTAGGAAAATAGGATTTTCCATTTAAAAAGCCAAGCCTCTCTGCAATGAAAATGTTTCTGTTGAACAGCTTTTTATTTTGACGGAAATATTTTAAAGGGCGTGGCAGATTGGCTACTGCATGTCCCTATTTTTTTGTAAGACATGTTTTTCATGGTCTAATTTTCACTGCAACATATGGGGTAACCACAGACTTCAGGGATGCTCTGCTTCTAACTCCTTTTGCAAGGGACAGAGATCATAGACAAAGCAATCTAATTTCTGAGAACAGGCATTAATGCAATGTAATAAATCACTGTTATATAGTTATGGACTGAAACTCTGTTTAGGTAGCAAAACTTTAAAATCAAGATAGAAATATTTTATTTTAATAATTTTTTAAAATAGAAAAATAAATGCACCATTGCCAATATTAACATTGCTTTTCTTTTCTTCTCTCCATTGATAAATATCTGTTATCTTTCCTAAAGGATCACTTTACATGCTCCCACACTTCATATAATGCATTTTTATATGAATTGTACATCTTAAAGTATCCTATATATTTTAATTTTGTCTTTTGCTATAATCACTCTCAGTCTACTCTTTTCAGACATTATCTATGTTAATCTTTACTTATGTATTATGATAAAACTGAGATTTATTTTATTCCCCAGTCCTTCACAATTCAGTTTATCCACCAAGATTTCATTACATCTTGTCCTTTTTATGCACTTCTGATATGATGGATCTTACAGAGAAATACATTTAAAGACTGCTGCTATAACATCAGTGAACTCACATCTACAAAATTTGACATCTTGACTATTCTGTCAGGTGTCACTGGCTTTCAGATTGTTACAGAATTGATTGTTATTGATTTCAAAGTGCCACTGATTTAGGTTCTGACACCATCCCTCCTTACTAAAAAAATATTCCTAGCTGTTCTTTCTGATTTTTCTCACAGCATGCTCTGTCTAAGGGAGTCTGATTATGAAATGGATTCAGACTGCTTGACATAAATGAAACCTTCTGATTAGCTGCTAAAGTGTGTCAGATAAGGGTCACAGGGCTCTCAGTGTCTAAGACACTCCCATTCATTTTGCTGGCATGACTTTATTTGCTTTTAAAAGTATTATTTCTACCTATAGCAGTAGTGCAAAATGCATAATCTATTGGGAATCTACTGTAAATAGCCTTGGACAAAACAGGTCCACTTAATAGTGTCTCGTGTATAGGGCACATGCATATTGGTTGCCATATTGTTAAATATTTTCTGATTCTCTATCCAGACAATTATGAATTATAAATATTACCTTGACTAGCACTTGAGCAGCACTAAGAAAGAGTAATTTCACCCAATCCGAGGACTCCACGTGGCACCATCTGTCCCACAGCACATATCTATCCCATAGTGTCTATCCTTCCCTTGTCAAACAAGGAGACCTACCAGAAAATACCACAGCTCCCTCTGTGCTAGGAGGCTTTTTAAAAAGTTTCTGCTAAGAAAACCAGGACAGATCACAAGTGTACTGGAAGGCATCACTTTTAACAAATCTCTCCCCTACATACCTCATTTAACTTTAATGGCCATATTGTGATCATCATCACCAATAGTTAAAGGACAACATTTCGTGACGTCCTTCAGCCTTCCTTAATGGCTGTTGGAGAGAGACATGAATAAAGGCATCACTTCCAATTTCAAGGGCAAAAGTCAGTTGACAGCTGATCACTGTATGTGTCACAGCACTTCTTTAAAGCCAGCCTTATTAGGGTAACCTATGCAAATATCCCAGTATCCTGAAAGCAATATTCGATGATAAGAGAAAACAAAGAAAAAAAGAATCAAACACACACTGGTATATCCTAATCAGAAGTCTCAAAAGAATAGGTGAAAAAGAATCTACCACAGTTTAACCACAGATTAGGAAAAAAACAACTGTATCCCCTAACATCCTAAATAATTCTTTTCCAAGTCATTTCCCCTATGCCCAATTGTGCTTTGAAAAGTTTGTACTGGTAAGAAGCAACAGAGCATATTCACATTTTGTGCCAGTAAGGACACATCTAGGGTCCTTCTAGAGCAGACCCACAGCCTGGAGTGTCTTCCCAAAAGCCAGGAATCAGACAGGATTGCCCTTGTCCTTCAGGAAAAAAACCCCAAAAAAAAGGTTAGAATATCCAGATTTACTGTCACTTGATTTTCCATTGTGTTTCACTAAATAAAACAGGAACCTAAGAAAAAAACCCTATGTTTTTATGCCTGCTATTCAAAATCTAAGCGCTGCCTGCTTATAGATGAGTAAAGAATTATTCATTAAAATAAAACAGATCTATAGTCCCCAGAGAACTCCAGTCCCCACAGCCCTCTTGCTGCAACTCTTTTCCTCAGAGCGGTGTGCTTTTTGCACATAACCCTCATGGAAAAGAGTTGGGAAACGCATTGTGTCTCCATGATTCTTCTTTTAAGTTCAGGTTTCTGCTAAAAGCCTCTCTCTTAGCCCACCTTTCAGCTACCCTGGGTCTGCAGCACTCATTTTAGCAGTTGTCCTTCTTGTGTGTAACGTGTTCTGAGAGGCTCTGTTTGAAAGGCACAATACAGGTGCTGCTGCACTTTATTATATTACTCAAAAAATAAGCAGCAGTGCTACTTGCTGGCTGAACTGACAATGTTAAACGATTGCCTGGAGCAAGCTTTGGGGCCTTTTAAATAAACTATATTTGATTTCCATAGCTATATTAAAATTGTGCCTATGACAGACATCACACCTGGGGAAAAAAAAAAAAGAAAAAAGGGATGAAGGCTGTTTGGGAATTCCTCAGTTGACATGTCAATCGTTGAGTAGCCTGGGGAAAATTAAGTGAAACTTGTCCATGAGGAGACAATAAAAGACCAGTGCATATAAACTCATGAATAAAGGAATTATTATGCAGAGATATAATGGAATGTGCTGGAAAAATAAAAAGTGTGGTGTGAGATATTCCAGAAAAATTGGATTGAATCTGATACATGAACTAAGATTACAGGGCAATTCAGCAGTCTAAATAATAGTGGTACAGGAGCTTGTCATTATCTACACATATATGTGGCATGCATTGTGTCACCCAGTAGGAAAACAGTGTGGAAACAGGATGGAACTGAGAACATAAAAATGAAGTAAATGTCAGGAGCAAAAGTCATCTTAGCATTCTGGTCAGTTAAACTGCAAAGAGGTTTTCTTTGGGAAGCAGTAAAAACATCATCATTTCCCTCATATAAAACTGGAACAGAAAAACCTACAGTGTTACATTCTGCTCCAATTTTCTGAATATCATTCTGACTGAAACTGTATTTTCTTTTGCACTGATACCAGCTATACAAGAATCTCTGTCTTTGGGAACAATTTGTTTTGGCAGGGATTAGTAGGGAGAGGGAACATGCAGTTCACCAGTCTTTTTTCATTCTTAATACCTATGGGAAAATCCTCAGATGGGATTGAGTATCTGAAAAAAATATTGTAATAGATTTGAACATGTATTTATATGACTTAAGTTGATATCATAGAAATGTTGGGGGGCATAGACCTTGATTTGCTTATCCTGCTTAAAAACTGCTGAGTGCAATTGCTGCATGTGACCAAGAAGGGCTCTGCTCCCTCCTATCACTGTTTTAATATATTCCGTTCATTTTGAATGAAGTAAAAACTCTATCATATTATTTTGGAATTGAACATAACTTAAATGTGGTTCAGATGGCATTATATGAATAAAGAAATAGATACATAGACTGTGCAAGTCTACAAATGCACCATATTTGGGTCTGCAAGACTGGTACTCAGTGTCTGCACTGGCAGTAAAAAGGCAGGTCTCAAAACCCGGGGGTGCTGCCCTTTCCTGGCACTGGGTGAAGGCAGTGCAGTGACTGTGGTCCTCTCCTAGCAGTCGCCTTTTCCTCAGACTTGTGGGCTGCGTAGCAAGCCAAGAAGGAGCTATATTCTTTTAAAACCCTGCTACTCTGCTCTTATGTCCTCAGAGAGCATTGCACATCCTATTTCTGGAGGATTTAGTCTTAATGGGAACTATAATGAAGTTGTGAGCTAAGTGAGCTAACAAAGCATACTGAGATAAGCGAAGAAAATATATTCCTGTCCAAATAAACATGATTTTACTGGAGGGCAGTAAGAAACAGGACACAGAACAAGTACACTGACTTTCCTAAGTGACAAATTCAGTATGACCATGGCCATTCTGCAGAATTCATACCACTTTGCACATGACTGAACAACTGTACAAATTTCGGAATAAGGAAGACTTGATCAGTACATCCTCTCAGTGCTGCTCTTTGTTCTTTCATAAGAACTCACCTTGTAACCTCAAGAACCTACTCTAGGATTTCATATGCTTTTTTAATTACATGAAATAGGGAAAACATCTCTGCTCAGGGGCAAAATGTTATCATTAGAGAGTTGAGAAATATGAACTGTTTGGATCAGTATCTGGATTCACTGCAAACAGAATATCCTTTGGGATTCGTCCCATTTCTTAGGGAATCTCATAACTTTTGGATAGCCTGGCTTTATTTGTCTTGCCTTAATTCATTTTCCTCCATAGCATAGTTGCTAAACATTTTTGAAGGTGTTTGGCAGTTACTCTTCCCCACGTTTTCAGCTAGATTAAATTTGCAGCACATTACACTGCTTGACAGGAACAGAGAATCAGCCCCAAGGATTTGCTGACAAAAAAAGCCCAGACGTGGTGTGTGTAATTTTTCAATCTTTCTTCCCCTTTTAGTTGTGAAGGAATTTTCTCAACTGTACTAATTACGTTATTTTCCTGATACAAGCTTCATTAAAGCACTTTTAGCCCTATTGCCTGGAGCTCAGAGGATTCCTCTTTTTAAATAATACAAGAGAGAGAAAGAAAATCAGACGAGAGGTTGTACATGATTTCATCTACTACATTGCACAAAGAGACAGAAACTGCCAGTCCATAAAGAACGTAATGTTTCTGGCAGGATTTCAGGCTATGCTGGAACCTTTATTTTTTCCCTTGCACTTTCACATAGCTTAGATTAGGCACTTGCTGTTCTTGAAGTGCTGTGTTAGTGATGATTAGCACCACTACCCACTCTAAGAAGACCCTGCTACATTTATGAGACTGTGGCATGAATCTGAATACAAGATGGGGACCTGGACAGTGGGAGACAAGAAGGAGAATCATATCTGCCAACCTCTCTCTCTTCGGCACTTGATGACTATTGTAGTTTTTCCATAGGTGCTGCTACTTAATTTTCTAGGGGAAAAAAATTCACTATGCTCGCAAGCTATGCTAATGCATTTTTTCAGAGTAATAGCAGCAAATATAGTTGCAATCCTGTGCAAAAAAAATGTGGCTTATACTTTTAAAATGCAACAAAACATCTTTGAAACTCTATGGGGAAGGGGGAGCTCCACAATTTATTATCTAGTTTTACTTCCCTCTGCACTCAGGACCATGCCACAACTTCCCTGCTATTTTTGTTGCTGGACCTGACCTTGCACTTGGCATGCCCACAAGAAAGCTGAAGCCTTTTCAGTGATGTTAACCACACATGAACTGACTCACACAGAACTTTCTCTGCTCTCCTCAGCCTGCCTGGTCTTGTGGTAGGGCATGAAAAATCTTTTTGCTTACCTGTACCTGAGAAGAAAAATTAAGCCTTTATTCTGCATTATTAGCCTTGTCAAAATTATCCAGCCATCAGCTGCACCACAATTGGACAGCTTTGATGTGTGGGACTCAGTCCTAGGGTTCTTGGTGCCTCTTACTCCTTGCAGTACCATCAGTTATAGTACCACTGCAGAACTCAGTGCAGTGCCATTTCAGTTTACTGAGAACAAAACAGCACGTCTTTCAGGTCTGAGCTGGCCTCCAGTAATCTCCTGAGTGAAAGAACACCGTAACCTGTCAAGCTATGAACACTTTGGTAAGCAGACACCTGATAGATGATATTTACTCATCCTGTCACAGGTAAGAATAACTTCAACGCTATGGGCAGTACCTGCCCAGCACAAACACAAGGAAGCCACCAGCTTCTACAAATGGTCTTCCAAGATGCAGATGAGTCACCTCAGCTATTTCCCGGAGATTGTGCTCATTCACTTTCCAGACAAACTGCAAGTCCGCTGTGTTTAAATGTTCTTAAAAGATATTTACTATAAATACTGTAAAAGCTGAGTTGCTGACTCTACACTGGCTTGAATTTTTTTATAATCTTTATACATAAGGATGACACCAGAGAAGGTGATTCACATCCTTTCAGCCTATTTAAATGTGATTAAAAAACATATCATTACTGTTATAGCCTACCTTTGCCTTCACAGAATTCAGTAATAAAGCTCTCACACCAGTAATAAATTTGAACAAGTTCTGGCGCATTTAAAGTATCAAACACAAACTCTGCTAGATTTTCTTCCAGTATAGTTTGCTATATTTTTAAAATGCATTGAAGGAAATTTTTTGTTTTGATGAGGAATAGAGAAAGAAAACTCTTTTGCTGTGTTTTAGCTCTGCTTCCTTTTGCTTTATTGTAGTTCTGTTAAGTGTTGCTTCGGCATTCGACATATGCAGGTTTTTATCACAATCTGAACACTTCTGTCATTGAAAGCTACTTTGATCCCAAGTTGTTATGGGAAACAATTTCACGATAAGAGTTTTTAATGAAACATAACAAAGCAGACAGAATAAAAAAAAAGTCAATCATAGAGTATTTCATTACAACAAGAGAACAACAGAACTGTTTATCAATAAATATCAAAACCAACATCTGCTGTTCTTTTTAACACAGTGAAAATTTCATTTGATTTAGATCTAAGTATCAAATTACTTTTAGATTACTATAGAAGTAATTTTCAGCTTAAATGTGTCTTCATTTTGTGGGATAACTTATGACTGTGTTTTCAGATATGATGATTTTTATTAAGATCATTTTTCAATTTCCTTCCTTTTATGAAAAAAAGGAAAGGTACTAAGTGATTACACATAGATTTATTCCTCCTTACATCTTTTGTCTCTTAACATAAACACTCTATAAAGTAAATAGACTCATGCCGTGCAATACTTCTGTAAAGAAACCTAAAATGATAAAAAAATCATGTGGTTTGGGCTCTACAGAATCAAAATATTCAGTAACAACAGTCACTGAAAATCAAGTCTGCCTCAGCATCCTCATGCACAATACTGAAGGATATCAGCTTGTTTCCCTCCTACCTTATTTTAAATCAGGAAGTTAAAGGTGAGGAAAAGAAACTTATAGAGCAGATAAAAAAACTTCCTCTCAGACGTCTGAAAAGCACTGTAAGAGGAGATTCACACCACAGACAGAAATCCCCCAAGTCCTCCAATGGTGGGTGAATACAGTGGAAGGAAGTGCACACACAATTTACTACTACTGCATGAAGGTACCATAAAATGCACTAAACTCCTTGTCTGGAGTTTTAGCAGCAATCTGGCCCCACTGAGAAGCATGAAAATGCCATTTTTGTCCTGCAGGTATTGGTAGATTCTCACAGATGGCAGAGATCCTTTACTACTGGGCACGTACTAAAACCCATAAACTGTACCTATATATATAAGTATGCATGTATATATATATATACACACACACATATATATATAAATATATATATGTATGCAGATAAATTATATGCAGCAGCTATCACAAGGTTGTCTCGAAATCATGGTGTGATGAGGGATGAGCACTTCACTCTTTTGCAATGTGATTGCATCATGGTTACTACAGTGCCTGCCCTCTTTCAAGTTGGACCCCTTTCAAATTCTTTCAGCATGTGCTTTCTCAGATCCCAAGCCAATAAAAATCCCTGAATTTTACTGTCTGACTCCTTCACTCTTCAGTTAGGCTTGTCTTTACTTTCATTGCCCTAATATTAAGGTGCAAACAAGAACTGCAAGTATCCAAAGTATCATAGCAAGTTTACTGGATTATTAGTCTAGTGGTAAATGACCATAAACAGGTTTTCAAGTCTCCCTCAAAGCGTCTTAGCTTAAATCACCATGAAGATAACACTGATGAGTAACAACATGGGAGCCCCAAAGGGAGTATTGTTTTTCAAAGCATTTAACTTAGGAGTCTCTGTATGGCCTTTGGGCTTTCTTTTCCTAAAATTCTTTCGCCCTCACCAAACCACACAACAACCATTAGTCAACACACCCTAACATTTTCTGACACAACACCACTGATAAACTCATTGAATTGTAATTCTGGAGATTTTTGCTCCTCTAAGTCCACTATGTAAGTCACTGAGTCATCTCTAAACTGAATATTGTCTCCACCAAGTCACTCAGTTCACAGCTTGCCTTTTGATGCATGCAAGACTGCATTTGTTCCCAATGATAGTGTCAGATGTATGCTACTGTCTGAAAGCAAAATGTATGTCAAAATACTTTAAGTAATAAAAGATAATTGTTAGTGTCCATACAGTTTTGTGTTTGGTATGTGAAGGAAAAGGCTGTGAAGGTAGAAAAACACTAGCCTGGATCCTGTTTTCACTGTTAGCATGTGGGTTTTCATCATGTGTAAACATGTGATTTCTTAAATGTAGGACCTGGAAGGGCAATTATTGTCGCAAATTGCTGTCACATTTTCTTAGAGAGTAGTAAGTCTTATGTTTGCCTTTTATTGTATGCTAGGTTACATTTCATTGGAGTCTGGGACCTCAGACTGCGTTATAAATATAAGCAATTCAGCCAGTCGCATGCATGCAATTAAAAGACACTGCTAAAAACTATCACAGGCTTCATATTTACTGTGAAAGAAGGAAAATCCCAAATCTCTCACTTTCTTACAGCTTTGACCCACAAACTACCTTGTTATATATGCAGCTCCTAAGAGTTTAACAGTCAGAATTACAGATCAATTTTCATTGATCTTTTGCCTAGCATTTCTGTTTCAGGTGTTTTAGACAACTCGTCCTTTTGGTCTTAAATTTAGAAATATGTTCTGCAACTGGCTCATTACATCTTTTCACAAGCACATGGATTGAAGATAATGTGACTAACACTTCTGCAAAATAAACACACAATGCTCCAAAAAGTAATTTGAACTTACAATTGATTTGTTTTAATTTTCAGCATATTCCAGGGAGAGGAGTTGAAGATAGGCAGACACTGCTCAAATACATTTTTCTGACAGCTGAACAAAAATGTAATTGGATGTGTTGGATGGCTTTTCTGAACTAAATTTACACTGCAATATGCAGAGGAGAAGGAGATACTTTATACAGCTGGCATATTTTTACACTCAGTAAAGTCTGAAAACAAAACTATCTTATGGTTGGTTTTTTTGTGTATTTAAATGTTCTTCCACACTGACCATTAAGTTCCCTGGATTGAGTACCTTTTTAAACAGGCATAGTACACCTTTGTTTATTTCTGCAAATGTATATGAATGTAATGCCTTATTTCTGTATCCAAGTGATGACAGCCCTTGGCTTTCAATCCAATTAACTGAGTCATACTGTCATAAAACTCCAAGGAGAGAAAAATGTCAGCCCCATAAACTTGGAAATAACAGGATTGCATTCTTTTTCTTTGAAGGACACACTTCTCTTTCAACTGTATTACTTACTTAATATTTTATAGGTTCAAAATGAAAGAAAAAAATTGATTTTGAATTCCACTGGGTGGTATATTTAGGAAGAGATATATAGATGTAGCTTATAGCAGTTTTCCAGATATATGTGCCCTGTGTGCAAGGATTGAACAGATGAATGTTCTTCATTTTACTTATCCTAGCCATATGGTCTCTTTATATAGACTAAGAGGAAGAAACTAAAACTTTTGCTCTTATGTATCATCAAGCAAGACTGGGGAGGGTTACTGGGTATCAGCTGGGATTCAGAGGAATCTAACAAGAGTGTCCAAGAATTATGTGAAAATCCTTTTCCTGGAAGTGAGGACAGTGGTCTGGGAAATACAAGTTTCTTTCAAAACCTTTAATCACATCAGGTGTTCAAAATCATAACCATTCATATCTGCTTATTCCTGAGGGCAGCAACACTGACTACCACTAAGGGATATATGAGCCCCATTAATTTCCAAAAACAGACTATGTAAAGGGGCAAGAATGTTTGGAAGATTTGTTGTTTAAAGTTCTGCCTAATTGCGTGGAGCAGTTAAGGTTTGCACAGATACTGCATTCCGCATGAGATGTACTTCAAAATAGAGATGTTTTGTGCAAAGTCATAACTCAATGCCTGCATGTGAAGCAGAAATTTGACATCAGAAAGGGCAGATTTTGAGAAGGGAGAACAAAAAAAAAAAAAAAAAAAAAACCCAAACCAGAACATTAATGGTTTTGGAACAGAAGTTGATAAAAAAGTAAAGAAAAGAAACAAGGTATCGGTGAGGTGCAAAGCAGGAGTAATTCAGGGTGTATAATGAAATCCAGTCAATTGCAGATACTCATTTCAATAACCACAAAAGGTGTTTTGGAAGATTCACCACTGACCAAGTGTAACCCTGCCACCTGTAGTGCAACAAACAGAATAAGCAGCTGATTGTTAGTATGATATTATTAAAGCCTGAGTCATGCTTTGGTCATCTTTGCAGTATTCTCTTGACAATAATTTTCCTTTTTTCTTTTAATCCCTTTGCTATTAAATATGCTTCATAACTGAAAGGAGAATTTTCCTTTAAAAATTTGTGGGCTTGCATAGAATCATTACCAACCTGTAGTTCTAGAAGCAAGTACAGCGAGGATTTCTCTGAAAGCTCCTGCACTTTTTCTATCCCTTCAGCTCTTCAACTTTTAGTACACACAGAAAAAGATGGGATTTGCTGTTCGTTTGTTTTTCCTAATGACAGCTTCTGAAAGATCTCTCCTGATCTGAAGCCATAAACTAAAAGTGATAAGAAAATGAGCACTACAGACAAGAGTTCTCTGGCATGAAAATAAGGTATTTGGAAGTGAGGAATAACAGCTGAAAAGAGTGAGGAATACAGCTGAAAAGAGTGAGGGACTAAAAGGAAAGTCTCCTAGAACCACTTGAGCTGACTTGACATGTTACATCATAAGCTTTATAAGTGGAAACCCTATGTATTCGAGTATAGAAAGGATGACGAAATGCATTCTGAGGACTCAGTTTCATTCAAGACTGAATGCTTTCAAAATCAGCTTGCTAGCATTTCAGAAAAAGAAGTGTTTCTTCAGCCTTTTAAATAATTAATTTTTAAGGGGCATGGCACATGATTGTCCCATAGTTCTTTAGAAAGCCTAAAATCCAGTGCTTTCCTTCATATGCCTTTCTGGACTGAAAAGTTAAAACAACTGTGTAATGAAATTCATTTGGGAAGAGCACAATAGCTTTGATGCTAGCTTCATGGAGGTGAACTAACCCTTTTACTAGCTAACCTTGCTCCTCTTCTCTTATATCTTGTTCTTCTTCTCTTAGATCTGTGGTAAATTATAGTGCACTCAAAAGTGAATAAGAGGCTTAAACAACACAAACTCCTTGAGATTTTCACGGTGTTGCCTTGTGTGGACTGCATTAACCACTTCCCTGGCACTCAGCTGGCTTCTGCAGCTGTTCTCTCTAACAGTTGCCATAGTTTTGCAGTTGTGTCACAGTTTTGCAGGTGTTCTTTAAAGAAAAACCAGAGCTTTGGGATTTATTTCCAGAGCTAGAATATATTGCTGTTTCACTTCAGCAATAATTGGCCTCTGCTACCACTGCTTGTATGAGGTATTTAAAATTGCAAGCTGTTATATACAAAGACTTAATTTTTAAGGTAAGTGGCTCTGAACTCCACAGACGATAACAATGTTAGCATAAAAATGCCAAATTTGATTATGGATTTCTGCATGTATTCGTGACCTTTGAGCCTCATGCAGTCACCATACAACAGTGGATGGTCCTGTTCAGGCAAGATTTGAATGACTGGCCCTGTGGGCTACACGTGAAAGGTTCTGTAACCTATGACCTTATACAGTAAGTACATGGTAAGTATACGGAGTTATGTCTTCACTTAGGAATTAATAATGGGCATAGAATTACAATTTAGTATTCCCAGGTATTTGGTGCACTAAAAGTTATTTCTAAGTCATGAGTTTGCATGGTGTGTGAGGAAGCAGGTAGGAGGCACTTATAATTGAAAAGTGTAGATAGCTATCATGCTTTTGTGAGTAACATTGCAACATGTAAATCACTCTCATACACCTCAACCATCTCTTGGTTTACAGCCAGATCTGCAGTACACAAAAGAGTGGCAGATGCAGTGCTTATGTTGATGCACAGCTGCTGCTGCAAAAAAAGGCTAATTTCTGAAGGAACATTGTTGGATTTTTTTTAATGAAACATGGTGGTTTTCCAGATTTCAGTGTACTGAAACAAAACTGAGTATTCAATTAAAAGTAGGGGTAGTGGATGTTGGGGCTGGGCCAGGATGGGTAGCTCTTTGTCATGGTAACAGCAGGCTGGTCAGTAGCTCTTCTCTGTGAAAAAAAAAAAGAAAAGTTTATACTTTTCACCACAAAGCCACAGTTCTCGAGACAGCATTTTTATGCCTATGTCTTCTTGCAGATAATTTTCTACATAACTTGACACAAATGCAGTTCTCATTTATGTATTTAAGTGAATAAAAAATTCTTAAAATTAGAGACGTAAATATGTAAAATAGAACAACGAAGTATAAATACTGCCAACCTGCATGTAGATGTACAAGCATAAGTAACTCTGCTTGAAGATCTGATCATCTGACCAGAGGTACAGTTACTATTAAAGCAAATCAGAAGCTTTCAAAACATAAATGGCACATTTAATTTGTCTTCAGAGAACATTTCCTTCATTTATTTTGACCACCCTTCTTCCCTAGGCTCTTTTTGCTATTGAAAAGCTTAAGCAAATGGAGGAAATAATTTCTCTTATGTGATAATCCAAAATCAGTGGACTCTGATCAACTCTGGAAGATAAATTTGGCAACAATAACTTGGTCATATATCATAGAGGGTTCTATTTTTCTGTTCTATTTAAAAGGTAGCCATTCCCTTACCACAATTTAATATTCTGTGGAATATTCTGATAGACTGTGAAAGCTGGGCCTGTTTAGTCTGGAGAAGAGAGGACTGAGAGGGGTTCTTATGAATGCATATGAAGATCTCAAAGACAGGTGCCAAGAGAATGGTGCCAGACTGCAAGAGAATGGAACAGCTGCCCAGGGAGGTAATGGATTCTCCCTCTCTGGAGACATTCAAGACCCACCTGGACACATTCCTGCGTAAACTGCTCTAGGTGACTCTGCCTTGGGAGGGGGTTGGACGGGATGATGTCCAGACATCCCTCCCAATCCCAACAATTCTGTTATACATATCCATGAAATATGTAATGCAGCACAAAATAGTTAACTTCATTATAGCTAATTTCTTATTTGTTTTCTTATTTTTAACCTCAATATTAAATTGTGGCAACAGTTTTTGTATTCATTTAAAATGCAAAAGAAATTAAAGCACCAGTTTAAAGTCAGTTTAAATAACAGAAAAAACCCCTACAAAACTTATAATTCTGTTTTTTGAATGTAAAAGCTACATAAAATGTTTTTAGGAGGAATGAGCTAATGATCCTTTCATAGTTAACACTACCACTGAAAACAAAGAACATATTTAATAACCGAGCTTCAAGTTCCCACTTTGCAGTGACTGCAAACTCCCCTTTGTGGTGGTGGTGAATGTCACCACCACCACCCCTAAGAAGCAGGCAGTCCCAAAGAAACTGAAGGTACACTGGTGGGACGCTGCTGAAATTTAAGGTCTTTGATGGTTTTGGCCCTGTGGTTATGTCCCCGCTTCGTAGTTTAATGAAATGGTTTCTCCCCAAGTTGTTAACATCCCTTTATGTTAATCTCCTTTGTCAGTTATGTTACTTGCCCTGCCCCTGTTCTGGAAAGTCCCTTGGAAAGTCCCTTCTCCCTCGACATCCCACTGGCCCTGGCTCCGTTTCTCTTCCCCTTTTCCTCCCCAGTTGATTCTCCCCATGTCACCCCACCTTACCTCCGCCCCTGGACCCTCACCCCATTGGACCCTGATGCTCTCTCCTCCCCTTTTTACTCTGGTATAAAACCTGTTGTAAGACCCTCTCTAAGGGTTCTCTGTCCCTGGATCTCTTTGTGTGTGGAACTCCATTAAACATCTCAGAACCTCCAACAGAGAATCCCTCCTGCCTCTTTATCTCCGTCGGTTGCTTGGGTCATGAGTGTGTGTGCGTGCCTGCACCCACCCTGCAGGGAGTGCGTGGTGCCTGAGCAGGGGTTTGCGAACCCCCCGAGAGCAGCTCCACGAGGGACACTTCTTGGAAGGTTGCCTTGCACCTTGACCTCGTTCCCTCTGCTCTGTTCCCAGTCAGAGAAAAGGTGCAAAGCAGCACACCTTCACTTCAGAGAATATTTATCTTTTTTGGATCTTGTCCAGAAATCGTGGAAACCACTTAGATCAGTAAGTTCTGACTCTTTCATTTTATTTTGTCCAGTTTTCTGGTCTCAATTCTGCAATTTTTGCTGTATGGATGGCTGAAGTTATCTGTTAGTGTGAAGCACGAGGAACACAGTGGGCCACAGAAGTGCATCAGCTTATGTGAAATGTGTCTTTCTATAGAGTATATTTAAAGGGTGATTGAAATACTAGAAGTATTATCCTACTTGCTCACCAAGTGAAACCGTAGACAACAAGAATATATGGTTGGTTTTGGAGGGAAGTGTACCACAGGGCTTTATTCTTATTTTAGTGTACATATAAACAAGAGGGAATCAGCAGCTATTGTCCGGACAAAGATTTGATTTTCAGGTAGCTTAGAATTAGCTGGTAACATTTTCAAATAATTAGCATGTGATGTGGCTGGTGTGATTAATGTTCAGAATACATTATGTCCCAAGGCATGCATTGTAACAACAATAACTTTCATAGGTTATTGGGGTTTTAAATAAATTTTATAATGGAAGTATACAATTATGTAGAAAATTGCCTGTAATTTAGTGGTCATTCATTAAAAATTTTTAGTAAAAGGAAAAAGGGCTAATGTGATTTGAATTTGGCAATCAGATAATTAGCCTTATATTTGGATCTGTACTTAATTTTAAAATATATAAAATAAATAATAATAATAATAATAAGATTCATACATCAATTAGATTGAAAGCTTTTTTTATATCAAAGAGAAAAGAGTACAAATTGAAAGAGGGAAGATATTAGGAAGAAATTCTTTACTGTGAGAGTGGTGAGACACGTTGCCCAGAGAAGCTGTGGATGCCCCAAATCTGGCAGTGTTCAAGACCAGGTTGAATAAGACCTTGGGCAACCTGGTCTAGTGGGGGATGTTCCTGGCCATGGCAGGGGGCTTTGGGACAAGATGATCCTTAAGGTCCCTTCTAATCCCTTAACATTCTGTGATTCTATGTGACTACCTAGTTTGTCAGAACGATGCTTGTACATCCAATTGGTGATAATAGAAACTGTCTCAAATTACTTTAGACTACAGAAATTGTTCTTATAAATAAAATAATCTGTCATTTATCATTGAATCATACCATTTAACAGAATAGTGCTTGTCAAAGGCAAGACACAGACCTGTCCACTTATTAGTGCACTGCATACTTGGAGCACCATGTGCTCTGTCTTGTCTAACTTCTTTTTTCTCAATGTATATTCTTTCAGTTTTGTTTTCTTTGTCATTTTGTCTAAGAGCTGGATTTAATTCCCACTGACATCAATGGAAGGACACTGACTTCTGAAGGAATTGACTAGGGTCCCATCATGTTTCCTCTGCCAGCTTACTCTTCTGACCTCTAAGCCACAGTACACCCCAAATTTGCATCTTTTAATAACCTTATTTTTCCTAAATTCTGTCTCTGTCTTATGATTCTATTTTTAATGTGAAAGTCAAATTAAGTTGGCTACTCAACTATTTTCATCTAAAAATCATGTTCTCATTTATCCCTCTCACCCAATTCATTCTGTTCATTTCTTCTCAAAAGAAAACATCTCAAGATTTCAAATATTTTATACGAATAAATCTTTCTTGACCACATAAGCTTAAGGAATGTCTTCTGTGAATGTATTTTTTTTTTCACTCAGATACTGCAATTTAAGTCTTCCTTAGCCTTTAGTCTACTTTACCTTTCTTCGTTTATTTTCCCAAGCTGTAATTTTTTTCCTCCTTTTGAAATAATTAGACTTTGTGTTATTTTGAATAAGGCAGATATTGGATCTGCCCTCCCATTGTTCCAAGATAACCAACAAGACACGAGCTGATGGGTAATGATAATGTACGATTGTTGCAAAATGAGGAATATATCAAAATTGTCTTAGAACAGGATGTTTCTTATATACTTTAAGCTGGCTAATTAAGACTTTCATAATCAGCAAAAGGGACACTTAATCAGGGTAACAAACATTTAGCATCCCTTACTCAAGGACATCTTGGAAAAAATGAATGTAGTAAATCAAAATGTTGTTCTATATGTATACATTGCTAACTTGGCAGAAGACTTAAGGTTCATGTATCCCTTAGTTGAACTATCTTCATTATAATATTAAAAATCACACTTATAGGTCAAAAAGACCTGTCCATGTGAGGACCTTTCCCCTGGGCATGCATAGAAGTCAGATATGATTACACAACTTGCATGGAAACTACTAACCAAGCATAATAGTGAGACTGTACTTGCAAAGTTACTAACCCTGAACTGAGTATAAATAATGTCCTGTTAGCATGTGTGAGTTGTGGAAAGTCAGAGAGCACCAAGGCTTGAGCAAATCTGAAATAAATATTCAATATTTCTCTCTAGTGTGTAATTATTGGCTTGTTGCACACTGGGTAATGAATCCAATTTTGGAGATAACAATGTAGTCAGCAAAAGCTGCAGTGCCCAGAAATCTCCTCCCTTTTCCATATTAGTCAAAGTAATTGGCAAGATCATTTTTAAACATACCACACAACTAGCACAGTAATGATAGTGCAACCCTGTCTATCTCACTGAGTCTATATTGCAGAGGAATGATCCAGCAGTTGTACCTGCTTTGCACACCCTTTCTGCATGGAAAACAACCATTGCTTGTGGTGGCTCTGCCCCAGGAGGGGCTATTCACTTCCTTTTGCTCTCTGGGTTTGCTGTGTCAGAGAAGTAAGACATGCTGGGCCCAAAAGCATCCTCTTTTCATGCTATCCCATGACAGAAACAAATCAGTGGAAGACCTTGATCTTCCATCTCTTTCAAAATAAAGAACACTGTCCCATGCTACAGCAAGTTTTCTGATAGTTTATTCCTGTTTTCTTATGTATCTCCAGGTCCTAGGTATTAAGCAATTTCATAGGCTCAAAAATCCAAAGCTTTTCAGGGAAAATTGCTGAGGGAAGACAAGCTGATTCCTATTAAATGGAGAAATATAGGGCTTGAGTTTGAAATGGTTCTAAGAATGATGAATCTCAATGGCATGTTAGTAGAGAAAAGCAGCTTCTCCCCTTACCAAGTCAATTTTAGGTCTCCTGTGCTACTTTTTATGGTCAGTTTCAGATTCCCACAGCCTTTGATGTAAAGCTTCTGGTGCTGAATGAATTAATCAATTCATCATGAATTGCATGATGAAAATACTTTCTTCATGACTTCTAGACTGTAGCTGGATGTGGAGGGCTGGGAGCCCTCAAAGCAAGCGCCTGTTGCACTCCCCTGGAGAAGCCAGAGATAAGCTACCTTTCCCAGGGCAGGGTGAGATCCCAACATGCCCTGTTTCTCCATGGTAATAGCCTGTACCCTGTTGGCCAGCTGGTTTCTGTCCCACCCCCTACCTTTCCCATAAAAAGCCTGGCTTCTGCCCCTGAAACAAGGCGTTTGGGCTGTGGCCTCCTCTTCGCAGGGTGCCTGGACAATAAAGACTACCTCTCTGGAACTGCCAGGCAGGGCTCCTGTCTTTCTATCCCCGCGTAGGCCTTGGGCGATTTCAGAGAGCTGAATTCACAAGGAGCTGATATCATAAAAGCTGGAATCACTTGTAGCAGAGAAACTGCTACATTCACTGGAATAGCTGGTCGCCCAGGGAGATCTGCCAGGCCCCCTGTTCCCTGCGGGATGTGCTCTGACCGGGAAGGTCGCTGGTGCTGGTGCCGGCTGCACCGGACCCCACGCTGCGACAGCTGGATATTGAGAAGCTTGGAGTATGCAAATATACAGGAGCAAATTTTTGCCCTGCTTCTGTGCTGTACAGAAAAGCCCCACTTAGTGCCCCTCATCACAGCTCCCAGCAGGTCACTGGAGTCCATTCCCAGTTGCACCACCATCTGAAATGTGGCCTGTCACAGTCGCTTGTGTTTGGTGACAGACAGGATTAGTCACAGACAAATGAGATGCAGCAGAGCTGCTTACCTCTCTGTAGCACAGGTGCCCTGAGCTGTGACAATGTGTTGCACACTCCCAGAGTACATGAAAGACCATGCAGCACAGGGGAAGGTGAGGGAACAATTTGTGTTCAACCTCATCGTTGCAGGAGTCTGTAGGGGACAGGGAAGAGCAGCTCTGTGTGCCAGAGGCATCTGAACCAGGCTGGTCTCTGACAGCCCAGTTTTACCTCCCTAAACCACATCTTACTGTTATTTCCTTCTATGAGCCTGAAATAAATTCATCAACAAATAGAAATATTTTAAAACAGACTTTTTTTAAAAAAGAATGACAGTTTATCCTTCCTTCCTTTCTTTCCTTCCTTTCCTTCTTTTCCTTCCTTTCCCTCCCTCCCTCCCTCCCTCCCTCCCTCCCTCCCTTCCTTCCTTCCTTCCTTCCNNCCTTCCTTCCTTCCTTCCTTCCTTCTTCCTTCCTTCCTTCCTTCCTTCTCTCTTTTTCTCTTTCCCTTTTTTTCCTTCATTTCTTCCTTTTAGTTTTGCTTTAAAACTTCAAGTCTGCTCTGTTTTAATCTTAACAAGCACGGACATTTTATATTGCTTCAGCATACCATATCCAATTAATTTTTTTAAATAGGAAACATTAATAAAATTGCTCAAAACAATAAGACAAATCCTTCTAATCTCACTGTTCTCAACACAGTATACTTTGATTTTTAAAGCAAGATAGTACAAAGGCTATTATACCACTGCACAGCTGATGCACAGAAAGAGAAATTTCAAAGAATTTCTAACTTCAAACCCGGTGTCTGCATGATTGCAATTAACTTATTCACCTCAAAGACAAACTTTGAAAACAGATCTTAAGCAAAAAAAAATGAGAAATGTTCTAGGGCCTGATCTAACACATATTTTAATTGGTGGGATTCTCTTGACCAACTCCTCCAAGCCATCAGACCCTTAGTGTACAATTCTGCAGTTCTTTCAATCACTCTTAATGAACATAAACTACTTAAAACATTTATCATAGTATATCTGTTGTGTAAGTTGTCCCACATACTGTATTTGTGGGTAATTATGTGGATTCTGCTCACACCCAGAAGATATGCTGCAGCATGTTACTGTTTATCCCACACTTTCTTCTTCAGTGAGTTTTGACCCAGACAGCTGCTTTACCTGATGGAGGTTTGGGTGCACAAAGAGGTAGGTGTGGGGATTTATTTTCTGCTTTTTAAATCTTGGGTTCACATATGCTACCTATGTACAGACTCTCCCCCTGAAAAATAATGGAAAGAACCCATTTCATTTCTGCTAACAGAAGGCTGAATCACAACACACTTTGAGCATATCTAGGTGGCAATTATTTGGTCAATTTTGATAGTTTTGATCTAGCTTCCCAGAACTGGAGTATATAATGAGAGAAAGCCTCACTCAAGGTGTCAGCATTAAATTATCTACTGAGGCATTGAGTTGTTCAGAAATAATTTGGTGAGACCTTAACATGACTTGTCTTTGTGAAGTAATGTGGAGGAACAGAGAGGTATGGAAAAGACACACTTAAACTTTGCTGTTTATTTCAAAAATTCACTGTGCAGATGGTTATGACAAATACAATGTCCAGAAGAACCTCCATCTTACAGATTTAATTCCCTATCATCTTCTTTCATACCTGTTATAGTAGGTACAATGCAGTATTTACAGAAAGGTTATTTCCTAGCCAAGTAATACTAATGGCCCATTCAAGTGTCCTATCTGAAAGACTATTTTCATGCTGCTTGTGTAGGTGCAGATTCATGTGTTAAAGAAAAGGATGTGTTCCTGACATGGATTTCTTTCCAGGTTTCACTACATTTCTCAATAACTCAGGTGACTGACACAACCACAAATCCATTCTGGAAGCAATTTCCTGGGAATGGGAAGATTCATATAGTGGCACACGTGAAAATGAACTGATAGCAGAACTAGATCCTGGTGAAAAAAACCTGGCTTTATTCTTCCTAGTTAAAAGGAGGTGTGTCATTTGGCAACCACTTGGCTGAAGTAGATTAGGTTCAGCAACAACAATGACCGAAAATGTGAAAAAACTTTGAGCACGAGTGAATGAGAAAGGTAAAAGACTTGTGTCAGCTAAAAATTAATAATAATAATAATAATAAAGTTTTTTCCATTAACACCAAGAAACTACCAAGAAGAATGTATGCTTGTGTACACATGTATGCATTTGGAGTGGAAGAATTTGCTAACCAGCCTTTCCCAAAGTAGTTTGATGGCCAGTATTGGAGTGATTTTTGAAACAGAATAAAACTTCCTCTTCAGTTACACTGCTGAAAACAATCAAGAGATCCAGAGGGCCAGGAAAAGCCAAACAAAAAAAAAAACAAATAGAAACCTCTCATAAAAGAAGAGAGGAAAAAGACAGTAAGAATTGAAACCAAAAATATTAACTTTTTTTTTTTAACCCCTTTTTGATCCAACCCAATCAGAAATGTTTCTAAACCACTATCATTTGCCATATTGTCACAGAAAGAACAGATATCTGAGGAGACAGCACCAGCAATAGCAAACATTCCTTAAGCCAGGGTAGCCAAAAAGGCATAGGAATGTGGAAAAGATGGTGTAGTTTTTTAAGCAGAAAATTGCAGAGCCTGGAGGCCTTCAGAAGTATTGGTGGAAAACAAGCAAACAATCAGCAAACAACAACAAAAACAACAACAACAACAAATGTTTAAAAAAAGAAGAAAAAGGCAAGGTCAAGAATGGGAAGAAAAAGCTTCTGGAGAAAGGTGTTATTATAGGGTGCTGAAGAGGAGAAAGAAAATTTTGTTGCTGCACAAGTTTAAATGTCTAAATTTTGTATTCTTGAAGAAATATCTTTATTAAATGCCTTCTAGCTACATCTTTTAATCTCATTCTTTTCAAAGGTCATTCCTCATTATAATGAGGAATAACATTTAATTTTAATCATACAGTAAAATTGTATGCATATGGAATATGTGAATAATAACTGTATTTTATTAAGATTACTTAGTGTATCAGAAGCTATATCAATCATTTAGATAGGTAAATGTCACAGATGATATCTTTTTTTTTCCTCTTCACCATTGCTCAAATTCCTGACATAAAACCACAGAATATCCTGAGTTGGAAGGGACCCACAAGGAATATCAAGTCCATGTCTTGGCTCTGCACAGCACCATGCTCAAGTCACACCATGTGCCTGAGACCATTTTCCAAATATTTCTTGAACTCTGTCAGGGTTGGTGCTGTAATCACTTCCCTGCCGGGCCGGTGCCAGTGCGCAACCAACCCTCTGGGTGAAAAAACTTTTCCCAAGATCCAACCTAACCCTGCCCTGACACAACTTCCGGCCAATCCCTCAGCTCCTGTCACTGGTCACCACAGAGAAGAGATCAGTGCCTGCCCCTGCTCTTCCCCTCACGAGGAAGTTGTAACTGCAGTGAGGTCTCCCCTCAGTCTCCTCTTCCCCAGGCTGAACAGACCAAGTGACCTCAGCCACTCCTCACACAGCTTTCCTCAAGGCCTATCTTGCCCTCCTTTGGATGCTCTCTAATAGCTTTATATCTTTCTTACATTGAGGCACCCAAACCTGCCCCCAGCACTCGAGGTGAGGCTGCCCCAGTACAGAGCAGAGCGGGACAATCCCCTCCCTTGCCCACTGGCGATGCTGGGCCTGATGCCCCCCAGGACAGGGGTGGCCCTCCTGGCTGCCAGGGCACTGCTGACTCGTGTTCAGCTTGCCAGTGACCAGGACTCTCAGATCCCTTCCCATGGCACTGCTCTCCAGCATCTCTTTCCCCTTTGTTCCTTCTTCCTGAACATCCAGGGCTGCTCCATCATAGGTACAGAATCTGGCACTTTCCCTTGTAGAACCTTATATCGATTGCCCAGCCCTCTCATTTGTGATGGTTTCTCTGCAGGGCCTTCCTGCTTTCAAGGGAGTCAACAGCTACTCCCAATTTAGTGTTATTAGGAAACTTACCTAGTATCCCTTTGAGTCCAGCATACAAAACATCCTAAGATGATTTCCTCTTTTTAAGAGAAAGGTTGGAGCCACTCCAGATAATCTGACCTGCCATTTTTTTCTAATTCAAGACCAATTTTTTTCACCTGGTGAAGACTCCATTGTGTCCCCACGCTTCTTTGTTCTTTCTGTTAGAAAATTTTTCAGAGCATCTAATTTTAATTTTTTTTGCCCCTGCATTTTATTCCCAACTTGCTGATATTGCTATTCTCACATTACACTCAAACTCCTGTTCTCACATTACTCCTCTTTTTTTCTCTAGAATAAAACCCCTGACCCCAATTCATTCACTATCTTCCTGTTGCTCATGTTTTCTAGAACTCTACTGATTTGTTAGACTGTGCTAGAGTCTTTGACACTTAAAGTGCGGTGACTCTAATAAGACTTTCCTAATAACACACTTGTTATAGATCCCATTTTTGTTTGTTTTCTAAGAGAAAGATTTTTACAAAATAGCAACACATGTCCAGCTGTCATTTATTGTAACCCTTCAGATCACTTCCTGCATATCTGCTTCCCCACAAGTTTTCCTCCTTCCAGAATTGGATTTATTAGTGTTATATTGAAATTCATGCTACTTTCTCAACTGAATCTTGTGATCCTTCCTCTTTAATACAGCCACCCTTCTTGAAGTTACGGACTGGCAACTCTGATCTGATAAAGGCATCTAATCTAACTGTCTAGATGATGCTTCCCAGCACACTTATATAAATGTTGTGTACAACTTGGCTAGAGATGAATGAAATCCTCTCAGTTTTGTGATATACACAGGATGTGCTTTACTCTTGTTTTGTAATTTTTTGATTCTATTTTTTTCTGTCTTTGGCAGCTCCCCTCACATAAGGGGGTTTCCAGCTTTGCTTTCTCAATCTGCAAAGTTTTGTAAGGTTTAAAAATTTGTATTAGTAGGAAAGCTCTGGGCAAAATACCAAGCAGTCTTTCTCACATCACAACAAACATTCTTACATGTAACAAAACCTCACACACTTCTCCCTGCACAACTTGCAGGTCATATAACCTTAAGATTTTTCCACCCTTTTTGTGACAACTCAGCTGTTCTATCACACATGTCCCAAATCCTGCAATCATGTCATATTCTTATACAATCTCAACTACAGCCATGGAAGATTTCTATTTTTAATAGTGAAATACCATTTGTGGAGGAAGCTGGTGTGTTTCAGTGCATGAAAATATGTCTGTTATCTATTTTTCCAATTAGAGAAAAAATTCTACCTTCTTTACCTGATTAAGGTCCCTTTAACTTTCATAAAACAGACTGTAGATGATTAGAAAATTCTCTGGAAGTAACGCCTGGGAAATAAGCACAAATCATGAGAGATTGTCCTGGCCTCACAGCCAGTGTTGCAGGTTTTGAAGGGAATAAACAAAAATACAAGCAAACATTTCTCCAATTTGTGATTTTCAGTTGATAAAGAGAAAATGCTAATCATTCTAATTTCTTCCTGCTGAGGAAGCAACACATAAATAATCCATTAACATGCAAGGGCCAACAGGGTTAAGCTGCTCAGACACTGCCATTGATTTCTTCCCTTTCCCCATGTGCTTACTTCTTCTCACTCAACTGGTACTAAGTAGCACTTCTTTGCAGCTATGCTGTAAAAGTTTGTTCCCCTGAGAATCTCTTGGAGCCTCTGCTGTTGAAACAATAATTACAAGGAGGTGAAGTATTTGACTAATCAGCAGCAGGAGTCTGTAGGGGTCCGAAGCTGAATGACAAATGCCAATATCCACTTAAGGTTTGTTGGATCAACAAGCCAATATGGTGAAACCGATCCATCATCTTGTCACCAATTTTCTGTGCAGTGTCAGAAGCCTGCCAATTTAAAAAAAAAAAAAAACAAAACCAACCTAACTTGTAATTACAATACATCACTCAGCAGTGATTGCAGGCACATGATAAATAGGATCCGTTGCTTTCCCTCTCCAGCACCTGATGTTTTATGTTTTTAGTTGTGCATTTTCTGAGGCTGCTGTGGATTCCAATATAAACTTAGAGAGAAAAAAAATGTACCATAAATATGCATAAGTTTAGATTTTAATTACTGTTCATTAAAGAAAGTTTAAACTTCATGGCTATTTTAGAGAAGCAGCATGCAAAATTTGAAGTGATAGAATAATTCTAAGTACTAAACTGTGGGTTATTCCACTTCTTGTTGCTTTTCACTGGCAATGTTCCTGACCCAATTTTGTGAATGCAGTCTCAGAAGAGTACACAAATCAAAACAAAACTGGACTTTTGGGAGCTCTATCATTCCACCAGCTCCAAACTAAAATCAGAACACTGACACCTGCACACTTGGAGTGTAAATATTGTTACAATAATAAAATAGCTAGACCCAGTGCTTGCACTTGTTAAAATCCTTGCTAAAGTTTAACTGCATGAAATTTATCAGCCAGTAAAATCTATCCGTGATAAACTCTGTCCTTTGGCTTTTTTTTCCCCCACAAGAAACTCAGTGCCTTGGGACTGCCCTGCGAGAAAGAATTTCTTTGAATGTTTGCTCATACTTTGTACTTTAAACACCTTCTGCTGGATTTGTTCTGCAGATCCAAAAGGCTAGATGTTAGCAACAGGAACATTTCAGAAAAAGGACTTTTCTATTTAGTAGTGCAAGACCTTTTTTCAGAAGCTATCAGATAGTATTAGCACATAGCAAGAAAGAAAACACATGTGGCTCGTGTGATTGCTCGCAACTAACAGCACCTGCTCTACAGTACTGAGCCTCAGATGAAGAAGCATCTTAAACAAAGCAAAAACAAAACTCCAGAAAGAAATGGAGTCAGCTCCTACAGTTATTAACTAACTAATTGTTCTATAGCATCCTCAAATGAATTCTGCCATTATGCAGCTTAATTTATCAACAGGTTAGTTTCAGCCTCTTTTCTAAACAATAGTTCTGGCTCTCTATATGAGACTTGGAGTAGTAGTTCAAAAGGAGAAAAGTGAGATGAAAATGGAGGCTGAATTTTTCACAAATGGAAATGCCATTGTAAAACTGATATTCCAAATAATTTTTCCATTGGTGTCTCAGGCTTTGTGCAATAACAGGTGGTGCATGTGTTTAACATACGTTCTTGGAGGACCGGAATCCCTAATGCAATCATGTGTAATGCTGCTGCTGATTTGGCACCCTTCCTGATCTATTGAATTGAAATAACTAAGCAAGTAGAAATTATTAATTTATTTATACATTTACATTCTGGCTGAATAGAGGGGGTTTAATATAAGAATTACATTAAAATTCCTGTAGCCAGCAGGAATCTAGAACTGAGAAGTGGATTCTAGGTATTGGGGGTTTTGTCTTTTACCTGATTAATAGGAAATTATCAAGACAGCATATAAGATTTCCTGGTCTCTTTCAAACATCTGAAAACCACAGCAATAAGTAGGATTTACTTTTAAATACATTATAATACATACATGCATTTAAATATACACTATGAGTATATAGTAGCCTTACAAAGTAAGAAATCCTCCATTCTGAACTCCTGATGGGTGTATCACTGCTGCAAAGATGTTCACAGTTGAATATTGGAAATGTTCCACTGTTTTCTGAACCTCTGCTTAAAAATTGCAAAAGGCAAACAAATACATAAGCAAAAAAAAAAAGGAAAATTCCCCCTACTGAGGTATAAGTTTACAGATTTTTTACTTACTACTTAGAAAGACAATTTTAAAACAGCAAGTTGAAAGAAAGCCAATATACTGCTACTGCTATAGAGTTCCTTGTTTCACAAGAACTATTCAACTGGATCACAGTGAATGAATATATGGAATAAATGAACACATTTATAACTCAACTATATTAATATATTCTCCATACTATAGTTGCAGAGTTTTATGGATCTCAAATTCAAGCTTAGATACAAGATTCCAAACTTTTCTTACTGGATTTAACCCTGCAATCATATTTTAGAATACCTTCTCCTTAGTAATCTTAATTAATTATATACAAGTACTGTAAAAATATATGCTCTCTATATGCATGGAGACTTTGTAGAATTAATAAAAACTGTGGAATCAAATTTTCATTTTTGGTGTGTACACGGAAGTCAAGTAAGACTTTTCTGCTTGTCAGGATACTCCCAAATATCACCTTTAGATTTAACACTAGGGCCAGACATGATCACAGCTGACACAAAGTACAGGGAGCGAGCAGAGGACTAAAAAATCATTAGCATGTAGCAAGTCATACCCAAGTGCTAAAGCAGACAAGTCCACCATATTTCGTCATGGTAGTGCTGGAAGTCTGCTTTGCCAGCATACACCTCTCTGCTTCTTTCCTCTCTAGTGCACCAGCCTGTACTAAAGCTTAATGCAACACAGTTGTATCTTAATTGCATGCTACCCTACTTTTTAGTGCTTCATTTTCATATGCTAATTTGGTGTTCCTTTTCCTACCTTCCTTCCTTCCTCCTTGCTTTCTTCCTTGAACAAGAACTGTTGCTACCACGTTGGTTTTTGGTTGCTTTCTGTCTTTTCTGTGTAGGTAGCATGGTGTTATTTAAGGTGTAGCACGTTCCCAGGAGCACAGGGTGACCAGCATGGCCAGCAAACGGCAGAGTAATTTCAGTAGATTCAAATCCCAACCTCTGTGTCTTCCTTGCTGTTTTATTAAATAAATATACCATGCTACATTTGCATTTTGGGTAGGTAAATGCAGTGTATTTCTAAGACAGTGAAACAAAGAAAGAGAATTTTAGCAGTTAGTAGTGGAATGAGCAGTGACCCGGCCTTGCCAAGTGACAAGCAATAACCTCTTGATAACCTTGTGAGATAGGGCTAGGAAATAAAATGCTCTCCTGCTGGTATTCCCAAATGTCTTAACATTATTAGAAGGACTAGCAGAATGGTTTTTAAAGAACACAGTTTTTGTGTAGTTCTTCTTTGGGGCTTTTTAACCTAATTTTTGGTAATGATGTGTGGACACTTTGGCTGTTTAACTAATCGAGCATTAATGTGTATTTAGTTTTTGTGCTGTTGTGGCAATGAGTAATGAATCTTCCTCATATATGTGCACTGGATGTGACCTAGTAAGTTGAATGTTGGACTTCAAAACTGGTGAAAACTTAAAATAATCTAGGTCTCTATCATGAGCAATGAGCTTTGCAGAGGAAATGGCAGCTTGGCTAAAAATTGTGTGACTCTGAAGGGCCCGCTAAAGCACTGCGTTTGTTGTGCCTGAAACATAGTGTCTCCCTACCCTATTATTTGAAAACGGAATTACTCAATTGATTAACAGAAATGCTGCTTAGTATTCTTGTCATCAAACCTGATATATGTCGGTATAGACATATACTAGAAGGGGGGGTGCACCACCACAATGTCTCACCACGAATATTTTTCTGTTTTTTCTTTTTTTTTCTTTTTTTTAACCAGTGATGTTACACTACTAAATGACATTTTAAATAAATAAGTTGTATAATTTAATTACTCAGCTTCACACATTATTTTTATAATCTGATACTATGATACATGCTTTAGCAACAGCATTTAATGGTGTTTACACCTAATTATTATGGCACAGAAGACAAAGTCAAGTGTCACAATTTGCTACTATTTTTCTAATCTCTGAATGATGTCCTTATATGCAATTATTTGTTCACAGTAGAGACAATTCTGTCACTACAGCTAAAAAGATAATTACACTTATTTCTGAAGTATTTTTAGGGCTTTAGTCCATTCAGCAGTAATAAATGCTAATAATGCTGGTAATATAGGTGGAGGTTTTTTAGTTTGATGTGGCTGGTTTTTTTGTTAATTGCAGGGGGTTTTTTGTTTGCTTTGGTTTGGTTTTTAATTTTAAAAGATTGAATGTTTCTATTTGGAAAGATTTATCTGATCTGACTTTCAGATGAGGGTTTAAAAATATTTTTTGATTGTTAAGCTTTAGAGCTGGAAAGGCTAGTAACAATGAATAATTTATTGAATGAAGTTAACATGTTCTTCAGCTCACTGAATATTTATATAAAAATACTGATTCTCTTGAACGTGCTCAGTATCTGAATTTACCCATGAATTTATTGTGGGCTCCCAGTAGCATCATTTTAAATACTCAGACCCAAGTTATGTCACTTGTGACAGATCAGATAGCATAATTTCACTTTGGGTTCTTTAAGCATGCATTCAAATGCTTTTCATCTGTACTGTTTTATACACAAAATGCAAGATTAGCCCTTTGAGGCTTCAGCACCACATTTTGCTACTCTGACTCACATGTTTCCCCAGTTCATAAGGCCTTACTTTACGGCAAATTGGGCTTCTTAAAAAAATAAGATAGTGCTCATTACCAACCACAGCTCAGGCTGAGAGTACCCTAACTCGACACAGCTCTGAAGATTGCTACCCCTCTAGCTTGACAGGGACTGTGCACCAAGTTCTCAGATGCCACAGCTGCCAGCCTTTTGCGTTCAAATACGCCACTTTCACTTTCAGTCGATCCTGCTGGAAGGACAGGGAAGGTAGTGACTGATGACAAACAGCTTCTAGTCCATGTACTCTCTTTACATTGTGGACAGATAGGGACGAGAAAGGTCCAGGGCATTCCACACAGCTTTCCAGGACTTGTCAGTCCCCAGGGCTGCCTGCTCGTAATAAGTAAAGATACTTAGTGATTTCTGAGTGCACACATTTTGTGTAGTGATGAGATTTTTAGATGGAGATTTTTTATGTTGAGGTTCGTCTTAATAAATGGAGATGTTATTCAAGCATGTTCCGAATTCACTAAGAAGACATTTTGCTATTGCCTAAAGAACTGGGTGCAAACAGGACTTCCTTAAGAACTGTCTTCCAGTTAGAGCAGTCTGGGTTTTATCATTGAAAGCAGTATGATTGAGAAGACAATGACTGTGACAAAAAAATCAGAGAGGTCATAGCAAAGAAAACTAATCACAGTTTAAATAGTTGATAAAATAAAATTTTTACTTCTAATTTTTGTTTTGGAGTATTCTTCTTTGCCAAATCTATGTTGCCTTAAATTTTAGTAATTAAACAGTTGTATTAACAAATACCTTTATAATGAAAACCATAGGCAAGTTGGTGAGATTCAAAGTAACAAACTAAACTGAAAAAATCCAAACCCTTCAGCTTGGTCAAGTGTGGCATCTATTTTTCACTGCATAACAGATTAATTCTAAATTTTTATCAGGACATATTTTCCATTTATTTTAGTTGAAGGCAAGACATAGGTAGGAAAAACTTCCTGCTTGCATGAAGCTGCTCTATGCAGAATCCAAGCTCAATGCAACAAAGAAGTGCTGAATGGAGCTCTCACATATTTTCTACTCCTGTCCTTGCATGCATCTAGATATGGCAGGGGGGAAGAAAAAACTACACCAATCAGGCATTTTCTGGAATATTCTTAGATCATCAGCACTGTATATGCTATATACTGTATAGTGCGTATTATATACATAATATAACATATACTTAGCAGAAAAGTAAAGTGGTTTTTGTCTGAGTTCTTAGCAATCACCTTTTATTTAAAAAAAAGGAAAGAAACATGCTTGTATAAAAATAGATCTAATGCAAAAGTATATTACCCCAAGAAACAGGGTTAAGTAATAAAAGTAATAAAAAATGTACTGCTTTGTGAGCAACATACCTCATTCTATCCACATATTTTTAATTGCACTGCCAGATTTTATCTTCAGCTGTACTGATATGAATTCAGAATCATTTTCATTGGTGACAATATTTTATTAAGTTTACAATGGGCTAACTAGGTTCAAAACATGAACCCTATTTTTATTTCATTTAGGTAAGAAGAATGGAAACAAATGTGATTGTTATGAAAAGAGGCTGGATATGATGGACAGAAATACATGAGCATCAGCAAGGCTGTTAATGTTGGATATGCTTTAGAAGTTTTCACCTTAGAATTATATCACAAGAAATCAAAGCACGATGGAGACGGAGATCCTTTATCTGGGAAGTGGAGAACATACACTGCTTCCTGAACGGATTAGGCCACAGTTTGCCTCGTGCACTGTCTTGCCACAGCAGTCTATTCCCAGTCAGGATTCAACAGCCATGTAATGAGCTATAGGTGGACTTACTTTCATACTCCTGATAGACTAAAAGACTAAAGATTAGCAACAACTGTGTGTTTGCATAGCAATAAAATAACTTTTTCACAGTAAAACATACTACTATTGAGTAGTTTCTGAATAGGTAAGATGACATAAACGTTTTCAAGGTATTCCAGAGCAGCATCCAAGAAGTAGCTTAGAGAGAGATATTTAAATAAGTAACAATGTTAACGATGTGATGGAAACAATGAATTTGGAGGTAGTTGTTCTTAATTACAGTTATAGAAACACACATAAATGCCACAGATTTTCTACAGAGCATGTATTTACCGAACTCTGAAATAAAAGTTGTATTCCTTCTGCTGATTTTCTCTAACTAAATCCATTCAGGTTATCCAGGTTAAGCATTCAGGTAGGAAATTCAGTTTTCAATGTTAAACACAGAACAGCTTATTTACTCCAGGTACTTTTCCTAACATTGATTCATCAGTGTATCTACCTTTATAAGTCCAATAATTAACTGATGGTCATATGTTTTCCATACATAGCTGTTCTAGACAAGTTTCTGAAGCAGCTGTAAAGTCTTGATAAATGATAAATCTTCATTTGAAATAACAAGATAATAAGGAACATCAAGGACAATTTACAATTCCAAAACCTTGACTAGTCATAATAACATACTCAAACATATATGAGATTCACCTGGGAAGAGAAAATAGAAAAAAACCTCTGTGCTTATGTACAAATGCAGGAAGCAAGTAAAGGGGAAAGCAGAGTATTACTAAGTGATTGTTTCTGGAGTGAGGAGGAAGGTCGCCTTACACATTTAAGAAAATGAATCTAAGATACAGACGGGTGAAGACCTTTAGTACTCAGTTAGGATTCAGACAGACACGTACGGCTATCTTTTATGCAAGAAATGGCACATACAACACATAATAAATAATAACAACATCAAAACAGAAAAACATTTGAAACTAAAACAGCACCCCTTCAAAAGTCAGTTGTTCACACAAGGCTATTCTGGGATATACAGGCCAGTACTAATTCTCCCCCTACCTTCTTCCATAAAGTAATAGTATCATTAATAGACAACTTGTCTTCAAGCCCTTCCAACACTTCCACTTCTAGCAGGGTCCTATCCAGCTTTCTCCAAATAGACTGCTAATTGCATTACATCTTCACTGAGAGTCACTCAACCAGCCAACTGAGTGCTGGTCAGCAGGTTGCTGACGGCCCTCATTTCCATGGAGTGTAACTCAGGAGTACCAAGCAGTTTGTCTAGGGAGAGAGGTGACATCTCTCATCACCAGGTATTTTCTGTACATTCCATTTACTGCTAGTTCTGTCATCTGCTTTTGTTACTTAAGACTCAAAATTTAACTCTAGTTCAGGAGAGTTTATAATAATTAAGGTATTTTTATATTTGGCACAGTAATCAAACAAACTGCATTCCATAAAGTTTTTTGACCCTCTCTTGAATTTGCCTTTTAATGGCAAAACTTGCTCTTTAAAAGCTACTAACAAAATGGCCTACTCACAATTCCTTCACAAAAGTTGGTGACTATGTTTTAAATAATTTATTTTCATCACTGCATCCAATATTATTGAATATATTAATGTTTATGTAAACGGTGAACTTTTGTAATAAGTTTAATTTCCCTTAAAAACTTTTAGGAATCAATCTGTAGTATCTCTGATCAAAGTACTGCCTTTTCCCAGACATTATTTTAATTTACATACTGTGTTCATAAAACTTAATTACATTAGCATATTTTTTGTGAGCAGCCTTTTACAGTTCTTCCCTGAGCAGATTGTTATGAGCCTTTATACTGTTTTTTTTTTCAAGTTTTAATGTTTAAAAATTACACAGATATGATAGCATCATGAAAAGATGATGCCAGTGATAGCCTGAAAGGAAATCATTATAAATACCACAAATAATATAACTGGAAGTAGGCTGAAAAAAAAATCAGGAGCCTACATCATAAAATCTGTTTTCAGGATATATAACAATATCTGAGGTGTAATCTGTTGATTAGGACCAGCAATTTCAAGGGGGCCAGAATCCTAATGCACCAGACTTATTGGGACTCCACACTTGTTTTTCCCCTGTGTGACCTTATATAATCTCAGCAGCTCAACTTTCATAAGGAAATTCTCATTTTTGGTACTTGAGCTTTGTGACTCCCTCAGGTGGACGGTTTTCAGGAATCCTGAGTGTTGAGAGAAGTCCTCATTCAGCACCCACATTCTGCTGTAGGCACGTTCTGGTATGTCCAGGCCTCAACAGCTCAGACCTGTTTTAGTCTTCAGGGCTGAGCTCTTAACCAGGGACATGAACTGATCTGCAGAGAGTCCTTTTACTCCAGGCAGATGCAATGACAATCTTTCTGAGCATGCAGCTCTGCTCTGTCCTCCAGCAGCTGGTGCTCCCCTTCTTGCTCTCCTGTTACACAAGATTCCCTTGCTACTCCTGTGTAAAACAAGTCATGGTCTTGTCCAACACCACCACCTCTATCTGAAACAGTGTCTTTGAAACAATTTAAATACTGTAGTTCAGTTTCTAGGAAAATATCTTCCTATCTTTTGCAGAAATTACTCTTGAGGCAGTCATGATCTTCTCATTTCACCTGAATTGAGCAGCTCCTACTAGGATTAAGGAGTTAAACTTGACTGCAGATGAGAGAGTAAACTCTTAAGAGTGTCCAGAATACTAAATCAGTGTTTTTACCTAACAGAAGTGATTTCAAAAGAGAATGAGCTAATAGCTGCAAGCACATCTTCACAGCCAATAGACATAAACTGAAAACTATTCCTTCTGTGCACAATGGTTTGCAAAGACACTGGAAATGCATTCTAATCTACATAAATGGTGGAAAAAATCTGCATTTCTATGTAAAAATGCTCAATTAACCTAACCCTCTTAAAATGGCAGGAGATTTTTACATATATGTAAGGAAACAGAGCAGTTTGGAAAGTGATGGAAGAAGAAAAATTCCTCTGAGGAAGTTCTAATGTAGTATTAGCTTGCCTTGCCTTTATAAAAATTGTCATATGACCGCATGTGGTGGCACTTTAATGAACAGGTGGAAGAGCTGTTTAAAACTGGCTCCGAAGAGACTGTTTCATCTTACATGCTTCCCAGGTTTTCAGCCGAGGGGCTGAGCCTGAGGTTAGACTGAGGATAAGGTTATACATATGAAGAAGCTGGTAGCAGATTCCTTTGATGCCTGGCCAAGATTCAAGAGAAAAAAATGAAAATTAGCTGCATGTCTCAGGACAAATTCCATATGTGCCATGTTTAGGTCACAAGCAAAAGGCATATCCTCAGAAAGGAGTTCCTCATCATCTTATTTTAATAGTTGCCAAAAGGCCAATCCAGCTTTTAGCATACGGCAGCACAGCCCTGAGGCTACACTAAATTATGGCTGTATCCTTATTTCCAGCAGCTAGGAATTACTAAAGCATAGAGAGTTATTGGCTATCTCCCTTTCTGCAGTAATTAAGCTGGGGAAATATTTCACAAGGGGTTTCTAAGGGGTATTTCTCATGGGCTACATCTGCTGGGTAAAAGAAGATTAATTGTGGTATTTTATGTGCAGATTCCTTGTTTGGAAATATAGAGAAATATGCTGAATTTGATGGTTTCACAGCCCAGCACTACCAAGCAAAACCAGGCATGAAGCATAGCTCAGATGTCCCTTTTACAGCAGTTCTGCTCTTTCAACATAAAAACCAGTCTGTTCTTTATACACAGCCCAGAGCCCAGTCCATTCAATGACACAAGGAAACACATCACATTTACAGTAAAGGCTCTCTGTTTTGATACAACAACTCAAAGAATGCCAAGTAACCCTACATATGCATCATCTCAAATTAAGTGCATTGGCAAGGTTTTTAATCATGCAGTTTTGTGACTGCTAGAAATAAAGGGTACACTACCATCCATCAATTTAATCCAATACATGAAGCATTTCTAGATGTTTCGGGAAGCCAAGCCATTTATTCCAAAATTAATTGCACCCATCATAACACAAAAATAAAGACCCTCGCCTCACCTGAATTCTCAAAACCTTCTTTCCTCTAGGAAATATATCTGAGAAGAGTAACATGAGCTGAATGGTGCAACAGTGCATGTAAGAGTGAAGAATTCCAAAGGGACAGGGAGAGAGAATCATACTAATTAAAGAGGAAACCCTCATATCCCTCTTCGCAGAGCATCCTTGGACACAGTATGAGAACTGTGCAGATAGAGCAGCGATGGAAGACTTTTGACATCTGTGTGACTGTGCCCAGAATCCTTCAGCTCTGTTTCATACCTACAGGCAGAACCTCACCCTTCAGCACGGAGGGCTAAATTCACACACCTATGCTCATACAAATATACTGGGTAAACCAGCAAAAGGATGGACTAACCACAAAGTGTGATGCTGAATCATAACGACCCAGAGAGTTGATTGAGGGGTGACCTAATCAGACAGGTTTTTGCAAGAAGGAAGAAGGCATCTTTACCTGTACTCTGTGCAAAGGGAAAATGCAATCAAGACTAAGATGGCAATATATGTGGTCTCCTGAAAGCTTTTTGATAGGGTCTTAGCTCTGAGTAAAACACAGCGACTCAAGCTGCTAAAATACTACTAATAATCTAACATATGGTTCATGTAATTATTACTTTTCATCATGAAAAAATGCTAGCAGTTAAAATCCTGAGTTTACATACAGAGAATTACAAGAAATTTGTTTATTGATTAATTTAAGTGTATACTTGTGAAAGGACAGTAACAAGGGAAACGAAGAATATAAAATTGAGGAATGATGGAGGTAATTAACTAATCCAAGTGGCTAATGAAAATAATAACACCTTACCCCTTAAACACTCAACTCCAGGTTTAGCTACCCTTTCATAGAAAGGGCATATTACAATGTATTAGAAATTAGGAAGGTCTGACAGCAGGAAACAGATGTGCTTAGAGACACAGAAAAAAAAAGCCTATAGAAGATAAATGGTGATGAGAACTGACCTCTGGAGAAATTGAACTAGAAAGCAAGTATAAGTTGTTTGAAACAATAAAATGGTGGTAAGTAAATAGGAAAGGGAGGCTCTGTTTCACTTCCTCCTTCAATAATCATAAATCTTGAATGCAGTCAGACAATATTGTCTGTATTTTAAAATAATCAATTGCTTATTCCCACCATTCTCAACTATTCAAATAGTTGACGGCACTCATTGCACAAAGCACTAGCAGAGTCAATAACTTACCAGGTCACTGAAGAACTGAACTACTGAGCATAGAAATCTTTAACTAATTATTAACATTACGAAGGGAATGTGTTACAAGTGAGACGATTGTTAATTTGCAGAAATTTTACACTGAATTATTTGGAACTTTGATTTCATACATTTCATACAAGTAGTATTTGTAAAAATTCCTGCTTCTGTTACTTCAATTTAACCAAACAGAATAAAGCTTTTTTTGGATAATGGCCTAACATGTTATGTTTTCCATTGTGACACTGTTCCTAGAACATCTTCCACATTGGACACACATTTCACAAGGAGTAAGTCCAAAAATTATTAGATTTTCATCTTTATGATGATCCTTATGCTTAATAAGATTTTATACTTTGGCAATTTGTCCAAAGAGGTTCAGGCTGAGAGAGTTTCTTTGAATTTCTTACAGGCCCAGGCAAGACTGGAGGCCTGGCGACCTTTTGCTCTCTGAAAGGTCCAAAAATTAAGATACATGGAAAACTTTCAATTTTTGCTTTCTAAAAGCAGTCTTTCAGGGAGGGATAATCCTGCACTGGTTGTAGGGAGCAGGTAAAACCAGAATTATACGTATGCATGATTTCCCCAAATCTGAACGAATGTATTAATCTGGATACTTATTTTATGCATATTCAGGGTTTTCCTATTTATCTATGATATTCCTGAATTTTACTGGAGTCATGAGCTAGCACTCTCTGCTTAATAATTTGTATGAGGAGATCAAATTTCTGCCACAATTGTATCTGACTAATCAATATGGTTTCACTGTCTGCTGGAATGAAATGATCCACTGAATTGTGTTTATATCACACTGATGATAGAGTAGGAAGTTAAATTGCAATATGTGAACGCTTAATTGCTCATTTTTTCTTTAAGGCTTCTTGGAAATGTGCTTAGCAATATAACCATTTATTTTGTGGATCTCCAAAATTATGTTATTATAATTTTAAAAAATAGTTTCACAGGGAATTAGAGACTAAATATCCCTAGCTAGCTTTTAAAATTTTACATTTTAAGAAGTACATTATGTTTGAGACATTAAGTATGTCTCAGCAGGAAAACAATTAATAAATTGTCTAAAATGTTTTTCAAAGGGTTTACTTCTGTGCTTGTGAGTGCAGAACTGAGTGACTCCAAAGCAAAAATATAACACAAGGAAAAAGGGCAAGGTGGAGAGAGAAAAAGGCCACTGAAATACAAATTTCGCCATTGAGAACAAGGGGTCAATTTGTTGTTCAACTATTTATAAACAAACTAATGTCTTAAAATTCTTAGCTCTTGTGCAGCACAGAGCTAGGATGAATCTGATGTCCAGTATTATTTTTGTTTTACAGACTGAGGCGCTAAATATATTTCTGTAATTTCAGGCACTTCATTTAGGAAGTGATATTATAGTAAATAGTTGCTAAGTTACTTATAATGATAAATACATGAGGTGTTGAATTTAGTTAGAATCTATTAAGAAACAACCTTTTGCTAAAATTTTGGAACTAATAAATTTAAGACTTTGAGATAATGGTTGCACATAAATTTAAAAAACTTGTTAGTGTTAAGAAAGCATGGTTTAAAAATGAAAACTATATTAAAAGATCATTTTCCATATTGTATAATTTTTTGTATAAATCTTGAAATGCTACATCCAAATTTCATAGATAGTGAACATGGTCAAATACCACAGCAGTTGATACACCCCTTAATTCTTTTTTTCTTTCAAGTTCAAATTAGATGGAAAATTAACATACTCTCTTCGTATGAGTGAGAACTAAACAAGAATCCACTGCTTTTTAATACAGAAAATATGATGATTTTATATTCTAGTCAGCTTAACAAATTTTTAATCTGTTCAAGGTTGTTTTTACTACCAGAACTGTGTTCTTAAGAATAAATGTATGCAAGATATTACTGAAGTATACCATCAGGAAAAGACTAACATACCCTTGAACTACTCTTCATAATTTTTTTTAAGGGCTCTGTTTAGAACAAAACTGTTGGGAGACATATGCAAAGGTCTCTCAGCTCACTCACCAGCTCAAAGGGACTCTGGCAGGACACAGTCCTACATCCCAGATGTCTCTGCAGGTTGAAGCAGCACTTGGAGGGTCACACTGCTGTGGTTCTGCTGTGATGAACATGACCTCGCGGCCCACAGAGCTTGACCTCTACGTTCATGGTGGAACAAAAAGCAAAATGAAAAACAAAGGTTTTCATTGACTTCAGTAGTCTTCACTGCTCAATTGTTATGCTGGTATTTTTGACAGAAATTCTTGAACTTCTAATTCTCAAAGAAAAAAGACATTTTTCTCCCATATTGAATACATGATCAAGCAGCACATTCTAGCTAAGCAAAACAGTGTCTAGTCCTTTTCCCTACTGAGTACTTTAAAACTGTAAAAAAAATTTCACCTACATTGACAATGAGGAATCCATTAAAAATTACTATCAAGTCTAAATCTTCATTGAAGTTGCCCTTTAAGCAAAAATGCATTGCCTGAACTGATTTGATACATGATAAGACTCTAAGAAAGAAATAAGGTGACGTATTTATGGTTTCCAGTTTTGTTTTTTTAAATTGAAAATTTGTGTATCATAACTATGTATGCATTTCTGGAGCACACAGAACAGTAGAATTTCTGTCTCTCTGTAATAACAATAAAAATATTTAATAAGAGTAGTCATCTACTAGAGCATAAATTTTTTTTTTTAATATGCATTTATGTGCTGCCTTAGTAATCAAATTGCTATATAATAGAGTAAATGGCAATAGTGTTCAATCAAGTATGATGAATAGGTTCCTGAAGCTACTAATTTATGAAATTCCTTCTCTTTTTTTTCTTTTTCACAAGTAACTTAAGCAAACTCATCACAAATATATAAGCTGAATTTCTTTCCTCTTCACGAAGCTCTTTTGTTCACTAAATTAAGTAGCTAAACGATCTTTGTTAGTCCTAGAAATGACTGATCATCTCAATAGAACTGAAAAATTTAGCTGTTTTCTCCATCACAGCGTGATGTTCAGAGTTTAGTGAAATGACATGAAATGTTCACAAAGAACATTGGACCAATCTGTAAAACATAGAAATTGGTAACAGGGACAGTTTCCATATGACTAGATTGGATTATTTTGCATTGCCTTCATATAATTCAAATGTTACAAGGAAAAAATAAAAGAGTTCCAAAGTAACAGCTCCTAATAATTTCAAAAAGTATCTCTAAAAGACAATACTTAAATTAACTGGGCAGACTTTTCTAAATCCTAGACGCTGACCAATGTACATGATACAATTCATCTTTTGGGGAAACTAGAAGTTTTAAATTACTCCAAAAGGTTAAAAAGGCATTCTCTATAGAGATGTGGGAAATTTATGTGGGCGCCAGGTACTGCATGCAGAGCAGAAGAATTAGCTAATACTGGTCTACAAACCTGTAGAGGATGATGGCACAGAGCTCTGCTACCTGTCTGTGTTATCTATCATGTTTTGACATGCAAGAAAAAGTGTTCAGTTTTTAATTTACTTCTATCCAGTCCACTTCTAGAATCTGTGGGGAACAAGCTGGATTCTCTACATAAAGTCGGACAAGTGGATGAAGCCACATAAAACACTTCTCAGCTATAAAAATAACATATTTCCTGATACGAAGCGTGAAAAGCCAGGGGACAGTCTCCACACCCACTCGAGACAGCAATAGGTTCCTTCTCATATCAATTTCGTTGTCTCTGCATGGCAAGCTACTCTGATTGACTGCATAGAAGTAATGTCAGGTACTACACACACAGTTTCCTTGCTGCTTGACTTTACGTGACTATTACACCTCCTTACTGAATCAGATGCCCTAGTAAAGAAGTCTTTGTATTAGCAGAGAAAAGGAATCATATAAAGTAATCTCTTTGTTCTGTTCTTTCATAAGAGATCATTTCCTTCTCCAACACCCCAATGTCACCACAAGTCAGTGCAGATTAAGGAAACAAATGGAGACTAAAAAAAAATTTGCTCTGGGAAATATTTTTGTGCTTGCTTTCTTGTTTTCTGTAGAAGTACCCATTGAAATGATGGCCCCCTCTAACCTTCAGATTTCCTCTTTTTAAATATCAGTTCTTAGGTGAAAGGAAGAAAGGACAGATTACAAATTAAATAATAGATAACAACTGTCATGCTAGTGGAGTAATGTTCAATGTGGCTGAGTTTTCTATTTAGATATATAAAATCAGTGTCAGTTCATCCTTCTGAAATGCCCTACTGCCTCTACAAAAAAAAAAAAAAGTCGTGGCAAGGAAAGCAACTTAAAGCTAAAACAGTAGATGCATCATTTGCAGCTTACATGGCTCTGTATACAGAATGTTCATACAGTATAGCAAAAGAGAAGGTCACACACCTGGAGTAGCAGGAATTGCATGCAAGTTGCCAGCATCAAAGGAACTGTAGTAAAGTGACTGAAATCCATTTCTATTTACAATACAGCAATATCCATGTTATATCTTACATATCCACTGTAGCAAGTCTGTCTAAGAAGATAATGAATAAAGATATGGAGAATAAAATGGCCTATTTATCCAGTGCTGGTTACCTATGGTAGAGATGAGCTCTGAGGTACCTTGACCAGGCACAGTGAAGGACCTTAACTTGTCTATTATTCTCTGAGAACTATTATGTCTATAGTTCCACTGAGGTCCTTAACTCTGTGTACTTTGTCTCTGAACTCCGTGGCACATGCCAGAAAAACTTCATTCAGGTCTTAAAATCAGTTTTCTAGTGTCATATTTAGGTAATTAAGACACTTTGTGTAAGGTATCACTGCTGCTCTTTTGAGATGATGATCAGATAAGGAACCATGAACTTCTGCTAATCAAACACCTAGAAGCCCAGTCCTCTGGGTTTTTTGGTCACAGAAAGTGAAGAACTACTAACAGAAGTAGCAGAACTGCACGTGTCAACAGACTTAAATGGATGTAATATGAAAGAAGACAAGCAATGATCTCAACCCTCTCTTAAAAATTAGATACATTAGCTTTTATTATTAGAAGATGAGGAAGTAAGTAACTCCAGAATATATTTACAGAAAATATTAATTAAAAGCCTTTCATATGGAAAACCTATATATTTAAGGAACATTACCATATCTTTTATATTGAAGTAAGTCAGATAACAATTTCATATGCAGAAATTCCTAATTGATTTTACCATAAAATAAGCTTTTTCTTCAATAAAGGGTGACAGAGTGATAAGAATCTGTATTTACATAGGCACATATATACATACTGCCACAAACATAAGGACACAGAGAGCAAAAAAATGGAAAGAAAAAACACTTGATAATTCTACTTCCAGATGCTTATAGATACCATCAGGCTAATAATATGAAAATTAAAATTAAACCAACAGAAATAGGGGCTAACCTGAACCTGCACACAACTCCTGCAAACAGCACGCAGCTCATTCCACTGAGCCTGGAGTGAAAGTTCACTGCACAGTGAAGAAATAATGTGCTGACACACCAGGGCTTCTTCACTTTGGTCTGCTGGAGGGAAGAGGACACTAGACATCACATCTTACCAGCTTTACCTGCACAGATAAACCCAGCCGCCTCCACACAGATAAACAGTTTCAGTGATGTATGACCGAAGCAGATAAACCAAGGTTTCCTTTGATAGTTCTTCTTTCCTGTTGGTTCACACTGAATGAAGAACAGACTGTAACTAGTGTACCAGCTCAGTATTTTGAAAACTAAACAGCTTTCCATATAGCACAAGAGGCACACAGAGGGAAAAAGTGTTCTAGTATGAAACTATCTACATACGTTAAAAAAAGGAGTTCTCTGCTCATTGCAGACCTTGCAGACTTGGACAAAAGTCTTGATCTCAGTAGGTGGTGTGGTTCACCCCCGGCTGGCAACTAAGAACTCTCCCCTGGTAGGATGAAGGTGAAAACTGAAAGGGTTAAGTAAAAAGTAAAAAGAAAAAGTAGGATAACTCATGGGTTAAGACTAGAACAGTTTAATAATTGAACTTATAGTAATAGTAAAAGTAGTAGTAATAATAGTAATAATATTAATAAATAATGCTCACCACCAACCATTCGATGCCCTGCCAGTTCCTGGCCAGCTTTTCCCCTGCTTTACATGCTCAGTGTGACACCATGTTATGGAATATCCCTATGGCCAGCTGGGGTTAGCTGTCCTGGTTGTGTTCCCTCCCATCTTGTGCCCCTCAGCCTCCTTTCTGGCAGGGCAGCGTGAGAAACAGAAACATCCTGGACTTAGTGTAAGCACTGCTCAGCAACAACTAAACTATCACTGTATTACCAATGTTATTTTCACCCTAAAACCAAAACACAGCACCTGCTGTACCTGCTAATAGAAGCAAAACTAATTCTATCCCAGATGAAACCAGGACAGTAGGGGACCACAGTGTCATGCTGTTATAAACGTAATTTTAATACTGTGTCTAACATAGTTTTGAGTTTCACTTTGAAGAGAATACTGCTGATGGCCTGTTCCTCAGACTTGTGTGTGAGCATACACATGCATATGTATGTTGATCTTGTCTTATATGAAAGCACAATTCTCTAGGAGGTTGCATTCCTCCTTCAAATACTGGATATCAGAGAAAGACCATCATCTTTGCTGCCAAACCTAAACCTCTGGGGTTTGTCCAAAAGCTGAAACTAAAGTATTTTCATTTATCCCTGAGCAATTCTTCAAGTGGTGCTGCTCTTCTTTCAGTTAGAAAGGGAAGAAGACTTTTTCTCTATGTCAAGTAATTTTATCAAAAGAACTGAACATATAAGCATTGTTTAAGAGCATATGGCTAAAGACACAATGCATTTTTTAAGGATTTATAATTTGTGTGAACTTGATTGACAATCCTTAATTATTACCTAATACAGATAGATGACAGGAAATTCTAGCTGAGGCTCAAGAAAATACATGGTATTAATGTGTTAGGCTTTTTTTTTCAAATTCTATGGTCTTTGCAACTTATGCAAAAAATCTTAGAGAACCACCATGAAGCCAGTAAGCCTGTCTCCACACTGAAACTACAGCAAAAGTGAAAACATTAGCTTATGACTGCTGGGGTATAGTACAACAAGCAAGGATCATCCATCACTATTTTTCTTCAGAGAGAAAATCTAAAGTCCTTCAAAGAAAGCAATTTTGAAGCAAATGAAAGCAAAACCAATCCCCAAGCAGGTTTCACAAAATAATGTTAGAGAAAAAAAAATCTGAGTAAGAAAGTGCAATACATAGCTGTTCCCTTAATTCATTTAACATGCTAATAAAATGAAAATTTTAAGAGATTCGGTGGTGAATAGTTTATCCTGTGCAGCACTGTTCAAGGGATTGACCTTCAATCATCTAATTAGAGTCAGGAGGATATCAGTGATGATAATCATCATGTTTGGCACTTGCTGTGTATAGCATCTTTCATAAAAGCATGTCAAGAATTCACAAACATCAGTTAATTGCTATTCTCACCTATTCTCTCACAGAGTAATATTAGCATTATATTCTTATGAAATTCAACTTTTTATACACACTGTAGATTACCTATAAGTACTCTAGGTTGTTAATTTTATCACCATGCAACCTCAGTTAGAAAAACACCACAGAATGAATCTAACAATTTTAGATTATCAGAAGCATTAGTGAACAGACTTTGAAGGCTACTCTCAAGATCCCCAAATGTAGACTTCAAGGGATGCATTTGTCTTCTTGTATTATGAAGGAATGTTCAGAATCAGTGAAAGCTTTCATTTGGAGAATAACATTATTAATCATTTGTATTTAAACAAGCACTGGATAGAGGTTTCATCAATTCATCTTTACTGAGCAATGATGAATTTTACTAAGGTTTGCAAAAGACTTATGTGATTTCTTATTTTCTACTCAGAAATCCCTCTTACTTTTTCTGCTAGATTTCTTTTGTGCCCTTCCAAAAAGAGAGTGGAGATCAGATTTCTACTAGCCTGGATTCCAGACTGACACCATAATCAAAGGACCTGGAAGAAGACGACATTTCAGGAAAATGGTATCTTTGTGAAGTGGATACGATCCTGATTCAAGAAACCAAAATAAATCTGAAACTTTGCATTAACTAGAGTGAATGTTTCTGCTGGAACTGTATGTGCACACAAAGTATTTACATATCCCCTTATCCTGTTGTCTCCTCTGCACCATCAGAACTGCTTTTCTGGTTTCCATATGTGATGGCTCTCCTTTTTATTTCCCCTGTAACTATCTTCCATGGTGACTGCTGTCCTTCAGAAGAAACAAGGTGTCCAGCTATAAACCAGCTGTCCAGTTTGCAGTATCATAGGACAGCTTGTCCTGTTCATCCCTCTTTTTGAACAAGTCTGTGTAGAAGTAATCAGGCACTTCTTAAATACACATCTAAACAAACCATGTTTGGGAAGGAGGCATCTTTTCTGTGATCTTGCTGTTTCATACAAACAGTTCCACCCTCTGTGGGATGCTTGGATGGTTTTGATGACTACTGTTACCTGCTACCTTTGCAGGACCTAAAACTTTATGATGTGTGAGCAATTTCGTGAACCTGTCTTGAAATTCTGTCCATACCATTGAAAATGTTAATGTAAAGACACCATTGAAAATAAACCCTGCATTAACATTTGTCTGAAACATGGAGAGACTAATGTTAAACCTCATCGGGTTTAGGCAAAGACAGAACACCAGACTATTTCATTAAAAAAAAATTTAAATCTAAACATAGTAATATTAGTTTTAGAACTTCATTCTGTATCATTTCAATCAAAATGCTGTATCATTTCAATCAAAATGCATTTCAGATTCAGACAGAATTAGCTTATACTGAGAAGAAAAATTTAGTAACATACAGAAAATAAAAGTTATTTTGGAGCCTCAGTCTCTGCTTGTCTAGATCTAACAGTGGTAATTAGGGAGAGAATGAAAAAACCACAGTAAATGCACATGAAATTGCATATCAAACAGTCAAACATTTGAGCAAACATTTGAGCTTTCCAACCTGGTAACTTTTCAACATCTCTACATACCAGTGAGACACAAAGTTGAATCTATTTTGTGGTTGATTTGGCAAAACACATCCTCTGCATGCTCTCATTTCTGTAGCTACCTTCTCATTTGCCTTTTTGCTGCTGCCATAGGCAATGTAATAACTATTTAAATGTAACTGATCCCTTTTGTCCTGTGGATTGCCAAGAGAAAATTTATAAACAGCCAGCTGTGAAAACAGAGAAGTCTGCATCAGATATCTGATTTTAAGCTGGAAAAGGAGTTCTGCACCCCTGCTGAAGTATTATTAGTGATTAAGGTACCACCAGGCCAGCAGATGTTGTAGGTATGTCCTCAACATATCCTTATTATTCCTCAAAGTAATTTACATGCAATAGGTATAGAATACAGCTGTAGAACAGCAGAGGTGAGCTCGTTCAAAATATGCTTTTTCCAGCTGTGGTGGGGACCATACAAACACCCATCATCTCAAAGGGAAAGGCTTTCTTTGACATCTAAGACCACAAAAATATTCATAGCATGAAAGCAAATTCCACTGTGTAATAAGACTAGCACTGGAGTTTCAATAAATACAAGCTTAAATGCCTTCTTGGAAAGCTGATCTTACAAGCTCCTTGAAGTCAGGATGAAACACGGCACTCAGTGCAGCACTTCTCCCACACACTCTTTTGTAGTTGTCTTGAACTTTCATCTCCATGTAGTCCATGTAGACTTCCACTTTAAAAAAGTGTGTAGTGCATGTGGAAAGGTGAACTGCCCTGAGAACAGGTTTCTTGTTGCTATGAAAATACATTCAAGATGAAGACTTGCTGTTTAGCAAATATATTTGAACTTGACTTCCTTAGAAAAATTAATAGAAAACTTATGCATCAGTGCAATGAAAATCACAAAAAGTCATGGACAGTATTTAAAGTTCAAAGGATAAATTTACCCTTTGTTAATTATTTTTCTCTCCAGTAAGAACAGAAATAGCCACTTTGTCTAAAGTCAAGTAGAGCACTGCTAAAAATTTTTAAGTCCACAATTACCTTACATTTGATTAATGGAGTGCATGCCAGCTTTCTAAATAGTTTAGTATTTATGTCAGTAAATATATTACCATTACAGTAAATATGTTACCATTACTGCTTCTTATTTGGTCCTTCTAAAATGCCTGCTTTCCATTCACAAACCACTGAAAATTTAAAGAGATTTGAAAAGCATTTTTGTAGCAGAGCTGAGGTACCTTCTAATGGCTTTCCCTCCATATTACATCCTACACTGACTAAAAGCTTATTGTGGCTGGAGAAGAAGAGCCCATTCTAGGCTTACAAAGGACAGAAAATATTCTCAATTTTCTGGTGCAGAATATAATTGTTCTTTAATGTTTTAAGATGCAAAATTGCACAGATGATTTGGGAATAAGAGAAAAATTGTGTCATAATCTTGCTGTAGTTATTGATGCTATCACCTTTTCATTATTGCCATTTAGCTAGGAATTAACAGCTGAACAGCTGGGAAGACATAGCCTATCTTACAGCTACCTCTGAAATGAATTTAAACTAACCTTTTCTACATTAACCAGCACTACACTACCAATTACACCATGGCACCTCTAGAGGCTTTTATAACTTCTAGTCAGATCCACAAGAGCACCTCAGTTTGCTGCTTCAAAACCAGTTAAAACTAAGCGATTATATGAAAACCAAGGTTGCTAACAGAAAAACAGAAAGTGCCTGGTTCAACAGCCCCATCCATACCAATGCAATTTTCACACTGGAATGCCACAATTAAATCTCCAATTACCAAATGTTATGATTTTTCTGTGGTAAATTTTATCATTTAAGCTGGTACAGTTGCAGATTTTGCTCACACCAGCATAAATACTGTCAAGAGTAACCCCACAGATTTCAATACAATGAGATGAAATTATTGGTATAAAGCCAAAGTTTTAAACTGAGATGTGAAGAAGCTCAGCATTAACAGCTTGCATATTTAACTCAGATAAAGACTGAAAAAGGAAAAAGACTCGTTGAATTTTGTTGGTCAGTTGTGTGGATAGCAAGAGTGAAGAACTTACACAGCACATGGCAAGAATAAGTTCAGCTATTTAGAAACTCTTGGAGAATGAAAACCTCCAAAGGATTCACGCCATTCTGTAGTTGGAAAGTAGCACTGTTTTGCTTTTATGGAGACATTCAGTTCTTTTCTAAGTTGTTCATTTTCTGTGAAAGTCATCAACACCTAGAAGTCATTTCTCAGTGCTCAGGCTCATGTACTAGTCCATACTATGCATGGTAGATTTAGCAATATTAGTGTGTTAATAAAAGAAAATATACATAAAAAGACAATCTCACACATTTTTGCATTTATTTCTCTAGCTCAACTTCTTTAAAAGCCTTTTTTTTCTTTTTTTTGGTTGCATCTTGAATCCCTTGTGATTCATGAGAATATGAATCAAATTTAAATCCAGTTTTATTAAGGAAAGTGATCCAAGTGCAAGGCACAACTGGCCATTCTCAGCATTCCAATATGTACATCATATGAATGTTGATTATACCACTGACTTTGCATCTGGGAAAGCCTCAAAAATAAGAGCCATCTGTTTACATAATTTTTATGTAGAATTTGGTAGATCTCATACAGTGTCATGAGTACACAGAGTATTTTACGTGTTCATTTCTTCTCTATAATATTACAACGGAAGCTAAAAATTCCCTAATTCTTCGGTTGCTGGATTATCTCCTTGACCTATCTGGGCTTAATACTTGCACTGGCATTGAGCACATAGTCAGAAAACTGGTGGGTAAAAAAAAAAAAAAAAATTTTGAATGTTTAAATGTCTCACAGAATGACTGACTCTGCCTGAATGGAAAAAGGGTTCTGAGCTGGGCTGCAACCACTGTTAAAGTATCAATATTGATACTTTCCCAACATCATATTCTAGTAATATCATGTAATATAAATACCATAGTAGCACAGAAGTGGTAGTTGGAGTCTACAGCACCCAGTGCAGTACAATCTAACAGACTGAGAATCCCTCATCTGAGAAGTCTCAGCAGCTTGAGATAGACTTAAGAAGCAAACCAGACACACAAATGGGGTAGGGTGAGAATCACGGGTGAGGAAAGGGACAGGGAAGAGATGACAAAGTTTAAAAAAAAGGTGTAAGTTATAGGAAGTTGGAAGTTTTCTCTAGTCAGTAACACGCACTGTGAGAGAGAGGGGCTTTGAGAAGGATTTATTTAAGGATCATGATCATGAGTTTTTCTTGCAGGAGAAGTACAGCAGGAAACTACCTGCCAGGAAAGGTAAAATCACCTATTCTTTCACCAAGATTAATACATTTTCCATGCATCTTTACATGCTAAGCAATTACTATATTCCAACCTGAATAATACATGAGAAAAGCATGAATTAAGTGACCTAGACAAAAGAAGAAGTCACTACATATTTCTATTAACTCTTGACTCAAAAGTATAAATTGGGCTAACATTTTGTAATTTCACATATTTTTCCATTTATGTGTAATTTTTTATTAGCTGCAAAATGCTGGTCATGAAAGCAGAGTCATGAATTTCCAAGGCAAAGGAAATGGTTATAAATATAGAAATCCATACTGGAACCCTGGCATACGTTTGCACAGTCTCTCCTGTGGGTCTAAAAGAAGGGTTGCAAAGACATACAAACTAATCTATCTCTGTTTAACAGGAATTTCAGGAATTGTGGTGTCTCACTGTTGCTGAGGAGCCAAGAGTTCCCTTTCCATATGCACTGTACTGTAGTGATTTTGGTCATAAACCCACACAGTAGCTTAGTACATGTGTTGTGCAATAAAACAGATAACTAAAGAGGTGCTCTATGCTGCAAGGCTTATAAAAGCATTTCTTCTGTGAAGATTTCCAGTCTACTTTGCTTATCCTGTCCATTGCTTTTGAGTTTCTGCTTTGGTTTCAAGAAGGACTAGGTGTAGCTGGGAGGAGTAAATATTCGTATTGAGCTACATAGCAACAGAGCTAGGCATACACAGCTACACAAAAAGACCACCCTGGCATCTCAATCAAGAGATATATGTGGAAAAAAAAGAAAAAAATATTTGATGGGAAAAGAAGGGGTATGTACTTGTGCCACTGGAATGCAGATCAAATCAACATATGGAAATTTCCTTCTCAATTTCGTTGCTAAGTATCTAATATCCTATGAAATTTGTAGTGTGCTTTTTCAGTTGTGTCATTATGACAATTCTGTTCATGATCAGATGTATAGAGAACCTTCATTCCCAGAAAATCAGTTTGAATATGATAAGGAAAGTAATGGCAGATGTTCTAGAGTGAAAAGTGATGGCCACCGTCCAGTCCCTGGATTCACTGTACGAAGAGAATAAAGAAGGAGAAGGAACAAACCAGTGACTTTATATGTAAGGAGGCTCACTCCATCTGCAGATGACAATCACATCCTGCAGTCTTGGACCATTTCCTCCCTTGTGCTCCTTGTCACCTTCAGATGAAGAGTAGAAGAACACTGCCTTACCTCCCAGGCACCTCATGGCAGCAGATACACTGAGACCTGTCCCTGGAGAGATGCTCCCAGGCCAGGACAAAACAGGTCCATGAAACAGCACTTGCTGGCAGCTTCTGGAGGAGCTTCAGCAAAGAAGCTGAACTGGATGGAGTTAGTGAATTACCTGTCATGCCCACAAGGTCTACCACACAAACAAACATTGAAAATAATGGAAAGGAACACTATTGTTGCCTATTCTAGAGGGAAGAGATGACATCACCACCACCATCATCATCATCATCATTATGGTTGTTATTATTATTAACAATAAGAATAATAGCTTTCAGTGTACTAGCTTTTACAGAACCAAATATGTCCCTAAAATGAGAAAAAATGCCAGAAAATTACAGAAGCGGCCATCCTGAAGGAGCTCTGAGGATGAAATAAGATAGATATTTGTATGTATTTGAAAAGTGATTCTAGGACTGGACCTCAGCAGTGCTGAATCAGAGATGCATAAAACTCAATTGGCACATTTTATGGCTATGTGATAGTTATTTAAAAAAATATATATTTGCTTTGTTCTGGTTTAAAATATTAATAAGTCATGTTCATGTTATGTAGATTATTATATAGATTTCACATTTTAAGACAGAAAATATGTAGTCAGAATGTGCTAGAAAATAATATCTAAGCTTTTTACTATTGACTGTAGCACTCCATTCTAAGAGCAAACATTTTAAAATATACAATTTGGAGCACTACTCCAAACTAAGGAAAGATTGAGAGACACAAGATGAGGACTTACAAACAAATCAAGCATCCCTCTGCTATCGTTTGACATGAGTGCCTACCAAAGAAGGATTTTAGTCTCACAGAACATCTGTGGCTTTTGTTCATCAGACTTCAGTAAACCCTGTTTCTACACCACCCACACTTGGAGATATAGGTGTAGGAGTACTCAATAGCCTGTCTCTGAGGAAAAAAAAACCCAACACAGAGTAGGGTTAAATTTAATAAAACAAAGACCTCTTACAGAAAAATCTACGTTTGTTTGGGCCAAATATTTTAGGCCAAATATTTTACTTGGTGACAAATTCACTTCTGGATATATGTGTCATGTATACTCCTGAATTTCTTTCTGTCCTGCAAAGACTCACTTGCTCCTTAGAGCAAACGTCACTGCTCATCTGTGAAAGAAAACCTTTCATGCCAGACAAGAAAGATCACTCGAAAGTCGATAATGTTTATAATCCAGTATTTCATGGGTAGGTCTTTGAGCAGATAATGCATGAGAAAGCACTGATAATGCAATAGGCAGCTCTTTGTCATGACGACAGAAAACCAGCCTATGTTCTCAACCATACACAGCACTTTGGAGTACTACAGACAGAGAACTAAACCAGCTGCCCACAAAACAGCCTTTGCAAGACAGTATGACTTCTTATGACAGAAAATATGTTCATTTGTCCAAGGAAATCTGACAGGAATGCAGGTGGGAAAAAAGAAGATAATTTAAGTGGACAACTGAGGCTTGAATTGTGCAGGAATTTGTTGCTTGACAAAAAAGCCAGTCTTTCCACAAGGTGTTTGGTAACATCACATAGAACTCAACAGAGAACTGTTTTCCCCTAAGATGTTCTTTTAAATTCTATATAGACTTTTTTCTTTTTTTTTCTTAATACATGCAGATCTCTGAAAAACACATCTCCCATACAGCTTGGCTGATAGAAACCTACATTTGGAGCTGCTACAATGGAGTTATGAAAGTATAGACACTGTCCTCACTTCAGGGTCCCCGTCTCCCTGATTCAGCTCATATTTGTAGATATAGAAACAGCTGGCCCACATCTTTTCCTTTCCCATGGCACTTCCTCCTTAAGCAGCATAAGGAATGGAGGCTCTTTTGGACAGCAGACACTTGATTTGTTACAGCAGTGAATTGCTCGGGCTTTAGGTGTTCAGTTCTCATTGCCTTTGCATTGTGTAGCAAAGATAAAATCCTGTGTGGTGACAGTTCCTTGATTGCTCAACCCAGGGGATTACTTCCTTGAGTTTAGCAGGCACTGGATTTTGCCCCTCATGCTCATAAACAATTTGCACAGTCTGGATACTTAAAAGCACTTTTATGGGAAAAGACGGGTTTATGAAGACAAAGGGATTCTCTACACAGATGCTACTGTTGGGCAGATGTGACTTAGGTTTAATAACCCATTTAAAGAGTGGTTCTTTTCAGAAAACCAGACTCAGTCTGTAAGAAGGTTTTCTTCATTAACTCACTTCATAATCCATTTCTTTCTTAATGAAGGTGTAAAAGAATATTTATTTCAAAGAAGATTTATGTCATCAAATGCATATTATTTGTTCTTGGCTTCTCCCTGATTGTAAAGTTACCATTAAAATGATTGAAATTATTTACACAAAGCACTCTGTCAGCCCACCCAATAACGATCACCAACCTAAATAAACCATCCACAACAGAAAGGCTTATTTCTGCCTACAGCTACAAAGCAGCCAAACAATGAAGAAAATCATAATTAAAGGCTTAGAGACCAAAATGAACTAATAGTCTTATTATTATACATTTCTGCCTTTTTGTATGTATTGTCAAAATTAAGGGTGAAATAGATTTTTTTTGTAAATATAAGATTGTTATTAAAATGTAAATTATATGGTTCCTCCTGACTTTACTTCAATACAGATCATTATTAACATATTATTTCTATCATTATACATTACATATAGCTAAATGTTTACTATACCAACGTACCTTTGCTAAGCTAGGTTCCTTTGAACAAGCTTGGAAGTACACTCGTTTAAATGAAATAAACATAACACCCAGCTATGGTCAAGTCTAAAAAAGATAATGCATTCATGGTCAGAACTAATTTACTGGTCAGTAAATGAGTGGTTAAAACACAAATTGCTTCCAATTCAAATGTTTTCATGTTATTTGCACTTAAGAAATGCTCTCCTTTGTCATCACCAGGGAGTATTCTGCTGTTCTCATGCAAAACAAAATTTGAGGCAGTAGAGAAAAAACCCTATTTATTATTAATTAGATATAAATTATTCCTAATCTACATAAAGTACTTAATCCCTGGTTCACATAAATGCAAATTGCACTTCAGAAACAATATGTTAACAATCCATTTGTCAGCAGCAGACAGGAGCACAAGCTCAATATAAAATGTAGAACAAATGCTTCAAGCTCTTTCCAAGGAACATGCTGATAGAAGGTTGACCCTGAGCTGTACAGAAATGCAAGTTCACATGGTGAGCCTGTTCATCAGTTTACGAGAGTGGGGGGGAAAGATCTCTAAAATGTGCATCTATCAAAGTTCATGCTTATCTTCCTTAAAAGTAGGAAACATATCCCTCTCGTTGATTTACAGTTCTCCAGGAGGAATAAGGAAAAGAGAACAACCACTGAAGAAGCTGCAAGGCTTGTACACGATTCTGCTACATTTCCCCCCAAATTTGCCAAAATAAATTAATGAAATCAAAAGCTTATAAGCTTGTATCAAAAAATGTAAATAATGCCAATGTTAAGAGACGTAATGGTAAAAAGCTTTAAAAACCCCAGTTCCTGAAGACATCTTCTTCTTCCTGCTGCTCAAGCACCATGTTCCAAAGGAAAAAAAAGTATTTCTTGTAGTAAAGGTATGTGTACGAAGGGTTTTGTAGCTGCATCTTCCCACGGGTAGAAGCAAACAGCTTCTCTGATCCCCTTGCAGAATTCTTATGTGAAACATAGGAAAAATGTGCGAAAAAATAGTTAAAAGAAGTTCCAAGAGCTTTAGTTGAAAATGGGTTTTTTTCCCCAGATGGAGTCAAACAGTGTAGTTTCTGTGATATTCCATGGTCTCATCAAGTTTGAGATAAACCTTCCCCATCTTGGGAAGAGATGAATGCATGAAGATCACCTTTTAGGTGATGTGCTGTCCATTACAATTTGAGCAGGAACAGGATTTTCCTCCCTCGAATACACAGAAATAACACAGCAAAAGCAGAGTAACTAGTAAAAACCAGCTCCCTCATTAATGATGCTGATATCTCCCCTCCTGTTTTTCCTCCTTACATACTATTAGACAGAGGCTGAGTGTCACAGGAATATCCAAATATTTTCTGCTGCTATAATGAATGTCTCATAAAGGAAGACGCACCAGATAACTTGGATTAAAGCATGCTACAGAATTAAGTGTACTACATGAAATTCACCTCAGTCTGATCCCCATAGTCCTGGTTTTATGAATAAGAAAGGTTGTGTTTTCAGACACCAGAATAATTATCAGCTCGGGACAACTGTCAGTCAAAATTTCTTGGAGTGTTATAAGAAAACACCTGGACTCTCTGGCTATAGAAAGAGAGGCACAAAGTCCTCTGGTAGCATACTACTACCCAAGCATATCACTTGTTGCCATGAGGAAAACAAAATTAACTGCATTATATCTTACGGTGTGAGTACATTATAGCAGTTGAAATCAACCATTCATTATTTAACAGTAGGAGGATATTCCTAGGGTGAAGGTACACACACTGCCATACTCAAAAACCATTTTCTCATCAGTTCAGAAAAATAAAGCTACAATATCTTCTTAGCAAGGACAGTGTACAGGCCACAGAATTCCCAGAGGAATATAGGCAGTACCAAAAAGCCCCAAATCCTCCGTTTCTCAAGTCCATTAACACTCAGTAGACCAGAGTTTGTTTGCTTCTTGCTGAAGAGTGAGATTTACCAACGTGACATTGAAAGGAGGAGTATTTGGTATCTTCTTAACTTTCATCTTCAATAAAATATCTGCAGATTGTGAAAGGAAGGAGATATAAATTATTAACCTAAAACAGTCTTTGAGTACTAAAGAAAAGCTACAGAGAACTGACTGGTGATGCAGGAATTAATGGCAGTTCTATTTCCTTTCTCTTGGAAACTGGAGACAGTCCAGCAGACTGTCCAGCAGTCCAGTCCAAGTATCACAGTTGTATTTTTTGTCCTTAAAAAGATAGGAAGAGGGTTCAGGAAGCTATAGATGACCTACTTAACTTTCATTGACAGAAAACACTGAAAGACATTAAGCATCTATAAAAAAATTAAATAATTATTAAGTAGCAGAAATGAATTAATAAAGAACATGTAGCATCAAACTAATTAATTTCTTTCTATGACATAGTAACATCTCTTGTGGATAGAGAAGTGTGTGAATATGTCATATATCTCAGCTTTAGGTCAGCTTTTGGCATTTACGAGGTGCTTCTAAGCAAGCTAGAGAAATATGGCCTGTACAAAACTACTGTAAACACGGTCCTTGTTGAAAACCACATACATTTGTTATCAGTGGTATCAGCAAGGACTCAGTAAATAAGAGTACTTCTGCCACTCATCCCATGCTAAAAACTGTGCTGCTTTATCAACATAAACACTGATCATGAAAAACTGGACATGAAATTTATCAGGGTGGTGTGAACTCACACATACTAGAAAACAAAACTGAATTTAGAAATTGGAGAAACACTTTGAACAATAATATTTAATTCAAGGATATGTGCAAATCTTGTAATATTGGAGTCACGACTCATATGTCTGGAGGGAGGGTGGCACATGAGAGCATGGAGAGGTAGATCTGTAGAAAAAGATCCTGTGGAAAACAAGTTAATGAAGTAATTTCAAAGGAAAACACCTTCAACATAGAGGGAAATATAAACAGGAGTATAATCAGAAAGGCTGAGTACTCTCATTCTGGTCTATACTACTAGTACCAAACCTGGGCCCTGCCAGTTTCAGGTATTCTGAGTCAACAAAACTACAGAGCAGCTGAACAACTAAATTAATCTATGAATAGAGAAATATTTAACTCACTGTGATCTTTAGTCTATTGAGGAGAAGACTGAAGGGACAAAAAAAGCTTTAAATATAAAAAAAAAAATATTTGGAGAATGTTCAGCCAGAAATAAAAGAATAACTTCTTAATTGCATCTTCTGGGAATGAACTGGGCTTATACTGCAAGTATTTAGATCAGAAACAGAGAAAAGTTTTCTAATAGCGAGAATATCTAACAGCTGAAATGGCTTGATTAAGGTCATTGCTATATAATCTGCTTTGAGCTAATGAACTTTCTATCACTTAAAATTCACCCAGAACATGTATCCCCTGAATCTCCAGATACTTTTAAACATCCATCTATTTACACAATAAATGCCTCAGTCTCTGATTTACTCCTGAAGATATCACTATTATGCTGCGTAAAGGAAGCTGTTCTCCAAATATTACTGTACCTGGCAGAGCTGTACCCTCCTGTGTCCTTTGTGCTACGGACACACAGCCTGTGCAACAGCATTCTGCATAAGCCTACTACTGAGCATATGAAATTCATCACGTGCTGTCTTGCCTCCACGAAACACATTCTTAGATCATACTCTAATTTACAACAACACTTTCTCTTGGCTTCTGAGAATTGCCTGACACAGAAATGCACAATGTCACAGCAATGACAATTGCTGCTCCACAACTATTTCCAGTAAAAGTCAATTGAATTTCAATTTCTTTCAGTGGGGAATGCCAAAAGGAGCTGATTATCATTGCTTTAGCACTGCAGTTTCACCTCAGGCATCACTTAGGTTGCAAACAAAAATATCTCAGATCCTGCTTGCAACCTTCCTTCTGGTATGTGGCTACAACTCCCAGCGGCAGTACTTTTTCAAGGGAAGGTTGCACTAAATACACTTACCTATGTTGATCATATTAGCAAATAAAGAGATTATTACATATTTTAAATACTACAAATAAAAAGAAGCACAAAATTTAATGCTGTTTGATGTGTTTTACAACCTATGTAGCAGCATTTTACTGAATTATCTCTGTAACAAATTATTAATGGATGAAATAATGTTTCATTACATTTTGGATCTAATTTCCTAACCTGGAAGACATTTTGGCACTTCTCTATGCCAGGATGAGAGAGTGTCCGTACACTGTGAATGCTGTATTCACAACAACTATTCCCATGAGTTTATGGGATCACATTCATCACTTGCTTTTGCTAAAACCACAGAACTACTGAGAAGCATTTTCAATTGTCTACTGATTGGCTCCGTTTCCTGCAATATCAAGGGTGTAGCTTTGAAAATCTATTCCTCAGTTTTAGTTCATCGGGTGTGTAAACAGTGGGCTTTCTCAGCAGAGCCAGTGTAATCTTCTGAGTCAGCTGATGATGGAAGAACTGCAATGTGAAAGCCAGCTCAAAGGCAAATTAACAGCACAGTGGCTGAAACAGAAAACTAATCTTTGATCATTATGATTTAGAGCTACCATTGATACGAAGCAAGTAACACAAGTTGTAGAGGAATTTCTCAAGGATAGAGGGCATGTGAGCAATCCAGCAGCCCCTGGCAAGTAGCCCCGGTGTTCCAAACAGTATGTTATTGCCAAGGTCAGGGAAAGAGAAGTATGCCAAGAAGAGAAACAACTCCCAGAGGTACAAAGAAGGCACTACTTGGGAAAGTTTGTGTGATTAGTAATATTGTTATCATTTAGGCTATATGAGAAATGTGTGAATGTGACTATGGGTAGATAAGCTTTGAGTGAAAAAGGTATAATAAGACACTGCTTTGAAATAAACGGCTTCACTTGATCACATTGGTCGTGCGTGATGTCCCATTATTGATCTCCCGCAACAAGTCATGTATTTTTTAAATTAAGTCATAATGGCAATATAAGGGCTTTCAAGACAAGTTCTCAGTTCTACAGGTCAAACTGTGAAAATTGAGAAGTAGTTTATGATCTTCAAGTAAAGAAACCTGGTGTGTTATTTTCTTAGCAACTGCTCTAACTGCAGGCTCTACCTATCTATCTACATTTTTATCTATCTATTTGTTCCTGCTTCTCTCTTACAGTCGTTTGATTTCCAAAATTTGCTACTATGAATTAACAGCAGCAGATTTTCCCTTTTTCCCAAGCAAGCCTGGTCTGGGCTTGAGGCAACACTGATATTCAAAGAAAGTTTGGCTATAAATGTCAACATATATAGACTACAAACTTCCAACCTGCGAAGCCCTGAGTTTTATTCTAAAACTTCATGTCTGACCTTCATATATATGGTGCCAACATTCTTTCAAGTTTTTATTTTTACCATTCCTCAGGATTAATTTGGGGCAGAAGATTTTCAAAATAGAAATGAAAGCAGCCATTGTGTTGTGCCATTCCTGTTAATTTTCTTAAGAGGTTAACACAGGAACAAAGGCAGACAGAAAAAAGAACTAGCAGAAATTTCTTACGGGGCACTCTTTCAAGCAAAAATTAACAAATGTTGCACTGGTTTTTAACACCACAATTCACAACCTGGCTAAATGAAAGGATTATCTATCACAATTTTTTCTAAATATGTCAGACAATCACAACTTTCTTCAACTGTAAAATTAGAATAAATGAACTTCCCTCTCCCCTTTGTTTATTGTATCTGTTGATTCAGCAACTTCACACCAAGAAATGGCTATCTCTCTCAGTGACCATGTAAAAAAATCAAACATATAAAAAGTCAGAAATGCTCTATGGTACGAACTACAGAGGTTCATAGGTTTTGAACTACATTTTTAGACATTTAGGGAAAAAAAACTCCACATATTTCAAAGTGCATATATGGTGCTGGAAAAAAACCCCAGATCTGATCATTCTCCAGCGTGAACAAGGACTAATTGTTGTTTCTGTATTATGCAAGGGAAAGTTACAGATGTTACTGCACAGAGCACGCGTGGATGAGCAAGCCATGTCATCAGCCTACGAGCCACCTCTGTGAACCCAAACAAGACACTGATGTCTGGTGTTTTGCAGAGCACAGTATCAGTGTTGCTGCACGGACTAAAACTGTGCTGTGGGTGCATTCTACATGGAGAAATTTCCTGGGGTTAACACCAAGGTGTTTTCAGACCCTGAGGACTTGTCCTGATTTCAGCCTTCAGTAAATCTGTGCTGGTGCATCTTACCATTGGCACCATGCTGAGTTAAGCACCATCAATGAAATGGTTGCACAGATTTCTAAAACTGGGAAATTGCAGTGGGAAGGCTGCACAGGGGACTGTCTACAACTGCATAAATACAGGGTAAATAGTCCATTCACAAAAAATACCAAGGCAGTTTTCTACTTAAAAACATCTGAATTCTTCAAGGTGTATCTCTCCCACAGGTTCTCTAGTAAGACAGCAGTAACAGCCTGATCAATTAGAGAACGACAGTATCTGAATTTAGCAAAATATAACTCAGCCCACCTGTGTGTCTGCTAGAAAGAGAGCTAAAATGACATATTGCACTCTGCATCTAGTCAGCCTTTCAGAAATGAATGGTCCAAATAAGGCCCTAATTAAAAGCTTCTAAGAGGGAGAATATCAAGATACACAAGTCAAAGGAAAGGAAAATGGGCAGTGATAGTGCATATCAGGGAGAGAGAGAACGGAAAACACACATCATTACTTTGATATTTCTGAGACTACTTTCTCTTTCCAGGGAAGATGGTACTTAGAGCAGGAGAGAGTCAGGCAACCCAAGCTGGACAAGAGGCTAACTGTCCTGCATTTCCTTGCACTGTTTCAGCAGACCCTGAAGATTACACTTCTTATTTGTGGGAGTAATCAGTGGTCCTAATATACCCAAATATATCTCTTTTCACACTTTAGATGCCAGGGAGCAAGGACGATCAGGGAAAGAAGGGTTCAGAAATATCCTTCCTGTTTTCAGCTGTAAACTTCAGTAGCCTTCAAACCTGTATATCCAGCATTTTTTTTGTGAACATGATGAATGATCCAGCAGTGATCACAACTGTCTTACTCTTACTAAGAATATGTTTATATGAGAGAACACAGGAGGCCTCTTTAGCATAATGACTCCACTGAGAAAGAGAAGCTCATAACGATCACTTCTCTGAGTGTGTTGCCAGTAAGCCAGAAAAATAACGAAGAAACAATTTCTGTAGGGGCTTGTAATGTTCCTTTCTGGCCCCTATTTGCAGGGACTCAGAACTCATGAAAAATTTAAATGGCTCAGGAAGGCATGGCAATTCCAGTATGTGGCTGTCAAGTTAATTTATGAGTGTGTATAATTGGGTGATTGCTTTTCCTCTGGAAAGATGAAACAGCTGATCCAAGAAAGATTGTTATCTACCACTTCTCATATACCAAGATATATATTTTTAGGGTATGAACAGAGGGAGAAAGAGAAGCATCTGTGCATCAGCAAAGAAGTCTGCAAGGTGTAATACTGTATCATTGACTATCCTTTCCAGATGCAGGGCTCTAATTATCACAGACTCTCAGATGTGTATGGGAACTGCAGATGGGTTCAGAGTGGCACTCTACCTCAGGGAGTTTCCAGCAGAATTCTGCCTATAGACAACACATGCAGGCAGAATGCTTTCTTAGGTACTGAGGGAATAAAGGCTTTCTTATTCTAGCCTCAGTACTCGCTCTGAAATGGAAGTGGATGCGATATAGAGCCATGCACCAACTAGTCATGCTCCTTTTGTGCAGGGGATACCAGCCATGTAAAAAAGCCTAAGGGCCTGCAGGGAGTATCCTTACTGAGATTTTAGCTGCCACTCTCAGAGAAGCACACATAAAGAGAGCAGTCCTGTTTTGAATTCTACAGCCTCTAACTGGTATGCTGGAGGTGTCAGAACCTGTTCCTTACTCACTGCCAACCTATCAGGTCAAATATAATGTATTAAATAATTCCCAGTTAATTACACTAGTTGCCAAAGGCAATGGTTCCAAGGAAAATTTATGTACTTATTACTATGTTTAGTGCAACACAGCTGCCTGTGTACAAGTGCTAGGTGCATAGTATCTTTTAATTAGATAAGAAAAGGCTTCATTTAAACTGTGATAGCTGAGAGCACTTTGCAATTCCTAGCTCTGAGGCTAGACATGAAGAACTCATGCTAGAATGAGTTGTGTTCCTGGTCTTCACCACAGTTTCTGCAGGAAGGAAATCCAGGGAGTGAGGAGGGACGGATCTGCGGTGTATGCCAATACACCTCCCACTTCAGGTAACTAGGGTGAAAAGGATGAAGATCTACCACAGAGCAGATTCTTAGAAACAGACAAAAAATGTTAGATTTACTTTGGTATTCTAATGTATTGATAGCAAAAAAGAAACGATGCTTCATACCTTTCCAATAATAAATATACAGCCCTTGGATTTCAAAGCAACATCAGTATTCTGAAAAACTCTTCTGGCATATTTTATCTGCAGAAACACCATGTGTTTGTGTGATATCCGGGCTTACAAAAATACATACATATAGATAGCACGCATATATGCTCCATCAGTTATCACCATTCATATGAGTCAGCATTATTTCCCCCTCAGTTTTTCCCTGGAAATTCTAGGCCTGATTTTGGAACTTCATCTACCTGAGCAGGGAATCTTTTACCATGAAGCAGACCATGATGAGCAGTTGCTTCTTTATGCAGTTTGCCATAGTGCCTGGTCAAAGCCTTTTGGTGACCTTAACAGTGATCAAGGCAGTTGTGAAGCTCTAAGTCTCTTACACCTTCACAGCAAAGATGGAAATGTGTGACGGGTTTTTTTTTTTGCATAAAAGGTTTCAATTGTCAGTCTGGTAACTAATCTGTGCAATTCAAACACTTACTTGCACAAGGACGAATTACAGCCAAAACAAACACCCTGTACTCCATGAAACATAAAAACAAACAAGCAAAACAACTCTGTTGATTTCACTCACTTTACAGTAAGTAAATCTGCTAGTATACTTTGACCAGCAGGAAATTTTGCCTTCTGGACTACAGATCATATACAGATTATATGCTTGCAAAATAAGTGGGCTTGACATTTCAATGTTCTGCAGCAGCTAATAATACCTGCTAGTTACGGGCCAGGTACTGAAATTCCCAATCACCCAAACACTTCTTGATCTCTTGGGTGCTGTGACTGATTTCTTATGCGAAAGGCCACTTGCCAAGTCTTTCTGCACCTTGGAGAGCTCTTGCCCAAGGAACCACTTTTTCTCTTCAGCCATTCTAAATCTGATGCTCATGTGAACAGATTTTGACAGATTTACACAGTTCATGCTTGCTAAGGCAGCTTGTACTTAACGTAATACTCCATTAAAATGTGCAAAACACCATGCCTTTTGAAATGAGTTGTTTTAAAATGCCTTAAAAACAATAGTCATAATTATTTATGCAAAAACTCCAACTCTGAGATTTGCTAATGAAAGACCAAAGACTTAGACCGATGCTTTCTAAGTAGATTCTGCAGTGGGAATGACCACAGTTTCAAATTCCTTTTTTTTTTTTTTCCCTTTGAACTGCAATACTTGTCACTAATACAAATTAAGCTACACCTTGTCAGCTTTTAGGGGCAGGTTTTAGAGCTTAAATTTCTGCCTTTCAATATCCATAATTTATTGCAGAGCTGAAGCTCATATACAGATCTCACAGTCCGTGGTGTAATTGACTTCAGCTACTTTCCTCACATAATAAATAAATTAGATAATATTGGAGCCTTTAAATTAACAAAAGGTTAAATAATATTTTACGAGTTCCCTTGGTGATTTTCAGGCCTGCTCCACATTTTTCATAATACATCATTACAGAAAAAGCACTGTGCAGTACTGCAGCTGCATTACTTAATATTATTATGGGAGAGCTGCTGCTTTGAGATGCCTATTAAACAGCCTTCAAGACCCCAGGAGCCTCCAAATGGTCAATAAATTGTACATTAACCCAGGATTACTCAGTGAGCTATAGCAGAGCCACATCACTTAAACAAAGTTGAAGGTTGACCATTCTCTTTCCAGGAACTCAGCCATGCTGGAGATATCAGAAGCAAGCCCTTAACTTATCAAGGTATTTCAGGGTGGTCTCTTTTGGCCATTAAAAACTCTAATATATATTCAGCATTTACTGTTACTCATTTTTTAAATTTTCCTGTTATAGCAAAGAACAAATGTTCTTATGGTGTATACATATTAGAGATATAGTAGAAATGTCTTATTTGTGCATCATCTGCAAAATATCTCCGAAGGACACTATGCAATGCTAGCAACATTTTGGAGTAAAAATTGGAAACTATTAAAAAAAAAAAAAAAAGCTCCATTCTCTGTTCCTGAGAAAATAACTACTAGGACATTTTTGCTTCTAGAATGCAAAATTCACTTTTAATCATTAGGCCAGCATAAACTTTACAGAACATCATCAAGATTCCATTTACATATTACTCTGAGAATTTAAGTTACAGACTAAATTCAGCACAGAGACAAGCTCTTTTTGAAGTGAAAAAAACCCACTCTAGACATTTCTGGCAATAAAAATCTGATTGTATGTTAATTCTGACAGCATGGGTAGGCAAGGATTGAATTCTCAGCACCAAATGTCATCACTGAAACACTGCTCTAGTCTCCACATTTCTAGAGTGACTCTCTAGAGGAAAAAGAAAAAAAAAAATTTGCTATTGACTTTAGTTTTTTGCACAAATTTGGGTAACACCTGAAAAAAGTTATAAAGGGTAAAATGTTTAAGACCAAGTTAAACTAGGATATCTATCAGCAGTATATCTACCAGTACCTAACATCTGCAGAATGAGTAAATGCACAAAGATATCTCTGAATATAAATTATAATATACCCCCTTCTTGCATTGACACGAATAGTGTCAAACTTACCTTTCCTCAGGCAAGAATTTGGCATATCAAGGTTCTTCAATCCACAGTGAACTAGGCATGAATTGGGATGTCAATTATTTCTAAATCAGTCTTGTGAAGTTTTTTTCTGCACTTGAAAACCTCTAACCTTTTATTTCATGCAAAAATGCACCAAATTACTTGTCAGCCATGAAGGTCTGAATTTGTGTCGTTCATCATAAATGGTGTGGACCACCACTTATCCTGTTACAGGAAAAAACCTCCTTTAGATTTTACCTCCTTTCTGCTCTTACATGACAAATTTATACTATGCTGCACAGAACACAGAACCAAAAAAAAAAAAGGAAACTTATCCTGCATTTCTCTTCCACTGTTCTTCTCATATGTCTTACTTGCAAATAAAGCTGCAAATTTCTTTATATGCTCTGAATCCCACCACTATAAGCAGTTACATGTATTTGGCTTTCTAAGAACTAATTAGAGGTAGCAGAAAAGTCTTTTTCTTCATTCTGTAGGCAAACCCACAATACCCTCATCAGCTTCCAGAAAACAGGTGAGAGAGACTTTGGCCAGCTGTCACTGTGATAATTTGCTTCTGCAGTTAAATATGATTCCCAGAATACATTCAGAGAATATTGGCAGGAAACAGTGAGCATTAAAAAATGTACTATTAATTCAGAATGACTATTTATGGCCATATAAGACCCAGGCATGCAATTTACACTAACTGTGGGATTGCTTCTGTGAGGGTTTTGAGGTAGATCCCAACCAAACCAAGTTTGTCTGAACACAGACTGCACTAGAAAGCTGTAGGCCTGCAGGACAGAGAGTCACTTTTCCCATCATCCCTCTAATCAAGATGAAATGTTCATCATCCTAATAGGATGACAAATCTACACAAATCTTCTTGACCTTTCTAGGATTTTTACCTACTCATTTGTAATTTTCTTCAATAGGAGTCCACACACATTGTTAGAAAATTAAAATGCAATGGAGTTGATGCCAAGATTCTTGACTTATATGCAATGCAATACCGGCTGTGGGATGCATTTCTGTTCCCTTGCAAAATTCAAAATGAATGGGAACAAGGTAAATTATGAAATTGCTTAACAAAGCAAATGGCTGGTATCAACTTCTCAAAAGAAGTTACTCAAAAGTTTCTGCTCTTGAAGTTGCACCATTTGTAGAGAAGCACTTGTGATGAAGAGTTGCAGGTAAGATGGTACCCTGTGTTTGCAGACATAATCTATATCAAAGATTTGCTTCAGGGTGTCTTAGTTTAAAAGA